>CAMZMU010000085.1:141920618-142384246 GCA_947311845.1 Poa pratensis
TAGGCTATGATACCACCTAAGCTTGGGGATATGTGGATACCTAAGGTACTAGTAACTATTGGAAAAGAGACACACCATGCCATACTTGATCTAGGATCTAGTGTCTCTGTTTTATCTAAAGAACTATATGAAGTGCTTGAATTGAAAAATCTTGAAAAATGCTCTATTGAACTAGCACTTGCTGATGACTCTATTAAACATGCTTTGGGAAAAGTAAGTGATGTTATGGTAGAGTTACATATGACTTTTGTGCCTGTGGATTTTCTAATCATGGATATGGGGAATAAAACCTCTAGTCCTATTATTCTTGGAAGACCTTTTCTTCGTACCACAGGTGCTATCATTGATTCAAAGGAAGGGAATGTAAAGTTTCAGTTTCCACACAAGAAGTGCATGGAACACTTTCCAAGGAAGAGGGAACCACAAAGTTCAAGCTCCCTCATGAGCTTCGTCCACATAAACAACAAGTAAGAAGCCTAGCTATATGGCTATAAAGAAAGCGCTTTGCGGGAGGCAACCCGGTTATTTTGTGTGATTTTTCTTTGTGTCCTCTTGCTGTAACAAGAGATTTTGTGTCTAGTTAGGTTCTGGAGTTTTTAATAAAGTGCCAAGTTTTACCCTTTTTGGTTTGAAAAGTTGCTTATAGCGTTCGGAGATTTTATTCCTGCACGAGTCAGTGCACGGTATGATTTTTAATTCTTATTCTGTAACTCCGAATGAGCTCATATTTGAACTGTAGTTGCAACTTTTCATCCTCTGTATGCATGAATTTTTTCGGAATTTTTCGAGAAAGTTTGGTAGGGTAGAAAAATACGTTTTGCTGCTGCTGTTTTTCTGGACAGATTCTGTCCCATTTTGTTTGATGCATGCTTTGAGCTTTTAAGTTGAATCTTTTTGATCCAATTGAGTTTATGAGTAGGCATACAACATTATACACTTTCTGGACATTCATATGAATTTTTGTTCAAGGATTATATGCAGCAAGGAACCTATTTGTTTATCACTATTAATGCACCCCACAGAAAAGAGATGGGAGAAACGGTGTTTTGAAGTTTTTTCACAGGGATTGGAGGAGATGCACCAAGAGCTATCCAAGGATGGTGAAGACCATAAGCTTGGGGATGTGAAGACAACCCCGCTGGACCTACACACTCTCGGTTTGCACACGTCCAACTTCTGTTTTTCGATCGAAACACTTTATCGCATAAACTTGGAGCGTCGTTTTTGTTTTTGTTTGAGTCTTGAGAGACCACCACACTATCAATTATATATGAGAGAGCTACTGGAAATATGGGTTGAAATATGTTGGATGCTTTTATAAGATTGGGAAAAGGGATGTTTGACTTGATTTTTAATGATACATATAGTTGCATGATTCATGAGCTTGTTTATGAGTAATAGTTTGCAAATTCTTTTTGTAGAGCTATCACTTATTCATGTTTTGGTGCTGATTGTTATTTACTTGGTTTAACATGGATTAGTTAGTTCTATGGACACTCATGCATGCATCTAGATGGTCAACTTTCTCCCTTTTGCTAGCCCAAAAACTCCAACAAGCAAAAACTTGTTTCCAACACCTTCAACCAAAGTTATTCCAGTGAGTCCACCATATCTACCTATTGGCTTTATGCTATTCCGAGTATGTTTAACATGTTGTTTGTGTTATCTTACCTCTGAATGAAAATGTTTATGTTATTGATTGCAATGGAAAAAATTGGTTATATAGCTCTCACGAACTTGATGCACAATGTTCTTTTATTTGCATAATAAAACTTGACCCATTGTGATTAAGATTATGATGTTTGTGGCTTGATGAATGTTTTGGGTTGGAAGTTAGCCCATATGTGCTGTCACATGGCAAGCTTTCAACACGCTCTTCATCTCATTTAGTTGATATCATGTGCTTTTGTCTATGGATGCTATCATGTTGAAATAAATGTGGAAATAAGTGAGTTTAAATGAGTTTGTGTAAATGGTTAGAGAGACGCCTGGGCCGCTAATCTAAGCCATGCATCATTCATGGTGGAAATTTACTTACATACTATGGTGAACCTTCTGTGATACACCTTGCAATAAAAAACTATTCCAAATGGTAAATAAAAAGGGTGTTGAGATTGTTCATTTTGTTTGTTTGTCTTGTCATTTTGATATGGGCTTGTTCCATATCTGGGACAAGAGGTACCCCAGTTGACGCTCTTGATGATACTATTATGCTTACAATGATATTTAATTGAACTTGCTTTGTTTCCCAAGTTGAGTAACACATGGTGTAAGTACTTGTATTCAAGGGGCATGAGACATTCAACCCATTCTTTATCAAGCACACTACTCATATTTGCTTTCACTTTAACCTTAATCATTCAAGATGCTATGATAGGGGCAATGAGAGCTTGACACCAATGAATACCTTATTGCAATCATTAACTTAAGTAGAAGAGTTTGGAAGTTGGATGAAACTTATGCATGCTTTACCTCTACTCACATATACATCTTTCCAAAGTGTACACCTATCATATTCAGATTTTCATCTACACTCTATGACCATTGTAGGATGTTCTACTTATCATTATGCATACATGTGTTCCATATTACTTGCTACTATGTTACACTTTGTGAACTATCAATGAACATCCTTGTCTTGAATACTTGATATCACTTCATAAACTATTTGCATATTGCTACTCCTTTGAAGAATGAATCATTTGACTATATGTAGCAATAGTAATCATCTTTGATATCCATTGTTAAGTATTAAATTGCAAAGTCCATGTTAGTTTTATCATCTTCATACTCGAGGACGAGCATGGATTAAGCTTGGGGATGTTGATGCATGTAAAATGCATACATGAACTTTGCACTTTAATTGCTTATATTCCAATCATATTTGCATCATATAAGGGTTATATCAATGTTTTATCATGATTTTGGGAATACTTCATATTTTCCATTTTTTGGAATTAACCCTGCACAGGCAGAAAACCCTAGTTTTGTATTTTAATGTTTCAGGGACCCAAACGTCAACGAAATCACCTGGAAATTTACGGGCGTCAATATTTGGAAGGAAGAAGGACTACGGAAAAAGGAAGCAAGCAAACGGAGGCCCGAGGGCCAAACGGGCATGGCCCACGCGGCCACAGTACTGGCCGCGTGGGACCCACCCGTTTGGGCCTCGTGGCTCCGTTGCCGTCGATCTTCGCTCCACCGACATCGTCTTGACCTAAAAACGCCTATAAAAAAGGTCCCCCGTCGTTCTCTGGAAGGAGCGCCGCACAAACACAGAAACACCGAAACGGAGATCAGGAGCTGCAGATTGGAGGGGGAAAACTCCGGCGGGGCGCTGCCGGCGTGGTCTCCATCTTCTCCATCGACTTCTCCACCGTCTCCATGATGAAGAGGGAGTAGTCCACCTCTGGACTATGGGTTTGTGGAAGTAACTTATGTATCTCTCCTCTCTTGAGCTTCACTAATTAGCACCGTATGAGCTGCTGAACATGATTACGGTCACCGTTGTAATACCTTTGTGGTGGATCTTTATGAGTTAATATATGTTTGAGATTGCAATGTTTGTTTCAGTTATGAGTATAGATGCATATTATGTACCCCGTTCTTGTCTACTTGTTTTGATCAAGCATGTTTATGAGAGCGTGTGGGGGGAACGTGTGCATTAGTTGGAGTAACGGGGGTGGCTAGTGCAGTGAACGTGAGAGAAAGTTCTGCGATCCACTTTGGTATCTTTACCTTACTTTGTTACCTCACTAGGGATAAACTAAAATACCATGCTACCGGGGATGTGGGGTGACCATTGCCACTACTCCATGACTAGATCTAGCATGTTCTTATTTTCACTTCATGTCATGATACTTAATGCTATACTCTGAGTTATCTTAATTACTGAGGTGTTATGATTTAGTTCGCATCTTGGTGGAGTATAAGAGAGGTTAATAACCAAAAGATCTCTATGTTAGGACGTGATGCCCATATATCTAAGTAACTTGTTATCAAACCCTGTGTTGCAATCTCATATGTTAACTTGTGTGTTCCATTGTCTACCACTTTATAAAGAGAGAGTGCATTTGTGAAACCATGAACCCCAGTCCATTTTTAATCATAAGAAACACCTTTCCAACACCATATACCACTTTTCTATTTTCAGCCATCATTAAATCCGAAAATACAAAAATACTTTTCATCTTGCATACATCATTCAAAAACCCAAAAATATCATTTATCATTGCATCCACCATCATTGCATATTTATTTCTTGTTTGCATTGCATAACTATCCTGATATCATTCTTACACCTTGTGCTTGACAACCACAGGTGAGGTTGAGGACCAAAACATCTAACCTTGTTTTGTAGGTAACCAAAAGAAGGATAAGAAGATAAATCTACCACTGCAGATTCCCCGAGAGTTCGATATTAAACCCTCGAGTCACCCCTCGTGGGGAAAACTGTCTTCCACTATACTATACACTCTGCACTTGGAGTCTCAACCTAATCCCGTTTATTTTGTGCAGGCATCAAGACTTGCTCATCGGGTATCAAATAGTGAGATGCCCGACCCACTAAGCTACTGGACTAGGACATATAATGTGCAACACCTAAATTGCGAGCAAGGGGACTCGAACTTAGGTGGGTAAAGGGAGCATCAACCCTTTGCCACTAGGCTATGCCTCTGTTTGCGACAAATCTACCACCATTAGAAGGTTAATATTTACAAATGAAATCCTCCTCATTGCAACATCCAAGCCTAGCACAAATAACATGTACATTTGAATTGTAGTTCAAATTTGAATTCAAAAAATAGTATGAAATCATTGCAACATCCAAGCCTAGCACAAATAACATGTACATTTGAATTGTAGTTCAAATTTGAATTCAAAAATTAGTATGAAATCATTGCAACATCCAAGCCTAGCACAAATAACATGTACATTTGAATTGTAGTTCAAATTTGAATTCAAAAATTAGTATGAAATCATTGCAACATCCAAGCCTAGCACAAATAACATGTACATTTCGATTTTGGTAATAGTTACAAATGTTTACATTTTGGTAACACTAGCAACACTAGCAATATTTACATTTTGGTAAGTTAAATAAAAAATTAAAGCATTTTGTCTATAGATGACATAAGCCTCTACCTAGTTGACAATGTTTCAACTCTTTCAACTTGTTTTCAATCCGACGGCGTGCGAATGCCACAATCGGGCGTGTCCAGAGCGCGCTCCCAAAGGTGTTCGACAGTGTGCATGCCACAATCTGACGGCGTGCGAATGCCACAAGGAACACAAAAACAAGGAACACAATAATTTACATTTTGTTTACAAGGTTTCACCTACAAAAACAAGGTTTCACCTACCGGAACGTGCCACGGCACGTCCAGAGCACGTCCAGGGCACGTCTAGAGCACGGCCATTTCACAAAAGAACTCCCACACACGCTCCCAGCGCTGGGCAAACACTGCCTGAAAGAGTTTCAGACACCTAACAAAATTCACCAGACTTGCTATCTACAGAATGCAGCACAATCTTCCCTCCGCCATGGCTCTGTAGCTGATTCTTCTAGCTCGATTTCATCTCGCAGAGGATTTCTGAGCACACCAATCTGTCCTCCTCCAGTCCGGCAACTAGACTGAAATTATCTAGGCTCACCGCTACATCGAAATCCAGGCTTGGGGTTGAGCTTGCTGAAATCATGCTCGATGAGCTCTGGCCCGAGCTGCTCTGGTCGCCCGCAGCAATGTTGCGCTTCGAGGCAAACCTCTGTCTCGGCCTCGGCGGCGAATGACGGCAAACTGGAAAACCCTTGCCGCCGTAGCCGTGATGCACCCACGCCTGCTTCAACACCTGATTCACCGAAATCCGGTATCGTCGCTTGGAAAGCAGATAGGTTGAATCCCTCGCCGCTGCCCGAGTCACGAATCGGGCCGCCGGTGGCCTCGGCGACCATGTTCCCGCACCGCTCCCCCATGCTCCACCCTCCCTCGTCGCCCGCCTGCCCTGCGTCGCCGCCCGCCTGCTCGACTCCGATTGCCGCTTCTCTTCTCGCGCCGCCGCTCGACTCGCCCGCTCCATCTACCGTCGTCGCCGCCGGGAAGATTTCCTCCAGCCCGGAAGCCGAGACGACAGGACAGGAGGAGTGAGGAGTGAGGTGTGAGCTCCAAGGGGTCGTCGCCGGCGCGTGGCAGAGTTTTTTCCCCACGAACAGAGCACGTGTGAGGGCCCAACCGTAATTTACTATCCATGGAACGGTCAAACAGGATTTACCGCGAGGGGAAATAGAATTAAATGCCACGTCGCAGCACAGCAATTATTGCTCAGACATGTGTCGCAGCAGAGTTATTATCTCCAACTATATCGCATCGCAGCCAATTCCCTGAAAAAACGTCGTACCTGAGCTATTCGCCCAATTGCACCACTAGCTTCAAGGCACTACCTTTCAAAAAAAGCTTCAAGGCACTAGGATGATTTAACCATTCCAGTGCAAAGATTGTGAACCATTTGTGGTAACTGATGCTTGCTGGATCCATGACATGATCTAGTGACCTGGGCACACAAATGATAGGCACATAACTTTGACCCACAGTTTCATTGCACAATTACTTAGCGGCACTCCCAAGATGATGAAGCCAAAGATCCAAAGTGCAAGTAATTTTTTTTCTGTTGAACAAGATTACTGGAATGTGTAAGTAACCCGTGTTAAAATAATACATTTTTTAATTAAATTTGATAAATAATACGCGTTTTCAAAAAAATTCAAAAATAATACATCCTCGTCTGAGCCGTAGACGATAGGTCTGCGCCGTAGACGATTAGCTGGTCGTCCGTCGGCTGCATGCCTGACAATGGAATTTTTCTTTGATAAACATGAAACTTAAGATTAAGATGCTCCGGAATGGAAACGAGGGAATGTCCACAATACCCGGATTTAGTCAGGACCTGCTCGTCTGCGGCGTAGACGATTGGACCATATGGTCCGCGCCGTGGACGACGGGTAGTGATCAGCTCAGGTTGCTCAGGTAGTGATCAGCTCGCCGGCCGGCCGTGGCGGGCGTGCGTGCCACGCGTGCTTGCCGGCCGGCCGTGCGTGCTCGCCGTGCCCTGCCGTGCGAGCTGGCCGCTGTGCCTGCCGTGCGTGCTCGCCGGCCGGCCGTGCCATGCGTGCTCGTCAGCCGTCCGTGCCGTGTGTGCGTGCTTGCTGGCCGGCCGTGCCATGCCGTGCGTGCTTGCCGCTGGCCGTCCGTGCCGTGCGTGCGTGCTTGCCGGCCGGCCGTGCCGTGCCGTGCGTGCTCGCCGCTGGCCGTCCGTGCCGTGCATGCCGGCCGGTGTGCCGTGCCGTGCGTGTTTGGCGGCTGGCTGTCTGTGCTCGCCGGCTAGCCGTGACGGCGTGTGTGCCGGCCGGCCGTACGTGACGGGCGTGTGTGCCAGCCTGCAGTTGGACATGCATGCATGCAGCGTACATATCGTTTACGCCGTAGCCGATTAGTCGGCTGTGAGTCCGGACTGGTCCACCTACATATCGTTTACGCCGTGGCCAATAAGTACTGGTCGGCTACGCCGTACCCGATAGGCCCTGCTCGGCTACGTCCACGAGAGGGCGCATTATTTTTGAAATTTCCTCAAAATGTGTATTATTATTCGATTTTAATTTAAAAAATGTATTATTTTAAAAAAATTAGCTGTCTCGCACAGGCATATATCGTTTGTTCATCGATACCCGATACTTTCTGGGATCTACTCCCTCCGTTCCATAATGTAAGATGTTCTAGGTGTTACACATGCATGTCTACATTCATACTAAAAAGAATGTACACATGCACTAAAAAGTGTCTACATACATGTGTATGCATGTGAATGCGGAAAAAGGCTAAAACATCTTATATTGTAAACGGAGGGAGTATTAGTTTTTGCTTTCTGCATAATTTGTGACAACTGAAAGGATTCTCTGCGATCCTACTTGCTAGCCGTGTTGAATGTAGGCAGAGCGTATCACTGGATGCTATGACCATGTCCGAAACTGGGCGCAAAAGTTTTGCCCCATATATTAATTAAGTAGAAGAATGCAAGAAGCTATGACCATGTTGACGCCGACACATTCATATTATTCGAAATAAACGGATCTACAATGTTGGTTCATCTTTTTCTGCTAAAAAATGCTAGTCAGGACAGATTGAACAATCTAGCGAAGAGAGGCCCTATCTGCAACAGACCAGAAAGAACAGCACAAAAGAACACACAACCCAGGTTATTGCCTGGAACACATGCTGCTTTCAAAGCGCACGATGATGCGTTTGATTCCTCTGTGGGTACTCTGTCAAGTTAGCAGGCAGCACACAACAACACGTGCTTTACTACATTTTTATTCTGACGACATGCGAGCCCTAGCTAGTATGTAGTAGGCTTCGGCTTACGGCACATTATATATGGATCATAGACATGCACAAAATCAATGAGATTCACAATAAAAAAAGTTTGGAAACATGCTGGCCTCTAATCTCCCCGAAAATAGCACCAAAAGCATCAAAGTCTACACCAGTTCATTTCTCTGACTTCAGGAGTTTGGAGGAAACATTGCTATAAATTTGATTAAAGAGATAGCACATCATAAACAACACAATTTGAAATGTCTAGACATTGGACAACAACGCATATTAGGCAACCAAATCTTCAGCATCATGGCACTGGCTGCAAGGCTCCACGACTTTTAACACAACTCTGGAGGGAACTATCCCCTCAATGTGTGTTCTGATAGCCAAAAGCGCCCTGGGGGCCTCCATGAGGATATCCGGCCCCATAGGGAGGCATATGTCAGGTGGGGCTAACCTGAGCTTACCACTTCCTTTATAGTACATTCTCTGAGGTTCATTGTCGGTACACCCAGCTCCTCCAGAACTCTGACAGCCTTGAGTGGTGTCCAACGTGAGGCACTCGAGCGATGTCGCATTCTCAACAATGTGGCATGTCAACTCAATCAAGCTCTTCGCGGAGCAGAAGCCAACGATCGTCACACTCTTTAGCCTCTCCTGTCGTTGTTGAGGTAGCCGCCTCAGATGTGACGAATTTCCGATTACTGAGTCATGCTTCATGTCAGGCTGCCGTATCTAGATTGAAAGCAAAGAAGATCACATCATCAGTTCAGCGATAGATACTTGGTATGCTTGTAAGATGAGACGTAACTTACTTCAAAGATGAAAGTTTCCAGGCAAGGAGAAGCCTCAATAAAAGACACCAGAGAAAGGTAATCATAAGCTGGTGAAATATCTTCATCTCTAAATAGAGAAATATGCAAGTAGTTGAGGTGGAGGAATTTGCGAGGTAGCATTGGTGTACTGATAATCTGCAAAAATATATCCATATTAGTTACATTATAAGGTATGTCTGTTATAATAAACTAGCTAGTCTATACTCATCTAAACTTTCAGAATATACCTCATTACGCGAGAATATGACAAGTGTTTCAACATTTGGCGCATAGAACAAAAGCTTGGTCCGAGCATGCCGGACAATGTTGGACTGATCGAATTCTGAACACTCCATCACTACGTTCTTTAGTTGCAATGCACTTACAAATGAAATCGGTACTAAGCTACCAGAGAAGTGAAAACTTGAGATATTTGAAGCATTGCTTTCTATCGCTTGCAGATTTCTGCATAGATCCACACTCAAAAAGCTAAGCCGCTGCAACACACAAGGGATCTTCAGGGTAACTATCTCACGGCAATTCAGGAGTCCCAAATGCTCCAATGCAGCACAATCGGAAAGAAGGGACTCTAGTTCATCGTCAGCAATCCGTACATTACTCAGATATAATGTTGTCAAGCTTCTCCAGCAACCAACCCCAGCAGTGGGGCGAAAGGCACATATGGCAATGTGAAGATACCGAATTGAACTGTCACTCCCATTAAATAAAAGTGAGCATGGGAAATTGAATGGTTCCTCAGGAGTATAAGGCAGAAAAATTGTGAGTTCTTCAATTCCCGCTGTAACAGCAATATGAACCCAACTATTGATATAACAAGAATCGATCTTGTAGCAGTCGACAAGGTCAAGCTCTAGTTTCTTCATGCCAACAGCCGAGTGGTTTTTGAGAATCTGGTCAACTTTGCTGACAAGATCTCGTGTCAATTCATCCTTTGCAATGGCATTCCCATTGAAACCTAGTGTTTCCTGACTTAAGGTAAGGTTGGGACGACTTCTCCATGATCTCAGAAATGTGTGTGATGCACAAGCCGTGCGGGCAGCGTCTCTCAGTGGCATTAGGTCATGAATATGTCCACAGATATCCTGGATACAGAAGCACATGAGAATGGTTATTGGGGTTATAAAGGAAAATTATAAATTGATTGCACAAACTTGTAATTACAAATTTACATAGTACATAGGAAGATAATGCATTGGGATTTAACTACGGCAAATGGATCGGGGACTATATATAGGAGGTTTAGACAAAGTTTTCCCACAATTTTAGTTCGTACTGATTACCACGTATCCATACAATTGAATCTTACTAAAATTAGGCATATGGCAGTCCACACGAACTATTTATGTGCATATATGTCAGTCAACATTTAAATATACATACCATGATACAATCCCATATAATGTGATGGAATGGAGCCAGTACAACAACAAAAGAGAAAGGAAAATGCACTTTTTGGAGAGGGTGTAAGTATTAGATCTGGAAATTTTGATCCACAAATCTAGATTGGAGTATCGGACAAGCCAGATGACAGAACAACTATCCACCGCATGCAATTGAAGATTCTACAACTGCAACTAGGAAGCAGAAAGAAATGATTTAATGAGCATTAAGACAGATACAAGTCTGTATACATTTTCTCTGGTGGTGAAAAAATGATAATAGACTTATAGATCAAGTTCTCGGTTCTTTTATTAGAGAGAGAGAAAGTTTTCAGTATTTTGGCAATGTCGACAAACATTCCACTAATGCTCAGGTCATCAAAACTGGTACAAATTCCTAACACAACTATTCTTCATATTTTATCCCACCAACAATCCAAATTTGTGCACCTCTAGCACATACAATGGTGATTCAATTTCAATTTAGGTCATCAATTCATACCTCTGGAAGGTCGTCCATTGATCGAGTTATGTCGCCACCTTGGGAATCGTCATCTCGTTTGCAGACATCTGGGGTACATTACAACCATGATAAGAGTAGAGAAAACAGTGGGACACAAGCACAAGGAAACTGACAGGCATCCAATTCCTTTCCACCATGTCGTTAAGCTTCTTTGCCTAATCGATTCTCTATAACTGTAAAACCGCATTGGCACTAAAAACAGTTGGATTCAATGGCAAACCTACCCGACCTTCCTATTTCCCAATACATTGCGCCCAAAATAAACATTCCTGCCTAACTTAGACCTACCTATAAGTGAATCAGCTTGCTGCTTCACTTAGACTAAGATCCGTATGTAACCCCATCAAATGGATCAATTTATGTGATCGAAAATGGAACACACGCTGAGACAAATTTATCTATAATCGGGAGTGGAGCAAGGAACATACGGTCTCGGGTTTCCCCCATGAGCGGCGGATCCAGCATGGCCGCTTGAACGAAGCTCTCTGGGCCTTTCGAGGTTCAGTCTTCCGAAGAGATTGTGCCGGTGTCGGCGCCGGTGAGGGAGGCAGTGAACCCTATATGCTACTCTCAGAGAGCATTAGGGCAGGTTCCGCCTAAAGTATAAGGTCCACTGGTGGGCCGGGCCGGGACGGGCGCAATAAGGTCCGCTGTTTTTCTTATTTTCATTTATTCCCTGCTGTTTTCTTTTCGTTTTTCCTTTTTTGCTCTCAGTATATTATTTTTCCTTGTTTTATTTTGTATTTGTAATATTTTTATATTCTTTGAAAAAGAAATTTATATTTTATATATGCATAAAAATCGCTTCCATTATGTGAACATGTCCTTCGGCATACACGTACATTATGTTTATGACACAAAAGTACATTACTTTTGTTATGTAGGAGTATGAACTTCTTTTGGTAAATACATTAATTTTTTTTGATACATAAGCATTTATTTCTCATAACACAAACATATTTTCTAAAATATATGAATAATTTTCATCACATATAGAATAAAGTTTTCGTATAGCACATGAATACGTTTTAAAAACACGTGAATAATTACTTTGATATATATGAACATTTGTTTTTCTGAATAATAATTCTTAGCTAGATGAGATTCATTTATATAAAGTAAATATAAGACCATGCATATATTTATTTAAAACAAAATAGGAAAATAAAGCAGTTAGAGGCAAAAAGGAAATTAAAAACCACATGCATGTTTCATCGGATAATCCATCTCTTTACTTTTGTGCACGTTAACTATCTCTAAGTTCTCAAAACAAACACAAATATAGCTAGCCTTACCACTTTTTATCTCTTCAACAAAACACAAACTTGGCTCAACCAACCCACACAATTAAATATGGAAAATAGTTACCACCAACCATGTTTTCTCATAGCCAGACAACCAGGCACACCCTATATCTCTGAGAAAACCTTGCGGAGTGTTTGCATGCCTGCTGTGTACTTAATTGCTGCATAACAACGCTGTTTTGCCTCACAAGAAACTAAAATATTTCAAAACAAAAAGCTAAATTCGGTATTGGTTTAGATATAAACTTTCAGAAAAATTAGAATTCAATGCAAACCCACGCCTCTGTTTTATTTTCTGTTCGGACGCCGAGGAAGGAGCGCGACACGCACGCAACGAAGTGTCGCCTCGGTTTCGCCTCCACACCACAGTCCCTCCCCCTAAAATCCCAAATCCCCACGGATGAATGCGAAGCGACCAAGGTCCGGCGATCTCCCTCTCCTTCCTGCCACCTCTTCGTCGGGTGAGTTGAGCTCCGTCGTCCATCGCCTCTCGTCACCTCCCCCTCTCAGGTGCGTTTGATTTTTTTTCCCACACGAAGAGATATCTCTGAGGTGCTCTAAACCCTAGCTGAATCCGACCTCTACAGGATGGATTGGTCCAACGTCGGGGAGGGGCCGAGGGGCCGGCGGGAATGATTGCCGAAAGGCTTCTCGCCAGCGACGTGGCGGACTACGTCCGCTTCCGCGCAGCGTGCCGCCTGTGGCAGCAGTGCTCGGACGACCCACGCGCGCACGGCATCCTCGACCGCCGCTTCCACCCGCGCAGATGGATTATGCTCCGGGAAAGAGTCGCCGACCCTGACCCTGACCGCCGTCGACTCTTCAACGTGTCCACCGGCCAGTGCATCCGGGTGCACCTCCCGGAGCTCCGACGTGTGCTCCCCCACCGTCGACGACCTCCTCGTCCTGCTCAACACCACCACCTACGCCGTCCGCCTGCTGAACCCGCTCACGGGACAGGTCTCCGATCTCCCGCCGGTGACCACACTTTACTCATATGGGCCCGCGGGCGCTGATCCCAGGTTGGATTTCGAGGTGTCAGGCGCTGGCCTCGCCGATGACGCCACGGTCGCGGTCCTTTTCGAGGAGGTCCAAATGCTGGCCGTAGCCAAGCCTGGCGATGAGCAATGGACCCTGGTCAAGCAAGGCACCTCGCTCTCGCCAGCCGCCATATCATTTGCAGGCCGTTTCTATTGCACCACTCCCATGGAGATCTTCGTGGTGGATACTGGATTTCACAGATCTGGTGGTGGCTGCACAGATCTTGCACTGGTTTTCCAGGACCAAGGGCTCCGTGCATCTACTGGACAATGACGGGGAGCTGATGTTGCTCAGCCGTACCTTCATCAAGATGATCAACGAACCATACGAAGCAAGGTACTTCATTGAGTATATGGTATCCCGGGTGGATTTCGTTACCACGGAGACAGAACCCAACCTTGATCTTGGTGGGCGTGCTGTATTTATCGGCTCTAGTCGTGCAATTTCCTTGTCCTCTTCAGCATTCCCAACCATCATGAAGGACTCTGTGTATCTTGGAAAGGACCATGCAGTAGGCTATAATCTCGAAAGCACTGGACCGTACAAGCTTGTGGATGGAACAGGAACCACCATGAGCTTCGATGAAGGCAGTGGTGTAACTGAGGAGGCTTTTGGTTTCGACAACGATGACGCTCGATATGGACCTCTTAGTACCACCATGAGCTTCGATGAAGGCAGCGGTTGTCTGTCCCATGAACCGTGTCTGTCCCATGACCTCCTACTAGATATCGCAAGCTGGTAGTCCTGAGCCGTGTCTGTCCCATGAAAGCATTTTTTTCATTTGCTGTTACAGATTTCCTGTTGTTTGTATAATTTACTTAGATGTTTCCCCGTTCTATATATGTTGCTGGTTGGGCACTACAACCGAAGTTGAATCCTGACAAATATTGTTTCAACATTTGGTGTTTGTTTCTGTCTGGAAATGGAATTTTCTTTGTGTGTTTTAGACCATGCGGTGTTGATGTGATGGTTTAGATTGGATTCGATTGCAAGGTGACATGGAAAACCTGGTGTACAGGGAAGTTCTTAGAAGCTTAATGGCATTGTCAGTCTGTCACCTTGCTTCCTTTATCATGATATACTACTATCAGCTTGCAACTGTAGTATACAACTATACATTGCGGTGTTTTCAGACGCTTCTACAAGTTTCCTGATACTAGCGTATCACTTATTGAACATGGCGGGGAAATGCAACCTTGACCTGGATCCTGCTGTAACAGTTTTTTTATTTTCATGGATTGCTATGTAGCACACTGGAGATATGGTAGTTCATATTCATGGATTGTACCTCCTCTTATCGTCTTGAACTCCAGGTCTCCAGCGTCGCTCTCTTGCCCACCTTCACCACCTTGTTCTCCGGTACCGGCGTTGGTACTGGGGCAGGTTCCTATGCTGGACCCGGTTATAAGGGAAGCTCATCGTCCTCGTCGTCCGACGCGAACCAATCCGTAGGTGGTGACCGCATGCCGGCATGGAGGAACAAGCTGTCGAGGTGCGTCTGGTACTCCGCCTCCACTATTTCGTGCTAGTGCGGCGACGGAACGGAGTAGAAAGGGTCGGCCCGCTGCGCATACGGTAGGTCCCTCCACCTCTGCATGATGTAGTAGGCATGCCTGCTCGCTGATCCGCGACACGACCAACACGTTGACGATGTTACTCACCCACCCCTAGCTGGCGCCTGTATGCCACCAGGATGTTGTGGTAGACGTGGTGTTGCGCCTCCTCGACTGTCATCTCCAGTTTAGCGCGTTGGTCTGTCGACACTCGGGACAAGGTTACCTCCCCACGCCACATCTCGCAGTGTCACGCATCAGCCATCTGCCGCTCCGTGGCGTTGAGCGAGTTGCACGCGGCGTTGCCTGCGCGGCGCTCGTTGCTGCCACTACAACAAAAAAGCACTGTAGAGACGTCTAATTTATAGCTAGAGACGCCAAATTTCATCTCTAATTAGTTGTAAAGACGCTACTATAAAGCGTTGTATGAGTGTCTTCTTATCCACCGTCTCAAATACCAAGGGCGCATTCTAAGCATCTCTAAAATAAAATGAGACAATTTCGAAGCGTGTTTATGCTAATAGAGTCGCTTTGTAAATGGCCAACACATCGTCTCTACCAACAATCACTCGCTTTATACTGCATCCTGAAATGAGATTTTTTATACAAAAATAACATATTCTTATAATCTTTGCAATCAACTAGCACCCGTGCACATTATATGACTAAAATCGAATTCCAGCCATCAAAAACAAAAGGAATGACAAAAACACATTGCACTGCAGAAAAATATCTATTATTTCATTGGATGACAATTGTACTTTACAAGTGAAATCTGCTCCCTTACAAAGATTTACATACACGACCCAATAATTCTTAGAATATCCGTATGTAATGCCATAACTAATGTGAATTAATCTAGTAGGCACGTCTTCAAATGATCCTTTCTCCGGTTGCCTCTGCAGACTTTCCCCAGTCGCTATACTATATGCTGCCTTAAAATCTTCGTAAAAATGTATCCTGCAAAAGGGCAACTACAGGAGAAAAATCAGTCGTAACTATTAACAGTTTGATACCAACTTAATATGCTTATAAACTCAGTAAAGACCATGTTCAGCAGCTAGAATTATCCTAGAGTTACAGTCCGATAGAAAACATATACACATGAGTCCAGGAAAACCTGATCCTGTGTTTGTCGATAAATCCAAACACCGGCATTAGTTCCAGTATATAATTTGACTTTCATTAAAACAAACTTGAAAATAAAATTTACTTTCAGCTGGTCGATGAATTTGCTGCTCTCCGATGAGAATACCACCTCCAAGCGTTGGCTCATTTATTACCTTCCGTGCAAGATATAGAATAATATCATAACCAGCAGGGAAATACAAAGACGGACACCCTTTCCGAGACAAACGAAAGACAAATCAAAATCCAACACTCGAAGAAGAAAGACAAAAAGAAAGATGAAAATTAATGCCCCTTTCCGAGACAAACGAAAGACAAATCAAAACCAACACTCAAAGAAGAAAGACAAAGAGAAATATGAAAATTAATGCCCCTTTCCGAGACAAACGAAAGATAAATCAAAATCCAACACTCAAAGAAGAAATACAAAGAGAAATATGAAAACCCCCTTTCCAAGATAAACGAAAGACAAATCAAAATCCAACACTTGAAGAAGAAACACAAAGAGAAAGATTAAAACCCCTCTATGAGACAAACGAATGAAAAATCAAAGGAAAGAGACACACAAGACCATCCAAGACGAAAAGCAGGAGCAGCAATAAAGAGACGGATGACATAGGGGAAAGAAAAATATAAAGAGAAAGATGAAAAAATCCCATTTCAGAGAAAGAAAAATCAAACAAACGAAGAGGCACTGAAATAGGCACACATCAGAATCAACAAGCAAGAGTGGAGAAAAAAATTAACCGACGGAAGGGAAATACAAAGATAAAGAGGAAGATGAAAACTCCCATTTCAGAGACAAACAAAATAAAAATAAAAATCAAACAAACGAATAAGAAAGAAAAATAGAAACATGAAAACCCACCTTTCAAACACAAAGGAAAGAAAATGAATGAAGAAAGAAATGATGAAAAAACGATAGAGAAAAATGAAGAAAAAGACACAACTGCGACTGACAGCAACTGAAAACAATGAAACTAAAGACAACAAAACACAGAACAAAGAAAACTGATGGTAACTTCAAATGCAAGGGAATGAAGAAAGAAAGAAGGACAAAACGAAAAAGCGCATAACTGAATAAAGAGAAAGAATGTAGGATGAGAGATAAGACATGCATCAATTAAACCAATGAAATAATGAAGAGTACAAAAAATGCAACAGACTGAAAATCAACCTGAAGAAAAAGACTGAAAATGACACAAAAACCAATGAAATAATGAGCAAGAATGAAGAAATATGAAGAAAGAAACGGAATGAAGAAAGTGACAAGGACTCAATAAAGAGACCCATTGTAATAAGCACCTGGCTTAAAGAGTTTTACATTTCTGGCTGCAGCACTTTGCTGAACGTGCAATGCGGATGAAAGCGCCGTAGACCAGCTGCGATAGACGGGTACCCCGCCTGGCAGCGTCCTCTCGCCCTTGTTCAACTTTTGTTTTGACAATTAATACCATGATATATTATAATGATGAACAGTACATGGTAGAGATACATGAGCTGACTACAGCAATTACAAAATAAAGTCTAAAAGAAACGAGCAAATCTTCGAGATCCTCAAACTCTTTCTTCTTCCTTGCCACAATCTTGTACTCTTCTGAAGGCAGCCGTAGAACGACAAAGATAGCAAACCACAGACTTGTAAATACCAACGAGGGTTCTCCCATAATTTTTTTGAGCCACAGTGCCAAGACTGCGTGCACGCACGCAGTCATTAAATTAGTCAACCAACATCGGCAAGAGCATCAACACCAGTATTTCAGGGAAAAACAACCGGATAGCCAGGTCGACGTCGCTGGGAGACAAAAGTACGAATCACCATTGTCGAGGACATAGCAGCCGGGATAGATATTGCGAGAACGGTCCTCCTCGCGGCAACCAAGAGAAGAAAATCCAAAACCGATCTAGCGAAGCAAGATCTGAAAGACCAAGCCTAGATAAACTAAATCTTCCAACACCACCATTGACACCGGGAAGGAGATCTTGTCGTCAAACCAAGAGCCGAAGATTAATTATTGTAGACGATTCCATCTCCATTGATGGAGAAGACAGAATACTAAAACCCTAATTCAAACTATTGAAAACACTACTTTACTAAGAACTCCACTCATAGATCGGGTTCCCCACCCCTCCCGACGCCGGCAAGGCCGGCCGGAGGAGGGGGAACCGAGCTACAGTGGAGGAGGAGTTGCGGCGGCGGCTAGGTTTTCAGAGCTCTCGTAGGTACGTCTGTCGACTCTTCTTGACAGCGACAAGGATGTTTTTTTTTTTTTTTTGCTTTATTCGCCCTTGTTCAACTTTGGTAGGTTCGGATGACACATTGTAGTAAGCACCTGGCTTAAAAAGTATTACAGTTTTTGGTTTAATATATGTATACGTAACCACAAAAACATTTTGGATTTTAGCAGATATCTATTTTCAGTCTCAGACAGTGATGATTAGTAAGCACGAGCATAGCCAAAAACCGTCGGCATATTATTTTGCAGTCGGCATATATGTATGCCGACGGTATTTGTGTGTTTGCCGACGGTTTTTGGCCGTCGGGAACTATCTGTTTTCTTGTAGTGAACAGTTTTTTATTTTCATGGATTGCTATGTAGCACACTGCAGATATGGTAGTTCATATTCATGGATTGTACCTCCTCTTCTCGTCTTGAACTCCAGGTCTCCAGCGTCGCTCTCTTGCCCACCTTCAGGGCCACGACGGTCACGTTTTACATTTCCGGCTGCAGCACTTTGCTGAACGCGCAACACGGGTGAAAGTCTCGTAGACCAGCGCTAATCTGCGATAGACGGGTACCCCGCCTGGCAGCGTCCTCTCGCGCTTAATTAAAGAGTATTACAGTTTTTGGTTTAATATATGTACACGTAACCACAAAATCATTTTGGATTTTAGCAGACATCTATTTTCAGTCTCAAACAGTGATGATAAGCACGAGCATAGCCACTTCCATCCACAGCTCCACTATTCAGCCTCCAAACAAAACAAGAATCAAACGGCCTCCAACACCCTTGTCGATCGTCTCTTATAATTAACCTCACAAGAATCTCCGTTGTTATGCAGCAATTAAGTACACACCACGCGTGCAAACACTGCAAGGTTTTTTCAGAGATGAAATGTGCACAAAAGTAAAGAGATGAGTAGGGAGTGACTAACTGACTACACAGCAGGCGCCCTCGATTTGGCGAATCTGTACGCACTCATCTTGTCAAAATTAAACTAGTAATCTAGCGCGTGCGTGCATGTGTGAGAAACAGCTATATTTTGCATGCATGCACTAAAAGACGAAACTGCTGGCATCATCGCGCATTAAATACGAAATTTGAAAAATCAAAATGTTTTGTAGACCAAACCGTTTATCCGATTTAAAATCCGTTTGCACCGTTGGACTAGTCGCGACGAGATCTTCGAAACTAGATCACATGTCGATATGTTCCGACGACTTTTTTTTTACCCAAAAGTTACCACCCACGTAACATATTAGTTACCCAGGCTTGAATACGTAAGTTACCGACCATATTAGTGATTAGTTTTCGGGTCGAAATAAAATCATTTTTTGTTGTTCTTTTAGATTTTTACGAGATTTAAAGTTACCACATCACTTTGAGATGGTAAATTTATCGTATATAAGTATTAGGATGACAATTGTCGATTCCATAGTGAAACTACACATAAAAAAGATGGACATTATATTCGTAACTATTATTTAGAGGACATGGTAACTATATCGATTTCGTGGTGGATAACTACATCATGAACACATGGATAACTAAATAAATACTGAGTGAGTAACTTGACCAGTATTGGGTGGGTAACTATTACCGAGAGACTACGATAACTACATTGATTTCATATTGGATAACTTCACCATGAAAACACATGGGTAACTTTATCAGTACTGAATGGATAAGTCCATCAGTATTGGGTGGTAACTATTACCGAGAGAGTAGGGTGGATAACTATACATGAAAACACACGGGGTAACTTTACTAGTACTAGGTGAGAACTATTATCGAGAGAGTAGGGTGGATAACTACACATGAAAACACACGAGGTAACTTTATTAGTACTGGGTGATAACTATTATCGAGAGAGTAGCATAACTATAACGATTTTGGGATGGATAACTACACATGAAAACGCATAGATAACTTTGTCAATACCGGGTGGTAACTCCATCAGTATTGGGTGGTAACTATTACCGAAAGAGTATGGTAACTACAATGATTTTTTCAACCTGAAAACTAATTGCTAATATGTTGGGTAACTTAAGTATTCAAGCCTTGGTAACTTTTATGTTACGGGGGTGGTAACTTTTGGGCAAAAAAAAGTTGTCGGAACATATCAACATGGGATCTAGTTTCGAAGATCTCGTCGCGACTAGTCCAAAGGTGAAAACAAATTCTCAATCAGATAAACGATTTGGGCTACAAAACTTTTTGAATTTTCGAGTTTTGCATTAAATGCGGATGGCATCAGCTTTTTTGATTTTTTGTGCATGCATGCAAAAGGACGTGCGGGCGTCGCTTGCAACTTCTGGTTGACCGAATCTCGTCCGCCCATACGCGATCCAACAGCTCGCGGGGTGCTTACAGTTATGCCACACAGCAGGCGCCTTACAATTAGATTTTCCCATTATCTATTGAAACATGTGGTTCTTTAAATTTCCTTTCTGCCTCTTCGTGCTTTGTTACCCTTTTCCGTTTTAAATAAATATATGAATTTATAGTTACTTTATGTAAATGAATCTAGCCGGCGAGCGAGGCGGCTAACCCTATTTGCCACTCTTAGCGAGTGAGGCGGCGAACCCTACTTGCCACTCTCAGCGAGCAAAAGGGCAGGCTCCATCGAAACTCGAAAGCATCGCGCTGGTGGGCCGGGCGCCATGGCCCATGAGGCCCGCTGTTTTATTTGGTTCAATAATTTCCTGATGTTATTTTCCTTATTGTTTTATTTTTATTTGTACTCTGTTCATTTTCTTTTGCAAAAATGCATGAATATATTTTGAATACACAAAAGGTATTTCATTGCGCATGAATATTTATTTCCGGATAAAGAACATTATGTTTATGACTTATGCATGCACTTTCTTTTGGTAAATACATGAACATTTTTGTGATACATATACTTTTTTTAATATGAAAATGATTTCTCATATCACAGACATATTTTTAAAACTTGGATAATTTCAATAAAATATAGAATGAAATCTTTGTATAACAAATTAATATTTTTTAAACATGTAAGCAATTACTTTGATAGATGTGAAAATTATTTTTATGTAGAAAAATACTACTCCCTCCGTTCCTCTTATAAGATGTTTGTATTTTTTAATATGAACTACATACGAATTGAAATAAGTGAAGAATCCGAAAAAATCTACAACAATCTTATAATTCGAAACGGATATAGTAGTATTCACTCAATAGAAAAAAAGGAAAAGGAAAGAAAGTGCGAAGAGTCGGAAAGGAAGTTAAATACCACATGTTTGGATAGACAGTCCATTACTTTTTCTTTCTTTAATATGCTCATTTTATCTTTGAAAAAAGGTTGAACGCGGATTCCTACAATCCATTATGTTTATACATATGATCCTTTGGTATAACATTTAATGATTATGTACTAGCTCAAGAAGGAGGGAAGAGGGTCACCATAGTGAAAGGAATGGGTTTGTCTATGTCTCGTAGTTTTAAATAGCCAGCTATAGCCCCGACTATAGCTCGACTATAGCTTTTTGAGTATCTTGGGGCTAAATAAATCCATGTACAATTTCTGGCTACAGCCCCATTTAGCCCTGATTTAGCCAGGTTATAGCTCTTTTTAAGGGTTGGGTCTATTTGTTATAGCCGGTTATTTAAAACATTATGTCTAAGTCCTTCCTGAAAAGCAAAAAAATAGAGTGAAATTTTATGTTTTTCCCCAACTTACATTTTTGTTACATTTTTCACTGGAATGAAGTTGCGTTTTCTACAACCGACTTAGACATAAGAAAAACTAGGTGGGCTTAGTATTAGCAAAACCATAAAGGTTGTTTTTTACTCTTAACAAAAAACATGGAAGTATCCAAAAACAAAGGGTCGGGGTTATTAATCGATATAAGAATTCTTATTTTAGGGTCCGCGATCTTGCACTTTGATATATTCAATGAAATTGGATCGTGCTAAACTTGATCAAGGAGTTACACATATACACTTGTTTTCTATTTACGGCTAACCACCACATGCATGTGTTGTGGTGTTAGAAAACCAAACTAATTAGCCGTGCAGTTACATTAGCATACTAGCATAGATTACGTATGGCAACCACTCGAAGGGCATGAGAGGGGAAAGAACTAACTTCTCGCAAGTGGCGAATAAGCACTGACTCAAGACAGGCACACTGCTGTAGAATTCTAGCAAGTCGCTAGATTTTCTGGCCTGATTCCATTCAGTTGCAAGTCGCTAGCTAGCAACATTCATGCCAACCACTACAGTGCAATTGTAGCACTGTTGTCAAGGCAGTAGGATGATTAAACTGTTCTACTGCAGACGCCATTTGGGGTAACTGATGCATGCATGCCTGCCATGGTCTCCGCATGAGAGAGGAAATGATAGGCCAATAACTTTGACCCAAAGTTGATTACACAATTACGTACTTAACACAGCAGTAGTACAGAACCTACAGGCTACAACAGAACACTCCCAAGATGATGAAGCCTCACCGTAGTGCAAACTGGACAAGATCACCGCGATGTGTCGCACATGGCCACAGTGTTAGGTTGATCTCCATACGGTCGAGCCCAACGGCTCGTTCGATCCCTTGACCGCGCTCTGATTGGGGGCGCACAACCTCTATCTGGTTGGTGGGCCCCTGTCGCCGCGCTATATAAAGAGGTGGGGGACCGGCAGCACGGATCACGAGGTTAGTCGCTGTGCCAGACCCCCCACCGACACCCCTATCGATCTAGGGTTAGCGCGAGCCGACGGGAAGCACCGCCGCCATCACACACCCCACACTCACGCCGTCGCCCTCCCCGATGGCCACCGGCTCGGGCTCCTCTAGCCATGGAGAAGGTTTGTCTCCTCCTCCTCCTCTCTCATCTCTCTGTTCACCCTCTCTCTCACCGTGTTAGATCGACACCCAAAGAGCACTACCGTAATTGTTCTAGCCTAGATGATCTAGAGTGGGTTTTAACACACAGTACAGGCATATACGGAGTACTATATATTTTTTCGATAAACACAGGCATATATATTTTGTCAGTTCATCGACACTCGAGACTTTCATGTACGTCGATGCCGTCTGGGATATATATTTGTTGCTTTCTGCGTAATTTATGAGACGGGTTCGCTCCGGCCCTACATGTTGGCCGTGTTGAATGTAGGCAGTAGCATGTCACGAGATGTTATAACCATGTAGACGCCGACACATTCATATTCTTTCTGACGCATGCTCACTCATCGCTGTATGCTGGAAATTCCAGTCAGGAAAGACAGTCCCATCTAGCGTAGACCGTAGAGTCACCATATCTGATATCTGAAACCTGGATGTGTTTCTTGCTACGAGCTGTAACCGACGGCACAATGATGCAACTTTGTCAGGTCTAGCGGCAGTACACAACAATGCTTGCATCACTGGAATCTGAATATCCGACGTGGCGGTCCATGCCATGCCATGCATGAGGAAGGAACAAGCCATGGCGTAAAGGCAGGAGCGGACAAGAATAGTCCTGGAAGCACCACCAGGAACAGGGGCCAGCATGAACAGACGACACCGGCAGTGGGGATAAATTGGGGGCTGGAACGGATCCAAGGTTCATTCAATTCAGCTTCTTCTTCTCGCCCTACCAGTCAGTTACGAACGATCTGCACTCCAGATCGATCAATAACTTTCCCCTTCTCCACCGCTTTCGTTCCGTTGAGAGTCGACTCCCGTGCTCAGCTGCCGCCCCGCTCCTTCTTGCTCTCCGGCGGCGCTGCCGGCCGGCGAGGAGATGGATTCGGTGGCTGGCCTTCCTTGTACATACTAGTAGTAGGATTAGGCTTAGGTTTTGCCTCTATGGCGTTTGGCTTTATGCTGGTTTGGAGCTCACTGCGAACGCCTCCGAGCGGCGGCTCGTGGCTTGGGGCTTCGTGTCCTCCGGCGATGGCGGCGTGGTGCTGCGCGTGGCTGGTGCGGCCGGAGCCGGTGTCTCCTTCAAATAAGCTCGATGAGGTTCGTGCTCTGCATCTGACTATTTCAGATCTTCGAGGTGGAGAAGGAGATGGTGCGGATGCGGAGATTTTGGCTGCTTTTCCCCTTTCTTGGATTGGGATTTCTTGCGAGCTGCGAGGCTGGTGATCCACGCCGAGCCCGGTTCGACCTCCTGCTCAGGTCGGGGCGTGTCCCCCGCCGACGCAGCTTCTTCGACGCCAAGGTCTCGCCGTTTGGCGAGCAACACATGCGGCGAGCTCAATGGGATCTGATTCCCAACAGGCTTGTGCAGGCGACACAGCAGCCATCCTGATTCTTCTCGTCCTCCTCTGCGGCGGCTCTTGCAGCGATGCGACGGCAAGATCGAGGACGGCGGCGGAAATGGAGATGCGGAATTCCCCAAGGATGTGTGCGTTATTTTCTTTTTCTTCGGGGTGTTTTCTGCAAAAGAGGGACAACTGTCTGGATGTTTCCAGTGTAATCCGATGTAATATCTAATAATCCAGATACGTTTAAAAAAAAGGTTACGAACGATCTTCATCCTGCACTGTTTGCATATATAATTGGATCAGTTCATCGATCCCCAACTAGCGCTGCAAAAAATGGCAGTCAGCTGTCTTCTTGCTCAACACAAGGCAAGGTAGAAGAAGAAGAGAACAGTTTGTCATGTCAGTCACTCTGATGAAATAAGTCACTGTAGGTTGGCAGCATCAGTAAGTAATATCTTTGCTGAATTCAGTGCGGCTGTGTGCCGACATGCTCTACATCGATCGATCGGCGTCAGAACATGGGGTAGCGTTGGGAGCTTTTAGCGGTGAAGTCTCCGGCCGATCGATCAAGCACAAAATCTCGCAACAGTGGCTAAACTGGCAGGCTCGGCGGATTGTACCACTGGGCTCATGCTATGATACCCATTTAAAAGATGCAGCAAGCTGGCTGTGGCTGTGGCTGGACCATGCTAATGGCGACCGACAACCGGCGCCATTAACTCCTTGGCCAACTGCAACGTGATCGATGGATCATTCAGAACCAGGCGATGAACCAACACAACACAACGGGCGCTGGAACTATGCACACAAGTAGTAATGGTCCATGGATCAGGAGTAGACCAAAATGTAGACGCAAATCTGTAAATGGACAGTTTGGATTTGGATTTCTATGATGAAAATCTGTATATGCAAGTGGCTGCGTCTGTGTTGTCTGAATTTGGATCCATCTACCAGAGTCTGTATGCGTCCTGATATGAGTTCACATGAGCAAGAAAAGAAGAGAAGAAGTGACACTATGCCCCAATAAATAAAAGTGGAAAGAAGAAACAATTTGATTGAGAACAGGCCCCCAGTGACTTCATCTTTCTTCAGTCCTGGCTCTCCTCTGTTTTGATCTTTTCTGATCTCACTATACCCCCCATATTTATCAACCAATAGTAGTTACTTGCATCCTATCCCTTGCTGGTTTCCCACCATTATTGTCTAACTAAAACCTTAAGATCAACACTTACAAGGTTACAGACGAGACAAGTTGATGCCTCCAAGAATTAGCTAGGGAAGGAATAAACACTTTGTGGTGTCGGTGCTCTGGCTGGGCCGGGTGCACGCTCACGACGACGCCGACATGGCCGCCGCGGCCTTCTTCTTCGTCGCCGGCTTCTTGTCGGCGGCGCGGGCGGCTCCTTTGGCGATCTTGGTGTCGAGCTTGTAGTACTCCACGAACCAGTCGACGAAGTGCCGGAGGCCGGTGTCGAGGGAGGTGGTGGGCCGGTACCCGAAGTCGTGCGCCGCGTGGCTGACGTTGGCGTGCGTGAAGGGCACGTCCCCGTTGCTGGGCATGGCGATGACGCGCTTGTTCGCCTTCTTGCCCAGCAGCTTCTCGAGGATGGCGACCATCCGGGTTACCGGCACGGGCGAGGTGTTACCGAGGTTGTACACGCGCAGCGGCGCCGGGCCGCTCTTCTTGCCGGACCTGGCGGAGCCGGTGCTCCTGCCTGCGGTATCGAGCGCGCCGATGCAGCCCTTGACGACGTCGTCGATGTAGGTGAAGTCGCGGCGCGCGTTGGCGTAGAGCGTGATGGGCTCGCCGGCGACGATGCTGCGGGCGAAGGAGAAGTAGGCCATGTCGGGGCGGCCCCAGGGCCCGTACACGGTGAAGAAGCGGAGCCCCGTGATGGAGAGGCCGTAGATGTGGTTGTAGGCGTGCGCGATGGCCTCGCCGGCCTTCTTGGTGGCGGCGTAGAGGGAGGCCGGCCGGTCGGTGCGGTGCTCCTCGGAGAAGGGCGCCTGGGTGTTGAGCCCGTAGACGGAGGAGGAGGACGCCCAGACGATCGCCGGCTGGGGGTCGGCGTGCTTGGCGGCCGCCTCGAAGACGCTGACGAGGCCGGCCACGTTGGAGGCCACGTACGTCTGGGGCGCCTCCATGGCATACCGCACCCCGGCCTGCGCCGCCAGGTGCAGCACGTGCGTGAACGGCACGGACTCGAACAGCTTCTCCAGCAGGAGCGCGTCGTTGATGTCGGCGTCGAGGACGACGACGCCGCGGTCGGAGAGGAGCCGCTGGCGCCCGCGCTTGAGCGCCGGGTCGTAGTACGAGTTGAAGTTGTCGAGGCCGAGCACGCCGTCGCCGCGCGCCCTGAGCGCGAGCGAGCAGTGCGCGCCGACGAAGCCCGCGGCGCCCGTGACCAGCACGGAGATGCCGCCGTCCCGGCGCGGCTTCGCGCTCCGCCGGATCTCCTTCTCCCACTTCTCGCCCCCGTACGTGGCCGCCGCCGAGGACGACGACGACGCGAGCAGGCTCCGGTGCGAGGCGTGCGGCAGCCTGGACGACGCGCCGGGCGAGGGGGAGGAGACGAGGGTGAAGGAGCGGGAGAGGAGGGACGGGTAGTGGAAGGCGAAGAGGAAGACGAGGGCGAGCGTGGCGAGCACGGTGGCGCGGAAGAGCAGGTACGACGACGCCGCCACGAACTTGCCGCTCGCCGCGCGCCGCAGCAGCAGCGCGCCTCCGCTCGCGTACCGCTCCAGTTTCACCCCCTTCGCTGCCGCGTCCGTCGGCATTGTCGTGACGGTTCCTGCTCGCTCGCCTCCGGTACTAATCTGATTCGTGCTAGCTTGGCGGGTCGCGTCGTATACGAATGCGAGGCAGCTAGAGGCGGGCTAGCTGAGGAGGGAGCAGCGGGGACTGAGGTGGATTTAAAGAGGGGATACGCGAGGTGGGCCCACGCGGCGGTGGTTTTTGGTTTCGGTTGGATGCCACTCGAGCTCGACCGTGAGCTGAGTTGAGTTGCGCCTCACTCTCTCACTCGCTCGGTCTCCGATTGGGTAAACAAACAATAGGACGACTAGGGAAAATTCTGGTACGATCGCAGCAAAGGCAGCGAGGCTTTTTTTCTGACAGGTGGCCCCTCCATGTCAAGCCCCGCACAGAGCGTGTGTACATCAAGGAAAAAATAGCGCGCTATAACAAAATAATGTCGGCCTTAAAATGCGTTATTAGCGCACCAGAAAGTGATAGTTGCACATGAGCACCAGTGCTCTCGGTTGTTTTTCAAAAATTCAAAACTGTACTTCTAGGTATCCAAAAAATCAACGGAAAAATAAACAAGCAGCTATGCACATCCACTATAGACGCTAAAAGTTTCATAAAAAAACTACGTTGTATTTCTTCCTACAGAAAAAAACAAATTTCGTTCAAAAGTAAGAGAGTTTTTATTCCTATATACAGCCACAAATTTGTTTTTTACCTATAGCCCAAAATAAAACGAATTTTTCACCGAAACTTCTCAGAGATATAGACATCCGCGGAATGTGGAATTTGCAAACTCAAAAAGTACAATTTTGAATTTTTCAAAATTCGGGAGCACTGACACCCAGGTGCTGCAAATCCTCACTCGATATATCACGCTATAGCGTGTACTAATACGATATTATATACCGATTTATATGGTGACACAGATCTCTAAACGTTATAGCGTTGCTATTAGCAGAGCGTGACGGTTTCTAGGCCGAGCTACATGTAGCTCGATTATATTTGAATCTATACTTTTGTGTTCAAAAAATTCGGGAAAAATACTATATGTAGATAAAGTCGTGTCTACCACTGTGTAAATTTTCGAGGCAAAATTCTAATTATTCTGGGCGACAAAAAATGATAAATTTGACAAAATTTGGATTTTTTCTGACTATGCACTGTTCACCAATCCAATTCTGCGTATTTATCTTTTTTCCTAGGTAAAACTAGATCGTATTTTTTCTTAAAATTTTACACGGTGGTAGATCTCGACTTTATCTACACGTAGGATTATTTCCCTAATTTGAAACAGAAAAATGCAGGTTCAATATTTTTTGGAGAACCGAGCTACATGTAGCTCGGTTTCCATTTGCAATTTAGTCCTAAATAGCAGAGGTCATTTCTTATTTCCATAATTACTGAAAAATGTTAAAAAAAAACTAAACTAGTGTAAGATGGAGTTCTATGTGAGAGTTCAGTTTAACGTCTCCACTGTAGTACCGGTATATAAATAATTTTTGCAACCAAAGTCAAAATGTTGTATGCCTCTGGGAAAATATCGAAGTTTTAGCATAATTAGTCGAGCTCATTTCTTATTTTCCTAATTTCTGAAATCACAGAGCTTGCACCTTATAAGAGAGACTCTTCCACTTGGTACATGAGCATGAGAAGATGGGAGCTATACTTTTTTTGCGAATCACAGTACAACGCAGACGCTCACAAACACGCACGTACACTCACCCCTATGAACGCACACACGCACACCCTACCCCTATGAGCACCTCCGAAAGACTGAGCCGGCGGATGGTCTTGAGATTGACGAAGTCACCACGAGCGCCTCGCTGTCGACGGGAACGTCGCCTCCCACTGAAGAATATTCCGCCTAAATGAGAAACGCCAGCGTCAAACCTGGGGTTTGAACTCTGTTGGGCTGGGGGTACAACTACCCTCCTAACCATCTTGCCACAGGCAAGTTCTCGATGGGAGCTATACTTGCCCTTCTCCTTCGTTGCCTGCCTCGTCATGATGGGACGCAAGCCGTCGGGTTTCGGGACTGAGATGAACCGAAGTAGCACCGACGCGGCTTGTATGCGACATCTAGTTTTCCACACATTACTGGACGAAGCTCAATAGTTGGCTGAATTTTTCTGCCACGCGCAGTAGGATGTTTGTTCGGTTCGCTTTCCAGCGCTGGTTTGTTCACCTCCCAGTTTGAATGTTCAGTTCACCTCTGTGTGGTCCTCTACACAATACAAACGTTAACAACTCATGCACCCGCCTCTTGACTTTCGAGCACTGCATCACCAACCAAGTTTTCTCATCCAGCTTTGCGATGTGCACCGCCTGACGGGACATTAGACCTCCAGAACTGTGTCTCTCTCGTGGTTTTATATGGGAGAGAGTCAATAAGATTTTTAGGGAGTGGCCTCACTGTAAAAAGCATTGGAACCTTAGTATTTGTTGTTGTATTGCTTGACCCCGTGGGGATATATATAGTGGTACAAAGAGGGAGCAACTTGGAATACAAGAAGGTCTAGAATTCTAGTCTATCTCTAACTTGTAGATATACATGTATTCTAACACTCACGCTACTAATGGCTTCTCCTCCTTCAACAAGGACGTCGACGACCACTTCTCTTTTTCGGCAATATGTTTTCATCCGCCAACCCGTACATAATCTTATACTGAATGTTTTAGATCATGCTTTAAACAATATTTTTAGCAATCTACATATATAAAATTGCTATTTGCGTATTCTGTTTTAAATCACATGACTAGTTTAATTTGTATTTTATTAGTCATATTTTATCGTAACTCATGTGAAAATTTGCTCATGTGGTGAGTTGGCTCTGAAAGTGGTCAAGTGGACGAGTCAATACTAGGTAATCCAACTTGGGCTCTGTTAGGTACCACGCCATATGTACGCCACGGCAAGTGTGCGGTTGTTTTCCATATTGTGCGCTGCACACGTACTGTGGCACTGCGGCATGCAATTGGGTAGTTTTCCATTTTGAAGCTTACGGTACAATTGTGTCACTGCACACATATGATTGACCCCGGCCGACTGCTTGGTTCTGATCGATCCTGTCCCATTCCGTGATCGATCTGGGGGCGGATAATATACGTGCATGTGCATGGGCAGGGCACCGGCACGAGAAAATCGCGGGGGTGTGCGTGTACGTTGGTCAGTGGTGCAAGCGTTGGCGGTGCATCTCGTAGATATCTTATCTCTAGCATATATTGTCTTGGTCACGCTTATATGTTTTGTACAGTCATCTCCCTTTCTTCGGACTGAATTAATTAGTATCTTATCTCTAGCATATTGTCTGGTCACGCTATATGTTTACTGAAATCTACCTTTCTTCGGACCGAATTACTATCTTACACGCATGAGGAAACACATATTTATAGTTAAGCGACCACACTGAGCCGTTGGATCTATGTACATCCTGACCCTTGAGGGATAGATATGATGGGTCAAAACGGGAGCTCATGTACGTCGCTCCTTAGCGGCAGTTCGACGTTGTGCCGCCTGCATGCTACCGAACTGGGCTCGGCCCATCTGTTGCGCGCGGACGTATATTTCGCTTTGTTTGCTGGTCACACGATCGGTAACTGGTACTTATGTTTCGCTCTGTTTGCTGGCCAAATGTGTTCGAGAATTTCAATAATTTTTAAATTTAAACAAAATTACGAATATGAACAAAATTCGAATATATTCGTATTATTAAAACACGAATTTTTTTTAATCTGAATATTTTCAAAATATGAACCATTTTAGAAATCATAACTTTTGAAAAAAAATGGTTCCAAAATTGAAAATGGTTTCTAATTTGAAAATGGTTCCAAATTGGAATTTTGAAATGGTTCCAATTTTTATAATGGTTCCTAATTTGAAAATGGTTCCAATTTTGAATTTTGAAATGGATCCAATTTTTATAATGGTTCCAAAATTTTGAAAATGGTTCCAAATTTGAAAAAGGATCCAAAATTGAAAATGGTTCCAAAATGATAATAATTTTGAAAATGGTTCCAAATTTAGAAAAGGTTTCAAAATTTAAAATGGTTCTAAATTTGAAAATTGTTCCAAAATTGAAAATGGTTTCAATTTTTTAAATGGTTCCAAAATTAAAACGGTTCCAAAAATGAAATTGGTTCCAAATTTGAAAATGGTTCCAATTTTTTTAAATGGTTCGAAAATTAAAAATGGTTCCAAAATTGAAAACTGTTCCAATTTTGAAAATGGTTCCAAAAATGAAAATGGTTCCAAAATTTAAAATTGTTCCAAATTTGAAAATAGTTGCAATTTTTTTTAAATGGTTCCAAAATTGGAAACGGTTCCAATTTTGAAAATGATTCCAAAATTTAAAATGGTTCCAATTTTTTAAAAATGGTTTGAAATTTGAAAATGGTTCCAAAATTGAAAACGGTTCCAATTTTGAAAATGGTTCCAAAAATGAGAATGGTTCCAAAATTTAAAATGGGTTCAAATTTGAAAATGTACCAATTGTGAAAATGATTCAGATTTTAAAATTGATCATTTTTTAGAAAAGTTCAGATTTGAAAATGGTAAAAAAAATGAAATAGAAAAACAATAGAAGAACGAAAAATAATAAGAAAAAAGAAAAATAAAACGAAACGAAAACATAAAAGAAAACGAAAAAAGAAAAACAGAAACATAAAAGAAAAAGAAAAAAGAAAAACAAAAATAGAAAAGAAAACGAAAAAAGAAAAAGAAAAACAGAAACAGAAACAGAAAAGAAAAAGAAAAAAAGAAAAAAAGAAAAAAGGAAACGGAAAATAAAATAAAAGGAAAGCCGCCAAAATGGGTTGGCCCGCCAGAAGGTCCCCGTTAGCGGCGCGACATATAGTATTCATGGGTGAAAACCTAGTCAAGTGAAACCGACACTCTATAATAACAAAAACGTTGTCTATATGACATGTCAATAAAAAGGAAATTTATATTGAGCAAACGTCAGGATTTTAGAAATGTGGATTGGACGATAGGTGTCAGCTTTATCTGCAGAACTGAAAAAGGCTTTAGAAGGATGATATTGCTCTGATTATTCATAGAGCAAAGCAAGACAAATCAGTTAAGGGACTGGATGAAACTTTATCTTTAATATGTCTTCCCTTTTATGTAAATATGTACAATATGTATCATACTAATTAAATTTATAAAATGAGAACCAACCTATGATGTGCTTGGATGGTTGGTAGGGTAGTCGTACCCCGACCCACCACAGTTTAATTTAAGATCCTATAGTTGACATTGATATTTCTCATTAAAAACGAATTATATACTTGAGCGTGAGGCGCCTGTGAGGAATTTGTTAATTTAAAGATCCGACTGTCGACTCAATCTTACAAAGGTGCTCATAGTGTTAGCGTGTGGGTGTATACCCTCATAGAGGTGAGCGTATGTGAGCTTCTACGTGTTTTTATTAATAAGAATTATAAGACGCAATTGGCGTCCAAATAAAGATCTTGGCGACTGTAATCTAGAGCTGACGGTCATTGGCGGCCGTGACGACGACAAGTTAGATAGTGAGAACTACTCCCTCCGTTCGGAGTAGCTAGCAGCAATGGACAAATCCCGTGCTATTTATGATGATGGAGCTCGTGCGCAGTGCACCGCACTGTGGAGTGAACGTAAAATCCGTGAGATGTTCGCTCACGCACTCCACCGCACTGTGGACGGGTCGATCGTGTGGAAGAATTTCCTTTCCCGAGAGCGAGTACGGTACGTGGTCCATGGACTGAAAAGGGAAACGGAGAAAAGAAAAAGACACCGTTGTCCCCGAGGTGGCCCATTTTATCCTGCCTGCTCCTTTGCCGGATCCGATAATCCCAGCCAGCCAGCCTAGCCGGTGACAGTCCTGAAGCTACGTTCATCAGCTAGTCACGGTACATTTGCTCAAAAAAACAAAAAAACTAGTCAATGGTACATGTGGGCAGGGGCGGATCCAGGGGGTGCTAGCAGGGGTCAGACCCCCCCCCCCCCCCCCCCCAAAACCGGTCGCCCCCCTCAAGAATTAACACAGGTGTCTAGTAGTATTAGAAGGTACATGTACGTACTAATGGCCATAGCTAATCAGGTACACATTAGTACTTACGCCCAAATTCAAGTATCTATTCACGAACTGAAGCCCGACGAGTGAAAAAATAGCCCATCTGCTAATTGCCCACGTACAGCCAACTGACTTGTCGTGGAAGCCTGGTCCTTTCCGCTTCGGCTCTCGCTAATCAGATCAGATCGATCGATCTCCGGGTGCGAGGAAGCGTGCCGCTCGTTGCCCGCCGCCGCCGGCGTTGGAATTTGATTGCCGGCGTGTTCAGGCAGCCGAGTAGTATGGAGGCGATCACTGATGTTCTGCCCGCTTCTCGTATGTCCACACCATCATCTGGCCAATTCACCACCGAATTAGTCAAGGTACAATGGGCTAATCTGGTCTAACATTTCTAATTTGTTCTACTTGTCTAGGTATACTTCGTTAGTTCAAAAATATTAGAAACAATATAGTATTTTGAATTTCCCTAAACATATGTTGATACTGAACTTTGTTTTAGACTCGATTCCTACCTTAGTATACTTGATCTAGCGGTGCCGTAGTGGTCGGCCATTGTACACCATGTGTAGAAAGAAAGGAATAGGTGTGTCTTAATTAAGCGACTTTGCTAGATCTTAGGTTTACACCACTCACACCCTCCCCAAGTTCAAATCCTGGCTCCGCCCGTCAGCATGCAGCTGCCAGGACCGGGATTCGATGGGCCGGCAAGTCGGCAGCGCTCCCCCTTCACTTCACTTCACTACCAGTGTGGCCTATGGTATTTATCGCTCGATCGTGGTCGTACGGCCCTGCACTGCAGTCGCCGTATAAGTCCATGAATATCTTGGATGTTTCTTGTGGCCTGTGGGCTTTTATTACAGCAGAAGGAAGCCGACGGAGGAGACTACCGGCCGGTTGATTGACCATCCCGGATGACACCAGGTTTGTTTATAGCGATCGAGGGTGAATACGAAATTCAGAATTTACACTGTCTCTATACGCCGTACGTACGCGCGATGTACAAAGCGCCTAATTGTTTCGTACGTACAGTACGTGCGTAGATATTAGTCGGTGGACAAGCAAACAAAAGCACGCACAGCGTACAGTACGGACGTCGTTTTGTGGGCGTGTGTCGGTGGCTGAGACTAGAGCAACGCCACACATGCATGCATGCCCAGTTGCTCATATATACAGAGCCCACAACCATCTTCTTCAGAACCCAACACTAGCTTCTTCATAAAACTGTCTTCAGAACTGAACTAACCGAGCATCTAACATTTTCCCCCCCACAAACAGCCATAAAATCATGATGTTAAAGCTAATATTACCCATTTAACAGCATGCTACAATTTATCGTAAGAAGAATAGTTGCGACAAAGCTCATACGCAATGAAATACAGTGTCGGCCGGGCTAATTGCTGGTCACAACTTGCAGAGCATGTCAAAATGTGTGTATAGTTGCTATCTTAGCTCAGTCACATGAGCACGTGCTGTGCTAGTGGGTAGTGGTGCAGCTCGACGACGACGACGATTAATCATCAGAGAAGACAGATCGATCCTTAACACCCAATCCAAGGCCAATCATCAACGAAACGGAAATCTGCAAGCCCAATCACTCGCCACTTCGATCGCCAGAAGAGCTAGCTACGTACACAGGGAACAGAAACACGCATGCCAGGGCGGCTTACAGAGACTACTCGAGATCACCGGCCGGCCGTCTCCATCGTCTCTGCTCATCCCGGCCCGTACCTCTAAATGCAGTCGAGCATGGGCTCGCGCGGCGGGATGCCGACGGAGCAGGTCAGCCTGGGCACTGTTCCTCGGATCAACGCGTACATGGATGCAGCTCGGGCTACTTCCCTACAACTGTGATTATGATTAGCAACAACAAAAAAGTGATTAGTGCGCTAGTCACTGAGGCAAGAATATGTCGGCATGTTCGATGGTTTCTGCGATGTGCGACCATTGTGATCTTCATGCATGGAGTATTTCAGTTACGACTGAGCTGTTCCAACCTCCATCTAGAATGAATTTATGTTCTTTTTTTTTTTTTTGAAAGGGGCAAGGTCCCGAAGGACCGAGAACTTCCATTAATTCAGAGCAGTGGAGTTACAATACACGAAAAGGACCTCAAGAGAAATAAAAATTACAGCCAAGTCCTTGATTTTTTGCACAGAGGACCCTAGATCTAAGTTAACAACGTGATCCGGTCCAGCTCCATCTCCACCTTGCTCGATCCGCATCCGGCCATGGTCAACCACGGCGACACCGGGGACAAGACCACTTGGGTCGTCGCAGCGGGAGCCCACCACGGCAGAGCTGTAGGGCCTCCAATGAAGGAGGTTGATGAAACCCTCGCGCCAGCCATCTGATGGCAGCATCCAAGGGAGGAGTGGCCGCCCTTCGGCCAAAGAAATCGATGATGAACTTATCGTCGATGATGTACTCTGATTTGCCGCATCGTTGCCGAGATAGCAGCTAGTTGCTGCTGTGGAAACGGTCCCCGCCGATGTAGCGCGGAAGTCTCCCCCGAGAGGCTCCGGTCGACGCCGATCGAAGAGGATCTCCCCAGCCACAGCTCTCCCTGCCTCCACGACAGCAAGAACCGAGCCAAGAGCTTCAAGATCGATCTGCACAGGAGCCAAGAAACCGAGCTTATTGGGGAAATCGCCTTCAGATCCGCTCCTCTGAGTTGCCGTCCACCATGGACGCACACCAGAGAAGAGCTTCTCCAAGCTGCAGCCGCCGCCGGTGAGCAGCCGCAACCAGCGATGGGAGAGAGGAGACGGCATAAAGCCAAGTCGCCATAGCGGCATACACCTACAAGGAACCCTAGATCTACTATATACAAGGGTGGCACGACCTCCTACTCCATCTCCACGCCGGCCAGCAAGCTCGTCGGAGCAAAGAAAGGAGAGGGGCGGCAGCGAGATGCGGAGGTCGACTCTCAAGGCGCTGGGCGAGAGTAAGAGGGGAGGAAGTTATGGCTAGAATGAATTTATGTTCACCGGCCCATACTTGGTGGGCCATCGATCAGGAGAATGTAGTCTGTTCCTAACTCCGGCCGGCGTATGTATCGCACCGTACGCAGCGTGCAGTGCTGTGGGGGCAGTACGTTTCCCCATTTTCGTGTCCCGTTCGATCGACCTACACTACTCTCTTTGTTGCAGTACTTAATTTTCATTCGTCATATATGGATATGTGTATTTAGATACGTATCTTTTAGTGTATAAATACGTATGCACAGCAGAATTTGTAGCCAAATGAAAGGTGGGTCAAATATTTTGTAACGGAGGGAGTACATGCGCACACACTGCAATTAAGCCATATTTGCACGTACTAATAAGAGGTGCATGCATGGTCAGACTCGTGCGTGCTTGATCGTTTGGCAACACACACGTACAGTAGGAGGTCATTTTCTAGGGGCGGATGAGACCAAGGTTGGATCGGATTGGCTACTATCAGATCAGTACTGCAGGTGCCCCCTGTGCCTGTGGAGTGGTGGTTGAGGCGTCAACGTACGTGCAGGCACGATTCCTCGCTCGCTGCATGCATGCTGATAACCAGTACGTACGTCGCTCCTAATTCATTCCATGACAGCGGCCCGGCCGCCGATGGAATTATTGTCGATCCAGGTACGTACGTACTAGTATCAATCAAGAAATGAACGACGACATACGTACGCTGCAAAGCGACGTGTACGTACCTGTGTCGATCGTGTATCCGGAGCCTTGCTGGCTGCATGCATGTGCGTGCCCAGGATGCTCATCAGTGCAGTGCACAAAAAAAAAAGATGTCCGTATGCTGTCACCTCATTAATTTGTCCGTACATGCATGTACACAAGACGTATATATACGTATGCGCGAACAGTCGTCCAGGGGACGGCAGTGTCGGCGTACGCACATGAAGTGAAAATCGACGGAGCTAGCAACAGATGACACAACACATTCGCGAAAAGAAAAGAGAACACAACACTGTCAACACAACACATGTTGTGTTCTCTTCTTTCAAAGGCCTTTCTTCACGGATATAGATTCAGAAAGTGTATTTGGACCCCGAGCTCCCGAGCTCGCTCCATTTAAAAGAAGAAAAAAACGAAAATCATATTTAGCTTATGGTGTCTGACACAATCATGAACAATATCAATTTCAAATACCTTATGTCATGAGCTACGCAAAGATGACAACATCGGATAAAATCTAGAGACTTGAAAATACACCCTTTTTCATTTTTCCGTAGCTCAAAATACAGAGTGTTTGAAATTGATCTTGTGCACGGTTGTTGGATATACCAATGGTTACATCCGGATTTTTTCAGATTTTTTTAACATAAATATTATTTTCGATTTTTTTAAACGGAGAAATCACTAGAGCTCAGAAGCAAAAAAAAAAAAACTCTACTTATATTTTTGAGAGAACAGATATACAGGGTTGATGTTATGGTTACCATTCTCGGCCTCTTGTTTTTTGCGGAATTCCTATGCGGGCCTAGCACGCCCCGAGGCCAGTCCATTGGGCTCAGCCTGAATAATTCGTACTCCTTGACTTGGTTACTCATGCAGGCAGAGCTCCACAGCCCATCGCTCAAAGCTACTAGCCTTTTCTTTCTGTTGCCAACATCGTTGAATACTTTCGTTTCCTGTTTTGGAACCTCTCCATGCATATGGATTAACGGATGTCAATGTTTCTAAGTTTTAATGCTTGGATATCATGGTATTGATGAACAAAAACAATTACTCCCTCCGATCCATATTAGTGGGCATAGTTTTCTCTAAATTCATATGTATCTAGTTAAATATTTAGACTAGATACATGTGTATCTAGACAAAGTTGTGCCCACTAATATGGATCGGAGGGAGTACTAGTAATAAACGTACGACGAGCCTGAAGGATGTAGAGAGGAGCTGGCACTTTTGTTCGACCATACAAGTAGCTAGTTTCACAGGTGGTATTATGCATGTCTGTATTAACTCAGATAACCGGAGTATAGGATAATCAGCCGACAATACCACTTCAGAGGCCTATCCTTCTCGACGCACAGAAACAACCAACGCTGAAATGGAACACTTCTATTTCTCGAAAGCAACTGAGATTAGTCGAGCTCAGAAGAGAGCTTTTATCTCTTCTCATGTGAAGTACTGAAGCGTCAGTCAGCCGCCGGGGATGTTCAAGCTCGACTAGATCAAGAATTCAAGATGGCCTGGATCGAGGTGTAGGACAGCAGGGTACGGCCCTGTTTCTGGATTCAGGGCTTCGTAAAGCAGAAACAAGGAATTCAAATGGTCTACCAAGGTAGGCTTCCACTACATGCTTCAGACTTCAGAGCTTGCTACAATCGGTGGACAGGATCAACGACAATTGCCCGACGGTGATGTCGAACAACATGTGTATATTCTGCTGCTGGAAATTGCCAAGTACCGAAGTCCCCGTTGTTCCACCAATGGTTAAGCAAAACGACGAGTCCTCCTGGTTGAAGAACATGTAGTTGTCCCTGTGCAGCCTCATGTCCGCGCCGCCGGCGAAGTGCAGCACCATGTCCGGCATGGCCCGATGCTCACCGTCTGGAGCCGGGAAGCATGGGCTGTCCAGGCTGGAGGCGTTCACCACCGGCTGCCCGAGCACGTCGGCCACGTGGCTGACGACCACCCTGAAAGCGCTCTCCGCGAGCGCCGTGAAGATGGTGCCGGAATCCACGATCATGCCGCCGGTGCCGTCGGCGCGCAGCGCGAAGGTGTCGTTCGGGATCGGCAGGCGAGCGTCGCCGAGCGATATGCCCTCGAGGGAGACGTAGTACCGCGACGGGCTCTGCGGGTTCTGCAGCAGCGGCGTCGACTGCACGCCGTGCTCGGCGTCGCCGGCAATGTCCGCTAGAGACCCGAACAAGAAAGGGCTGCGTAGGCTAGAGTTGAAGAAGTCGGTGAGGCAGTAGGAGAACTTGCCGACCCCTAGCTGCGCCACGAGGGAGAGCGTCCCGCGGCCGAGGCCGACCGTCCCGGTGGAGTTGTACGAGGCGCCACCGTTGTCGGTGCCGCAGCCGAACGCGACGCCGTGAGCGCTAGAGCTAGAACTACCAGAGCCGAATGTGACCGTCTCCGTCCCCAAGATCCCCGCCGAGTAGGCGCCGTCTCCGTAGGCGTAGCGGTACCTGCAGAGCGAGGAGCAGTTGTTTCGGCTCCATATGGGCAGGCACGTGGCGCTGGAGCAGCCCACAGGGGAGAAGCTGGACGAGGCGGAGGCGTCGTAGATGGGCGTGTCCTGCGGGAAGCAGAGCTTGCACGGCTGGCACTGCGTCCAGGTGAGGTCGCTGCCGGTGTCCACGAGGGCGATGAACGGTACGGGCGGCGTCCCGATGGCGAGCGCCATGAGGTACTCGGCCTGGCCCGAGTAAAGCCTGGGGCTGCTGTTGTCCGAGCTGGACGATGATAACATCGTCGTCGCTCGGAGGCGACTCCTATGCACGGCTCGGCGTAGGAGCTCGGCCTTGGTGAAGCCGCCTTTGGAGTCGACGTGGGTGAGCACCACGCGGTAGCCCGACGGCACGGAACTGGCCAGTGTGGCAAGTAGGAGCAAGGTGAGAGCTTGCAGGGGACCCATGCATCTAAACATGGATGATTGATGCAAAGCTAGAGTAAATTTCTACTGCTAGCTGGGCCTGGGCGCCTGGCCTTGAAGATTCATGCTGAAACTGAAACTTGCAAGTCTATTTATACAGGTTTTGTTGGCATCTTTTGAAAACTTCCCCTTTTGCCATGGTTAAAATCACAAAGAAACACATGACAACAAGAAGAAGATGGTTAACAACTTGTCCACAGCGATGGGCACAATACTGATCCTTGTATAGGTCTCCGACCCTCTGGCATATAGACGTACGGAAGAATCCATATAACAGCAGCTTGGCTTTGATTTTGGCGCGAACGGTCTGACGCCTACTACATCCTGCTGCTTCTCCGGCCTCTAAACCTGCAGGTGCCGCCACTTGGCAGTAACGAACCGGCAAGGAAGAGGTCTTCGGCTTGAGATTTCAGTACTGGTAAATGCAAGATAACAAGTTTGGGCTTTACTGCGGTAAATAAATTGCTCATCCCTAAGGGCGCCCGGCACCAATCTGGGCCGTCGGATTCAGCGATCCGACGGCCAGGATTTACCAGTCATTTACCGTTGAAATCCTGGCCGTCGGATCGCTGAATCCGACGGCCCAGATTGGTGCCGGGCGCCCTTAGGGATGAGCAAAATCCACATTCGCTTTACTGCCATGGGAGAGAACCAGTCCACATGAATGCAAAAAAGAACTTCTATGGACAATTGTGTAAAATAAATTATTTGTGAACTGATGTGACATTTTCATGCATTTATTGGTAGTGAAAACTACAACAATATGACAGACCAATCAGTTCTTAAATTACTTTCGGTTGGATCGATGGCTACTCCCCTGAAACCCTAGCTACTGCCTTCCATGCTTTATACTCGAACCACCTACACCAAAATGCCTTCGTTTACTTAGATGGGATCAATATTGGCATTCGTAATAGACTAACCTCAGCTGTTGCCGATGAGCTCGCTTCACTTCATTGGTTGTTGCAGGGTGCGGTAGTCGACAACTTGATTGATGACCTAACCCTCATCGACCGTAAACATTTCTCCTCGCGTGGTGCCTATGCCGCTCTGTCCTCGCAGTTGGCCGACAACCTGATGGATATGATTTGGAACTCTTTTATCCCTCAGAAGGTCAAGATCTTTGGATGGCTACTGACCCTCGATCGCCTAAACACAGAGCCAACTTGTTCAATAAAACAATCCTCCGATGTTTATATGCGCTGTGGCTGCTAATGCACCTATTCTTCACCTAACCATCAACTCTCGCTGTTTGGCATCGCCTATAGATTGCAACCCGATTGGTTCTAATCTCGGTCCTCATGATCAGTTTGGAAATTATGGCACTCACAATCTAATCACACATCCTCCGTAACAACCCCGATGTTGTCGATGGTTTAACTCTTCGGAGTTCGGACAAACCGGTGTAAAGACCATGTTTTAAAGGAGCACGTCGTCGCTGGCATGACTTCCTCTCTTCCCATCGATCATGAACCATTGCAATTCTTCGCCTTTCGAAGCAAACTATTGGCAATTTGTCAAATATGTGTATTCGAATAATTTTAGTTAATACTCCCTCCCTTAAAAATGTTAGGTGTCGGCAATAATTAAACTTGTACTTTGACTAATAATTGAACTAACAATTTGTGAAGTATAAGACACACTGTTTGGAAGTGTTTCCAGGTATGAATACAAATGATACCCCTTTGTGGCTTTGTGTAATAAACCGTAAATTGTTTGTTCAATAATTTGTAAAAGTTGACCTTTGAGTTTTCTCCACACCTTAGCATAGGAAAAATCGGTGGAGTTGTGAGAGTAGTTATAATGAGCTTTTTTGAATAGTGTATTTCATTCTTTATCCCATAATTATGCATGTGTGACAGATATTACCTCATTTAGCGAGTTTTTTTTTATCAAAATACGCCATCTAAAATTAGCTAACTATCTTTTTTAGGAAAATTTTAATTTTTGTTAACTTGTCAACCACATTTAATTATCTGACTACATCTTGGGCCGTCAAGCATGGGCTTTGCTACCACGAGAGGGACGTTGTCATAACCATAGCTAAGGCCTGTATCTCTGTGCTCGGCCTGCTCCTCTGTGTGCCGGTCACCTCGCGGTGGCAATCCCCTTGCTGCTGCTCGGCTGCCGTGCTCCCCCTCTTCTCCAAACTCGACCTCGCGCTGACCCCACCGGCCACCGCTCCGGCCGGCTAGTCTCGCCAGCCCAGGATGGCCGCCAACTTCTGGGCGTCGTCCCACTCGTAAGGCTCCAGCTCCCCTCCTCGATCGATTCGTTTTCTTCTGTGACGGCGCGGATTGTTGGTGCGTCGTGTCGTGTGTGTTCGTTCTTGATCCGGCGGCGCGAGCAGGAAGCAGCTGCTGGACCCGGAGGAGGTGGACGTGGTGCCGTCGGCGGACCGCGAGCGGGGCATCACTACGGAGGAGTTCCGCCTCGTCAAGATCCACATGTCCTCCCGTAGGTCACCTCCTCCCTGTCGCTTTGCTCGTCTAGTATTTTCATTCCCCAATGCAAATTAGTCTAGTTTCTTAGCTGTAGCTGTGCACAGTTTGGTTGCCTGCCAGTCTGCCACTACGGTGCCCTGCCATGCTCGGATGCGACTTTGTACCGTAGAAAACCACTGCAATGCAAATGCTCAACAATTATATTTTTGTACTGTGCTACCTCCTTTCTAGAATCAGGGGAAACCTTAGGTCCGGTCATCAGCGCCTCGGCGTCTTTCGTCCTTGGAAGCGCTGTGCCGCTGTCCAAGTTGCCCATGAAGTTCCCGAAGATTCTTTGGAGTTGTGGGTTGTGGCCGCTGCCCAGGGCGTGGCACTGGCACCTCATCGCCGGTGCTCGCTAGAAGACGCCTTCTCTGGTCCGGACGGATCCTGCCGTCTACTTGCCGACTCTGGTGCCAGTGTCCGGCTTGCGGGTCCGGGCAGTGGCGACGCTGCGGTGTCGTCCCTTCCTTGGAAGCGCTGTCCAGGTTGCCCATGAAGTTCCCGAAGATTCGTTGGAGTTGTGCGTTGTGGCCGCTGCCCAGGGCGTGGGCCTCTGGGGCGCCAGTGCTCGCTGGACGATGCCTTCTCTGGTTCGGACGGATCCTGCCGTCCACTTGCCGACTCCTTGTGTCATGGTTGTTCTATGCAGGTGCCTTACGTTGGTCGCGCCGTGGCCCGGATGCCCTGTGCCCCACCTCCTCGTCGTAGTGGCTAGAAGTTGGGCAGTGATGAGTTATTTTCTTTTTCGTCGTAGTGTAGCAAGGGTGCTAATCCTGGAATTAGCGTTGTTCTACCGAAAGGCGTTATACGGCACTTGGCCTTTTATGAAATATGATACACCTATCTATGGTGTATTCTAGGAAAATATTTCTCCACCATGTCTTAATATCAAGAGGAAAAGGAACGCACGGTCTTCCTTCTAACTTTGCTGATTTAGAACTACAAGTCCGTGCTGTCCTTTTATGACAGTTTTTGGTGTCACAAGTTGTGCAATTGTTTACATATCATCAGCATAGGTCCAGTCATATAATACATTTCCTTCCATTTGCAAATGCCACAAATTTTCACTTAGAATTGCGCTATTTGCGTTTGCATTATTTTTTTTTCTTATGGAGTAAAGCATTTATTGATTTCAGATATCTGGCGGTTGGCACAGCAAGTGAAAGTTAGACAAAGGTTAGACCTTGTTTCCTTTGCCTGACCTGCACTTTTGTTTTCAATTCTGTGATCCTGTCATGACATCTTTAGACTGTAGTGAACTAACAAACTCATGTTATGCTTTTAGGCTGTTTTTTACTTACCATACTTTTTTTCTACGCTCAACCAAGGGATATTTCCATAGTGTTTTACAGTTGTCAATAAAATTGAAGCAACACTTTGCCAAAACGACTTATATTAAGGGACAGAGGGAGTAATAAATATTTTCAGTTACTGTACTGAAGTCTCTACTTTCATATCTACAAGAGTTATACATAGTGTATAAATTGTTCACTTAGTACAATATCACCCAAAACACATTTATACTTTCCTCATAAAGTTTCATCTTCCTTGTTACATTTCTGTATAGTTTGTTTGAACTTCAAGACTTATATTAGGATCTACCTGCTTTAATAGAGAATGAAGAACAAACTGACTAAGTGTTGTTCCCCTTTGTCTGTATTGTTTATGAATGGCAAGTGTGTTGGGGCTTTTCTTAGAAGACTAGAGTTGCCATTGCCCAGTTATTGAGTTATGCAGTACATTTTCCTCTCGATTTTTCTGGGACTAACTCGTGATACTGATGATCTTAAATCATTGTTATTTCAGAGTCATAGCTACTGCCATTACTTATTTCAGGCGTGTCTATACAAGGTATTATTCTAGTTTCTTTCTATTCATCACGGAAAAAGATTCCCCCACCCCTCTGCTCTCTGATTTCTTGTCTGAATTTGACTATCATTTTAACTAGCTGGAGAAAGAGAACTAAGCTAGTACTTTTGGGTTATAAAGGTGCTATGTTCCCCTAGGATGTAAGATGATCAACTTACTGGATGATAGAACTATAGTATACTGTGACTATAAGACATATCGTTATTTCTTGACTTGTTTCACTGAGTAACTTCATTCCTTCAGTCAGAGCTCTGTAAGATTTCACCTTGCTTCATTCACTTGATCAGGACTCATGGTATTCTAGATGTTGGTAGTTCTCAACTTCAGTCAGATATAGTCTGCATCAGCTAGAAGCCTAGAACTTGTGCCATGGTAAATATAACTTCCTTATAACTATGAATTACAACTTCTAATGTTCTGAACTCCAGAGGACCAAACTCATGTGTCTATACTTTATGTCTTTATGTAAGAAAAAGTTGGACGTGAAGGTTCATATCATCTGCCTTTTGTACACTTTTTATTAACCAAAATTTAAGTATTTATGTAAGCGGATATATATTTTGTCCTAATGCTGAATCTTCTACAGAAAGAGCATGACTGAGTATGATCCTCGTTTGGTAGCGCCGGCTTGTTTATATTTAGCATCAAAGGTAGAAGAGAGTACTGTGCAAGCAAGGCTTCTCGTCTTTTACATTAAAAAGATGTGTGGTAAGTCTTTGAGTAATGATCATACAGATAGACAGTTTACATGAAAGAGCTGCACTAACGGTTTAGTTTATTTCCCCCGTATTGCAGGTGCTGATGATAAGTACCGATTTGAAATTAAGGATATTCTTGAAATGGAAATGAAGCTCCTGGAAGCGCTCGACTATTATTTAGTTGTTTACCATCCATATCGTCCTCTTCTACAGTATGATTATGTTTCCCATGACATTGCATTTGAGTAACAAATGGCATTTTTTACTGGAAATAGTGGATGGGCCTTCTATTATTTCCTGTTCTTGTAACTTTCAAACCAACTCCTTTTCAGTCTGAATTCTGCAATGGTATTTATTATTGAGCGCTGTTCTGTTTTGCAGTTTATTGCAGGATGCTGGCATAACAGACCTGACACAGTTCGCCTGGTAAGCACAATGGAGCATCGAATTGCAACTCCATGGCATTATAATGCACCACACAGTGACCTATTGAATTGCTGGTGCTATTTGACTTTTCTACCCAAGAAAAGCTCTGTATGCTTCTAGTGACCTTTGGTGGTTAAAGTCTAAACCTTTTTTTTGCAACAATTCATTACATGAATATGTTAACGTGAGAGAAAGGACACTAGCTTTCTAGTAACCTTGTTCAGGATTTCTCAGAACATATGTATTTACATGTTGTATTGATGTACCCTTGGTAGGACTATAGGGACGTGATACAAGTACCTCAGCTGAATTTTCCTTCTCATTTTGTGTATTAGAGCACGGTCAGTCAATAAAGCAATAGCTTGTATCTGGGATCACATGGAAAACAATTATTAGAGGAGGGCTCTTATTGATTTATGATGTATCATATGCTCAATCTTCAACTTGACATATATCTATTGCTGATCAGCCATGGTTACTTGCAGGGGCCTTGTCAATGATACTTACAAAATGGATCTTATTCTCATGCATCCTCCCTATATGATTGCACTGGCTTGCATATACATTGCAAGTGTTCTGAAAGATAAGGATACAACTTCCTGGTTTGAAGAACTTCATGTTGATATGAATATTGTAAGCGTATTTTGTTGATATTTTTCCCTTTAATAAGTTCTCTCATAATATCCATCCATTGACATTCATTTGCGATACTCAGGTGAAGAATATTTCAATGGAAATATTGGATTTCTACGAAACCTACAAGGTTGACCCGCAAAGGGGAATCTCTGACGAGAAGATCACCCCTGTGATGAACAAGTTGCCAGCAAAGGCCTAAACAGATTTGTTCTGGTTATCTCTATGGTGATCTCATACTCTAACCTACATCCATGACTGTGTGATGGAAATGTAAATTTGAAAACCTTATATTGGAAGTGCCCCGGGTTTGATCGTGATGCCTCTTTTCAGAATGTAAAAACCCATGATAGGTAATAGTTTGGGTGTGCTTGCAATAGTCTGTAATAGATGACATTTGTGTCAAGCTTCATGCGCTGACCACAATTCCAAAAAACCGACCTGATGGAAAGGGCCAGACAATCCACTTTATATACTCAACAATTTGTAGCTTTTGTATTGTAAGAAAATCAAAGCGAAATTATGTAGGTGTGTATTTGCTTGTTGTGATGAAGTGCAAGTTCCATGAGGATGAGTTCATCTTCATCCTGAGCAGTGTACTTTCAGACCCAGTTTAAATTGCAGGTAGGATGTTTTGTTACTGGGATAGGAATGGACTATAAGTGTAAAATGTAGGATCGATGAAACATAGGCAAATTTCACTGAAATCCTGTTTCGAACACACGAAAGTGGAAACATAGGAATCTATAAGCAAACTGACCAAACATGTTTAAAACCAGTACTGTAATTGTTTTTGCTTGAAACTGAAACCAACCGAGGCAAAAAAAAAAGATTATTGTATGCTGCTGCCTAACACATGATGACATGAGGGAATTTTTTGTGGTAGTGTCTTCTCACTAGTTCAGATCGCGTATTTTTTGCCAAATCTGGCACTTTGACGGAACTAATGACAAATCTGGCCACTCGGTGAAACTATTCTCAAATCTGGCCCCCGAGGTCGGCGCCAATTGACATGGAGCCGAAGTTGTACAGGTCGGCGCCAACGATTTTCGCCATTTGGGAATTTTGTGGGTTCGGCGCCATGTGTAATGGCGCCGACCTAGCTCGGCCATTTTTTTCGTTGGCGCCGACCTGTGCAATTCGGCTCCATATCAATTGGCGCCGACCTCGAGGACCAGATTTGAGAATAGTTTCACCGAGCGGCCAGATTTGTCATTAGTTTCGTCAAAGGGCCAGATTTGGCAAAAAAATACCAGGATCGCACATGGAAACACGTGACTGTGGAACAACATATTCAACAGCGGATCATGTCAGCAGCACATGCATGACATGCATGGCTGACTTAAAAAAAGTTATCTGGCTCCGCGTTGCGGGGCACAAGGCGCGCGCGCAGCCGGCAGTTCATGACGGTGAAGAAGAAGCCGCGGAACTCGGCGAGGTCGACGGCGTCGTCACCACCGGCCTCCCACCACTCGAACTCTCTCACCAGGTTGGCCACGAAGTACTTCAGGTGCAGCATCGCCGTCGCGAGCCCCGGGCACGAGCGCCTCCCGACGCCGAACGGCATCATCTTCAGCTCCCTCGTGCAGGTCAGGTCGGCACCCTCGCCGTCCCCGCCCGCATGAACCGCTCCGGCGTGAACTCCATCGGATCTGACCACGCCGCGCCGTCACGGCCGACCTTCCCCACGAGAAAATTCACCGTCGCGCCGCCGTCCGGCACGTCGCATGGCAATAAGCCCAGCGCCTTGGCGGCCTCGTCACCCTTTACGTGGCGCAGCACGAACGGCATTGGCGGGTGGCGCCGCAGGCTCTCGAGCACAACGGCCCTGAGGTATGGAACGCGCGACAGCTCCGCCTCTTCAATGACGCGCTCGCTGCAGGCAACAACGGCGTTGACCTGGGTGTGGAGCTTTTGCTGCAGGTCCGGCCGTTTGACGAGGTTGGCCATGGTCCACTCCTCCAGCGCGGCTGCCGTGGACTCTGTTCCGGCGCCGAGGAACTCCGAGATGAGGCTGACGAGCTCGCCATCCGTGATGGCCCGGCCAGAATCTTCATCTCTGTTTTAAATAGCCGGCTAGCCGGGCTATAGCCTCGCGAGAGGGTCCGCGCTATAGATAAGGTCTTCGTAGGCTAAAAAGATAATGCGGGGACCGGCAAGGACTCTTGCTCCGGGGCTCGTTGTCTAATGGCTTGGGAAAAGGTTTTGTTGTCTAAGCAGGTCGGCGGATTCGGAATGCGGGGTCTCCGGCAGCAAAACTTGGTCCTCCTCATGAACTTTGTGCACAAGCTTCACCAGCGGGAAACTCTCCCTGGAAGGATTGGCTAAGATACTCCTACAACCACGACATGGGCGACGTCTCAACCTCTCCCTTGTTCCTTGAAAAGATCATCCACCTTTGCCTCCCCACCTACCGGGCCATCACATGCTGCACCGTCCAGAACGGGAAGCACACCACCTTTTGGCTTGATCGATGGTTCCATGGCGTCCTCCTCTCCACCAAATTCCCAGCCCTCTTCTCTCATTGTTTTCGCCCTAACATTTCAGTCGCTGATGCATGCTCGTTGGGCCTCGCTCTTCGCCCGCGTCTCTCCTCCGCGGCCGACCGTGAGCGTAGCCTTGTCCTTGACATTATCTCCTCTTCGGTGCTCGACGGTGAGGCCGATGCTCGACATATGGCTTGGGGTAACCAGCGCCCTTTCTCCTCCAGTGCGCCCTACGCGGCCACAGCGAGGATCGGCACCTTGGACAGCTCGGCCATCACATGCTGGAGCTTACGCCTCCCTTCGAAGATCAGGATCTTCTGTCTCCTGGCGGACTCCGACCGGCTTAGCTCCCGTAGCAACCTCCACTTCAAGGGGGGTGTGCTCCTTCGCCTGACTGCTTCTCCTGCGGGGACATCGAGCCCACCCGGCACATTTTCTTCGAGTGTGCGCGCGCCGTCAAGACTTGGCAGCGCCTTGGATGCGACGCGGCGACTAGCTGCACGATCTGGGATATTCCTACCCCGATGGATATCAGCGTCGACGCTTGTAGGTTCTGTCTGGCCGCTATCTTATGGCAGTTATGGAAGGCCAGAAACGACTGTGTGTTTAACACTACGACTGCCTCGGCTGCTGATGTGCTGCGGAGGGCGGCGGATGACGTCACCCTCTGGTCTTCACAGAAATGAGTCCTTTTTATCTGTGCGTGATAATTTTCAAAGAGAGACTGATGTATCAGCAAACAAATTCGGCATAATCTGGTGCATAATTAAGTAATAAGCGTGCGTACTACAGCGAACCGCAGTCGTAGTCAGTGTGCCTGTACGAATTTCCTCCGAAGAAAACCGCCATGGCCGCTTTAATCAACAACTTCCTGAGCTCCGAAGGCAATAAGTTGCCCGTTGAGGAAAGCCTGCAGCGACAGCCACAGGATCCTTCCTTTCCTCTCCTTCACGTACGACATGAGCGCTTTTTCGTTGCTCTCGGCCAATTTCCGGTCATCGCCATCGGCGGCAAGCGCCCCCTCGGTCGCCAAGCACCGGGCGACCACAACCGCGTCCTCAAGGCTGCAGGAGCCACCCTGTCCAATGAAAGGCCCCATGGCGTGCATGGCGTCGCCGGCGACAGTCACCGCGCCCTCCTGGAACGGCTGGAGGGCCATGTGCCATGGTGCCCGGTAGCAGAGCTGCGTCAGGCTCAGTGAAGCGGCGTCGCAGCGTCGTACCATGGCGACGATGTCTTCCGGGTACCTCTGCATTGCCTGCATGGTCACCTGCTGGATGAACGCCGGGTCCCTGCTGTTGCTGCACTCTGAAATCCCCCCAATAAGAAGATAGAGAGATTAAGTAGCTGTTGTTTGAATGAATTTTTTAAACAACTTCTCGTGGTACTACCTTCACGTGGTGGTCGGAACTGGATTGCAGAGAAGTACACGGTTTTATCGTCCACTGGAACAAGCCGGAAGCTTACATCGTCTCCGATCAGCTGCAGGAAGCGGTTCCCAAAGCTGTGGCCTTCCGGAATGGTGGTCAAGCCCCGTGCCGCCCACATCGGCAAGAATCTCACCGGCTTCAGACCCAAGAACTTTGCCACCACTGAGTTCCACCCGTCGCAACCGATTACCACCTGTTGACATCAAAACTCAAATGCTGCGATAATTTGTTTGATCGAACCTGTTGTTCGCATGAAGAGGGCAGATAGCGACAGTCAGTACATTTGCTCTGATGGTAGAGCCATCGCTGGTTGAGACGATTGGACGGCGGGTGACGGCGTCGAGAGAAATTGCTTCGACCTGGCACCCGAAGCGGATAGATCCTCCTGGTAAATGCCTGGCCAGCGTCTCGACGAGGTCGCTTCTTTTCACGCACCGGCATTCAGTCCTGCAGTCCAAGGGCGAGAAACCATTGAGAAACAGTTTGCTCTGGTTCATGGATTTGCAACGTCAATTCTTCCTTGCAGCATTAGCTCCATTGGTGTGAGGTTACAATGTGGATCAGATTTTCAGCTTAATTTATTATAAAGAACTTCAGTGGTACTTATGCAGTAGTGATAGTTAATCAAAGCAGTGCTATGTTGACTGAACTCACTTGTATGATACTTGAAAAATGTTACCACCATGAATGGCCCTCTTCTCCATTCTACATGCAGTGAAGACCAGAGTTATCAACATGGTAACACAGAGGAATATATGGTGACTGCTCTGAAGTTCAGAACAGGAGAGTGAGAGGCAAAGCAGTGATGGTCAGAACTCGGAAGGACGTACCCGGTAAGAGGCACGGCCAGTTTCCGCAGCTCGTCGCCAACCTTCAGTTGGTCCAGCGCGCGCCATCCGTTGACTTGTATGCTGATGCCTGCTCCTGTTGCCCTCAAGCTCCCGGCCTTCTCAAGAACGAGGGAGTTTATACCCTTTCTGCATTGACTTTTTCGGCTAAGCAAAATGTTCTTAAACTCACTGCGTAATAGGTAGGATCATACATGTGAAGTGCAAGCGCAGTTGCTCGGCGCAGATCCCGCCGCCGACGATCAGAACGCCGTGAAGTTCCTCCTCTCCTGTTGCCATCTGACATAGGCTACCATCCATTGATCTGCATTACAGTTTGATTAAATGCAGAGGTGGGGTGAGGTGGGGTGAACATGGAGAGGGCTCGTAGGATAAAATTATGACGAGGCTCTCTTCTTCAAATAGCTTGAGGTAAAACAACATTAAGTCCAGGAAATTTACCAAGGAAATACTGCACACGTTGCTGACCCCCTGCTCCCTCGGCCAGACGTTTCCTGCCGGTGATCTATTCACAGCAGGGGGGAGTCGACATGGCTGACCTGAACGTCTTCTTCAAGGTGATGAAAAAGCCACTGTCCGCGCGTGTCACACGATGCCCCGTATACAACGTAGATTATTCTGATGAATCTGTGCCTGATATATGCATGTGCTGTCTTCAGTTGACCATCTCCGTCATCCTGCAATGTTCTAGCTAGTTGCTAGCCACGTGCAAAGATACCATGCCACCGAATCAAGTATTACGTTATTACTTACTAGTGGAATTCGGCGCGACGACACGCCGCGCCCTTTAAGAGGAATTTTAGAATTAAAACCGTTCAAGAGCCTAATTGCAAACGGTGTAACTTGTACAATGGAATTTAGTATGAGCATTTATTTTATTTAACTTCATAGTTAGAGAAAATGCATTTAGGTTATCTCCAAGTATTTACCAAATTAAAATGTTCAAATATGGTTGTATTATGCCATAAATAGTTAGCATTTATCGTTCTGAGTATTTTGATATATTATTCATATTTTTCTGATGGGCAGATTTGAAGTTGTTGATTTTGCAACATTAATTTTTTGGAAATTGTTTAAACAAAGGACTCTTATGCGAAATTGTTTTATTCCGGAGGACCGAGTTACATTTTTTTGAAAGTGCGAGGACTTTACTGCAAGAAAGCGGCATCCGTGGGACAGAGTTATATTTTTTGGGAAGTGCGAGGACTTTGGTGCAAGAATGCGGCGCCCAGAGGACAGAGTTACATTTTTTGGAAAGTGCGAGGACTTTTCTGCAAGAAATTTGTGAAAATTCGTCGAATGTTTGTGCGAATTTGGATCCGAAATTGAGGAGTTAGAGCCGACAAATCTCGGAACCGGCCACGGGAGTGGGACCTATTTGTCGGCGCGCATATATTTCGTGTATATAATTTTTGGAAAACGTGGGGACTGTTCTGCAAGAAATTTGACAAAATTCGTCAAATGTTTATGCGAATTTGGATCCGAAATTGAGGAGTGAGAGCCGACAAATCTCGAAACCGATCGCGGAAATGAAACCTATTTGTCGGCACATATATATTTCTTTTATATAATTTTTGGAGAACAATGAGTTTTTTTGGGAAAAAAAAGGAAGGTGCTACTGTGTTGCGGGTACTGTAGCTTTCCGCGACGCTACAGTGCCCGGGAGGCTCTCAGCTAGCTAATTTTATATAGAGAGTTTTTTGCAAAAAAAAAAAGAAAGAAAAAGAAAGGTGCTACAGTGATGTGCTACTGTAGCAACCGGGCACTGTAGCTTCTTTTAGTTGCGCAAACAATACTATAAACACATTTGTTGAGCCATTTCAGGCGGGAGGCTATCCATACATTTCATCAGGATGATGAACTCCTACTGATCCATTTCCAAACATTCAGCTACGTGATGATGGTACAACAACGTTCCTCGGTAAAATATCCATGGTTCTCCCAGAGAGGACTTCTGACCCTGACAATGCAATTTTCAAGTCAGATGTTGCTAGAAGTTCCTTTGATGCATCACAGGAAGTCAGGAACCTGTATTTGATAAAACTGAAGCTCAACATAATGAGGTTGATAGAATTTGAAGGAGCTCACCTTAACTAGCAGTGTTAGGAAGGTAAATCCGATGGAAATTGTTCATCTTCAAGTGCTTCCGGCAAGTAGGGCATTTCTTCTGGACCTGGATGGCTTGCTTGATGCAGCTCGTGCAAAAGATATGGCCGCACATTGTTGTGGCGGGCTCCTCCAGCTTGTTCCAACACACCGGACAGGTAAATATTGGTTCCTTTGGAGCCTCCTTCGCAGGCTCTTTGCTAGTTTTCACTGCTTTATTTGACTGACAAGAATGGAAACATCCAGTCAGAGTTCAGCAGAAATCACAAGGCAACATGCTAGTAGGAACTGGATATAAGGATTCACTGTACACAGTAGCTTTTTCAGGTGGAAATATCGTGTAGCTTAAGGAAGATAATAAACATGTTAGTACACGGCACCTACATACCAGAAGGCAAACTACTACTTAAAACTTAGTGATTGACAAACTATCTATGGCAACCAAGAATAGTAACTATTGGCTTCTGTGAAATATCTGTATGACATCATCACCAAGCTGCAAGTATGAGTGTTCTCTATGACTTGAACAGACCAAGAAAAATACTTTCAACTTAATCTACTATAGTAATATGGTAACTATCTTAGTCCACTGAAAGGACAAAATAATCCAAAACTCTATAGGAAGGACAAAGGGAAGAATCATGCACCACATAGCAGCTGCTGATTCCATAAGAGGACAAAATAGAGAAACAACTATAATAAGTAATCAGTAATGAAACTGGACCTTACGGCTAAGAGAGTTAACTCCCTTAAAAAATTCTAAAAATCAAATACCTGCAAGCTGGACCCTTCCCCTGTTTCTGGAGAGATGTTTATTACATCTGCCACTCTTTGACGTTTGTTCCCTGCATTATGAGAAAGGACTGTTGCATTATCGTCATGAAATATTCCTGATTGAATAAATAACGAGGAAGGAAAAGGGGGCTTAAATGTCATGGGAAAGTATAGCCAGATGACATATTGATGAACATATTTACATCTCCCGTTTGTGATTTCCAGAGTCAGCATCAATATACTTATATACATGCATCACCTTATAACAAGAAAGTATTATATAGGAAACTAGCAAAAAAAGTCACAAGTTCAGTTCCGCAGTTTCAGCATATTTTATATATTTGCTGTCACAAGTGGGTCAGTCATCTTTCTTTTTTTTTTGACATGAGTGGGCCAGTCATCTTAGCAGCATCACAAAGGTAAATTCCCAAAATTATGTGTGATGTTTATGAATTCGTAAGTTCCAGATGAATCTATTAAGGCATATCACAACAGACTGATGAATAATTTACCAACCAATTTCCATAATGTTAGAAGACAAAACAATTCTATGGAATAAGATGCATGTATAAGTAACAAACTAACCTTCACGGGTAGCATGTACCTCTACATCAACTACTGTCACAGGCTGCCTCCTAGTTCTTCGATTCCTCCTCTGCAACATGCAAGATGGTTCAATATACATGCTAGGAATGTTGCATCATATTCAGTGTTATGACCAACTTATAATACTCTCCCTCAATATGAAAAGCTGGTGTGCCTCAGAAGCATAAGTAAAAAAACTAGTAAAAAGTGCATACATATACACCATGCTTCTTAAACAATCACCATGGACCTAGCGGTATGAGATCAATTACACACAGTAACACTGTTCTCCGAAAGTTAAGCAAAGTACCTGAGGAGGCACTTGTGAAGCTGATACGACCTGCACTTCATCGTCTAGAGCTTCCACATCAATGGGTGAGGTGCGCGCGCCAGCATGAGAGGTTGATACTCCACGCCGGCTGGCCACCGCTGGTGCTGGGGTGCTTAAGTTGACAACAACCTTATCAGCATACTCATCTTGTGATTGCCTTCTTGAGGCACGTCGTGCGCCGTTAGCAGTATTCATGCTGCCTTCAGCTGAAAGAGATATTTTCAACAGTTTACTTACTTTTTAATACAACTATCTGTCGAAGTGTCAATTATCAGCAAGCATTTTAAGCTGTGACCATCTCACCGGTATAAATACATGTATGATAAATAGATCAAGGACATCAGTCTTAACTACACCATCAAGGGCTAAAACATGCCAAATCCGACCGCTCATTCATGCTGGAATTTGAACCCCAAAAAGGAGCCCAGTGGATCAAGCTGGATAACCGTACGCAAGCTAGAGCACGGAACGAACAGTACGCGCACAGATGCTCTCAGTTCCCAATTCTTAAGATAGCCTCGCCGAATCGACGGGAACTCCGCCTAGAAACGAACGGATTCTACCTAAGGATCAATCGGGGAGCCTTCACGGCGACCGAATCGGGGAACATCTCGCCATCCGCAACTGCTCCGCCCAATCGACGCCTACTACCGCGCAGCTAAATCCAGCAAAGATCGGCACGAGCGGAGAAGGTACGCGCCGAGAGGGCCTAGGCTGATGGAGCTTAGGTGAAGCTGGTGGAACTTACCGGAGCTCGATCGGACGAGAAGAGGACTCCGCCGCCGCGCCACCAGCCCGCGCGCTCAACTGTTTTTTTTTTCTCGCTCGAGGGCTCCTCTCCCCTCTGCCGGTTTGAAAGGAAGGGAGGAGGAGACGAGAATAAAAAAGGAAACAGGTCTCTCACCAATCTCTTGGGCCCTACTGTCAGGGAGGTTGCCGAGCCCACCACAGCTTCGTGGGGCCCGTTTTCAGTGTCACGGGTCGGCAGATTCGGGGTCATGGCGGCCGCGCCGCGCGAAGGGGCCGCGCTCCCGGGGCTGCCTCCGCGGCGGCCGCGGATGACGACGGGGAGGAGCACCACCTCAACCCCTTCCTTTCCGACGAGCCCCCTCGTCCTCGAGAGTCCAGTTCAGGTCCGTGCTCTCGTCCTGCGGTTGGTCTGTTTGTGCTGCTGCCCGTGCGCTTATGGATAGTTTCATTGGGTTGAGAGCAGGAACGTGGCGTCGCGGGCGCGGTGGGTGGAGGAGGCCGGCGAGGCGGAGGTGGTGGACAGCAAGGGGAAGCTCTGGCTGACCACCGGTGTCACACGGGGCGGCAAGCTCTACTACAATGTCGAGGAGATCGGGTACGCCAACTGTTTGATGAAATGCCGTAAGCATGGTTATTTGCTCTGTAATACTGCTATTGTGGCCCGTTGGGGCTTTGTTTATAAACCTGGGTGCAGCATGTCCCAGATTCCTCGTATTTGAACAATTTGATTGCGCCTGTCTATAACCTTCAGTTTGGAGTTTTAACTAGTTACATGTTGCCGCTCTCAAAATGTTCAGAAGTCATTGTTTAGGGATATATGTAAGAATCGTCGTGGCATGAGTTTTGTTTTTAAATACTTCAACTTAAAAATTGATGCTTGCTGGCTGATCAAACTATGCAGGTTCTTGACAGAAAGAGGGGCGTTGGTTCTTATCGACGATGAGGGTGAGACAATTGGAATGGAAGAAATCTATAAAAAGATTGCTGGCGGAAATTACGGGTGCTCCTGGGTTGCCTTTCAAGCTTACAAGCACCTGAAGTTGCTTGGCTACATCGTTGGACGGTATGGTGTTCCATGGACAATGAAGCATAGCCGCACTTGTGAAGTCACTGATTCCCACAAGAGTATGGCTGACACTGACCAGTGCTCTGATAGAGCGGATGGTGCGTGCAATGGCATCACCAAATTTTTCAAAGAAATGCACATAGATGGGATATATCCATCCTTTCAAGTGCATCTGCCAAACAGCAAATTTAAGAAGTCATGCCCAGGAGTTCCTACTTTCCTTCTATGCCTGCTAAGGTAATGTATTATTCCCCAACACTCATAGATCACAAATTCACGCTGTAAAATTGTGCATTTTTTCCTACAGTGCATAGTTATCTAGTGACACTGCATAACTTTTAGTTCATATACTATATGCTTGCTGACAATTATGTCCATCATAACTTTTAGTTTTTTGCAATTTGGTGCAGAGACAAGCCTCCCTCCAGGGATGAACTGGAAACCGTGGAAAACAAGTTTGAAGGGGTTCCTCTTAAATTTTGCCATGTTGATAATGGCCGCGTCAGCTTTCTCTCCTTCGACAAAGTTACACTTCCTAGTTTGCCCTGATAGGTAGCTTCAGGAACCATTGTTTGTTTTTGCCTGTTCTGATCCTGTTAAGCTATTAGCTCAGTCCGCATCAGGATGTATACTTACGCTCTTCTTATTGTGGACTAATCGTTTCTGGCCGAAATATGTTGAGCATTTATCCTTATTGGTATATATGACTTGTTTGCTTCTTGGCCTAACATATTACTGCCAAGATGAAAATAAACAAAATAAAACAAGCAATAAAACTGGCTGTTTACCCCTTAATTACTCACACTTCTTTGTTCATAAGGAGAGGTATTGTGTTGTCTATTAGAGGTCAAAACACATTAGAGGTGCACACTAACGAACAACCCATCTCAACGTAAACACTTCTTACAAACACGGTAGCACGCACTCGTGGACGGTGCAGAAAACAGAGCAGCCCTACAAAGAAATAAAAATGATTCCATATTTTTTGGTTAATGATGCCACATTTTGATACGAACAGAACCAAAAGAAATACAAACCTATTTCGCCATGAAAATCTCCCGATCTTTCAGTATTCATGCTTGAGAATTGACACCTCCATGTTTTCTGCTGGATTGGAGCTCTGGCTGCATCTGTGGAACAAGGATGCTACATGAAAAAGAACATTTTTTAGAACTCTGATCTGAAACCATAGCATATATGCAATAAAAATGCAGGTACTTCTCAGCAGAGCTGCTATCACAGCAGTAACTTATCAGCATATTAGGTCCTGCGACTAAGAAAAACCTATAATTCTTCCATTTTAACGCTCTTCTTCATCACAGTTAGCGTAGACTTTTATCCGTTCATCGTGGATGTTACGTAAATTCATCATTGAACGAACATGAAAACCATAGCATCATAAATGCCTGGGTACTATGGCGTTTACTGGACTAACATTTGTCACTATTAACTGTTATAGTTTTTAGTTCATTTTGATAAGTGGGTCATGACCATGGTGACACTTACTAAATTTGAAAGATTTATAGGCTACCTCAAATTGTAATCTCTATTTTCTCGAGTCTCGAGTCATATGTATGCCATACTATCAAGAGGAGCACTTGACAAAGCAAAGGAAGCGAACCCATAGAAAAAGTTCACAAAGTTTTCCTCTTAAAATCAACTGGAAAACCTTCAATCTCCACTTTTGTTCTTTCTCGGAACAACCAGACACTTTTTGTAAGAAATATGCCCAAGAGGCAATCATAGAGATGATGATTTTTCATTTTATCCATGATTTATTATATTTTTATGAATAATGTCTTTGTATTGATTGGCAAGTACGTGACTTGTTTGTGAAACTCATTACAATGTATGGTTATTCTAAAAATGTTCATAATCGAAATTCATCTGAGGGCCCACATGAATATTAGACTAGCAAATGTATTCCTTGATGGCTATATTTCACAAGTCATGAACATGGAGATGTCAAACTAATAATGTGGACACATGTTATGAACATGGGGTTGGACTGACCCACCTTGAGACAATGCAATAACGCTTATAGTTCTCTCTCAACACGATGTGTACGCTTTGTCCTTAGACCTGAGATTCTCTCTCAACTCGAGCTGTGAATCGATCTACTTTGGGGCTATCAAACAAGGTGGCTTTCATGTTTGTCAAGAAGCATGCTATGAGGCATGGTCAGTTAAGATGGGATTTCCCCCTCTCTACATGAGAGATACATATCGCTGGGGCCCTCGAGTGATTGGATCTAGAAAATAAATGCATGACCGTGCTACATAAGTTTAAGAGTTAACATAGTAAGGGATTACGAATCACAAAATCAAGAAAGAGTGGTCAGCTTGGAGCTCGACCAAATATAGTGAGGCAAAGGGAATAGCATGTACGTAACATTGTGATGGTTCGTCCATACGATCTTTATGTATGTTTGGGAGCTGGCACATTTTGTTAGAATCCACTACCAACTATTGATCGAGTAGGCGTACTCATGTCATGCCTAAACGTGCGTGAACCTATAGGGTCACACACTTAAGGTGCTGGGAGCATAATTTGTATTGGATCCGAATTGGACTTGGAATCACTAGTACATAACGACACATCGGATACCCCTCTATGGAAACGGCAGGTGTTAGGCGACGGAGAATCGCGCTTTCCGCGCGGCCGGTGCGTACAAACCTGACCAGGACCGCCTACATTGGCAACGGACCCTTTCCAATCTCCGTCACCTATTATATTGGCAACGGTTAATAAAATTGTCTGTTTCCAATATTTGCCTCTATGGTAACAGATAGAATTTTCCAACCATTGAAAATGTTGATACGTGGAGGCTAGCGAATGGGCAGATGGGGAGGTGGGCGGAGCAGACCCGCGAGTATAAATGGCGAGAGGTACCAGCAGCGGTCTCTTTGAAGCCCCAGTCCATCGCCTATAGTTATTCAAACTTCGCCAGATCCCCTCCGTCCAAATCCATGGCGAGAGGTACCAGCAGCGGTCGCGGCCGTGGACGAGGGCGAGGCCGTGGTAGGGGGCGCAGTGGCAATGCCATGCCGTCGGTGTCACCCTCACCGTCCTCTGAAGACATGTCCCCGGCGAGAGGTACCATCAGCGGTCGCGGCCGTGGACGAGGGCGCGGCCGTGGTAGGGGGCGTAGCCGCAATGCCACGCCGTCGGTGTCGCCCTCACCGTCCTCTGAAGACATGTCCCCGGAGCTGCGCGGCTTCGAGTTCTTGGTTATCCTGTACAAGGGCATCGAGAGCCGCCTGAGGCTCCCAAGGGCGTTCGCAGAGAAGCTCCAAGGCATGGTGGCAGCTACCATGCATCTGAAGATGGAGGACTGCGAGAACGGCAGTTGGGCGGTGAAGACGGCCGTGAGTGCCGGGGGAATTTGTACCTCGGCCAGGGATGGAAGTCATTCGCCCAAGCGTACAAGCTTGAGCAGGGGCACTTTTGTGCTTCGAGTTCGACGGCGACAACGGGTTCTTCATCAAGATCTTCGACGGTACCTTATGTCGGAGGGACGCACTCGTGTACAGCGACGACGAGCCCGAGTCTTCATCAGCAGCTGCTAGTAGTAGCATTAGCTAGTAGTAGCATATATGTAATCGTTTACTTCTCTCGCTGGTGTAAAATCAATGGAAACGGTTATATAAAATGTCCGTTGCCAATGTGGCGCTTATATATACTGCCGGCTCGGTCTCATTATCACTCTCTCACTTGTCTCTCTTCCAACCCTAGCCGCCGCACACTGTGGCTTTCAACTCTCCTCACTCTCTCTAATGGCTTCCTCTGTCGGCGCTTCTAGATCCGGCCATCGAGCCGCGGCAGCACCGTTCTAGCGGCAGCCCTTCGTGAGGGGAAGGTCGATCTGGAGGCGGCCATGCGTCCGCTAATGATGCGGCAGTGCCACCATCTGACGCCCTCCTCCTCCGGTGATGCCCGGCTTCTTCTGAGCCAGGCCGATGTGGAGGAGGTCATTCATGAGGTGGTGGTGCAGCACCTCCGGCGGATCTACCAGCAGAAACCCATCTGGAGGAGGAAGTGGCCGATCTGGAGGAGGAAGTGGCCGATCTGGAGGTGGTGGAGGATCTGTAGGTGGTGTCTGATCTGGAGAAGAAGGAGGAGGTGGATGTCGACGAAGGAGAAGGAGGAGGAGGTGATTGCGTCGCAGCGCGCTGGTAGCATCTCAGCGCATCTGGCAGAGGCCTGCACCTCCTCTCCCGCCGGGTGAAAGGTATAAATCTTTCTGTGACCGGCTGTGATGCCGATGAACTAGGTTCTACGTATGAGCATTTCATCACATAAACAAATTCCTAGTGCAAATTCACACATACATGTTCTGATAATTACAAACACTTATTGTTAAAGCACCAACTGTACAAACTAGTTAAACACCCACATCCAAAGCCTATTGCAATTCACCTAGGGCATTCTTGCACCTAGGGCAGAGCATTTCCTGCCATGTTGGACGTAGCCTGTCCTTCAAGGTTAGGATCTTGCGATACAACTCGTAGGTCACGTACCCATCTATTGCTGCGTAGTCGAGGTTAACTTTGTGCAGCGGCATCCACTCCCAAAAATCGTGCTGGTTGGATGGGAACTCCTTCTTCATGTTGGCGTATGATTTGTCGATGAGGTCTGCCGCTAGATCACCCATTCCGCCCCTCTCGTCTCCACCCTTGATTTTGTATACGAGTTGGATGTCCACGTAGTACTCCGGTGGAATGTGGAAGCCGGCAGAAGAAAGCACCTTGCTGTCGTTGGTGATGTCCACGCTTGCGAAGGTGATATTCTTGCGTTCAAAGAATTTGCCCAACTCTGGACAATTCTTCTTGGACTTGCACCAGTGGAACACGAGGACATGCTGGTGCATGGCGAGTTGCAGGACAGACATGTGCCGACGATTACGGGTGTACTCGATGTCAAGGCCGATGAACCGATGCTTCTCCTCTGCTAGCCATTCCTCGTACTTGTCGAGGATCCGCTCCACGGTATGCTCCTCGTTCGTGTACACCACCTCCAGAACGGTGCCGTGGGTACGGACGGTAGTTGTCTCTGTTATTCTGTTGCGGTCGTCCATGGCGGGTGGGGGATTGGGGTGGAACGAGGAAGAAGAGAAGGAAGGAATGCGAACTGTCTGCCACCAAACAGAGCAGTTCCTGGATATTTGCCGTCGATCTTAGCAGTTTCTCGAAAATGGCAACCGAACAAAGCAGTTGCTGGAAAATAGCCACTGATTTTTTTAATATCCAGATGTATTTTGTACATTTCGCTAATAGTTTTTTTCTTTCACGCAGGAGTTTATTTCGGCAACACTGCATAAAAGTACCAATGTATCATTCCGAGAACCAGAAACCTTAAGGCAAGGAAATTTCGTGGATACTGGTCTTGGAGTGGGTACAGCGACGACCGAGAGCTCATAGAAGGTGAGCTCCAAGTCAAAGATGGAACGCTGGCTTAATTAAGCCAGCCTTCCATCTTGTTAGGTTAGTTGCTTATAGGTTTAGAGTTCATGATTGTAGTCAAAGTGTAATAGGTGATATTACATTATGCCAATGTGTGATAGATATGATTGTAGTCAAATTGTAAAAAACGGTGATATTATTGTATATACCAATGTAATGATGGCATTTGTTCTATGTTATGAATTGAATAACGTTTTAGTGCATTGTGCAATCAGCCTTTCATGTATTATGGCATATAACCGAAATATGAGAAATGCTCAGTGCAAACGGGTGGATGGCAAACTCCGTATCTGATGAAGGAAAACTAAGGAAACGGAGGTCTGCGCAGAACCGTTGCCAAATGGAGACCTCATCGGAAACGGTTTTTGGCCTCCGTTACCGATGAAGGCCTTCACATCAGTGACAGAGGCGGGGACACGGACCCTTTCTCCGTTGCCGAAGGGGTTTTTGGCCCGTTTCCGATGTGTCGTTCTGTACTAGTGAATGGACTCCTGAATGGGTTTCCAATGTAGCAGCTCTTTATGGGGAGGTCTCTATAAATGAGAGGAGGCTAGACGTTTTAGGGCTGCTCATTCTTCGACACCCTCCACCTAGCAGTCCGGCGTGCGACGCTTCCACTCTGAACGTGTGGTTACGGATAGAGGTGCTCCAGCTATAGCACTTGGAAGAGCCGCTGAGAGGAGCTATTCGTGGGAGCGACTGAATCGGAGGATTGTACGACTACCCTGCCCCGACCCGCTTCACTGAGATCGACACCGCACGTCAAGTGGTAGAATCCGTGATCTAAAACTGCATCAGTTTCCTGATTTACGTGGTAGAAAATTTTGATTTGCGCTAGTGTAGCCTACTTGTATCCCTAACTTTTGTCTCGGTATTTCTTACCTAGTGAGATTGGGAGACCGATACGAAAACATATTCAGACATGTCTCTGTTTCCATAGGTACTACCAATCATGCATACTGTCAGATGCTCCGAAAAGTTTCTTGTCTGAAGTCGATCTATATAGGTTCGACACATCCGAGTGAAGCTTATTCGGAAACTAAAAAAAATGAATTATCGGTTTCAGCCCAACTCTTTTCAGAGGGCATTTTATTAGTTCTGGAACCTCTGGGTTCATTATTTATCAGAACAAGTGGGCATACACATTTACATGATGAAAACCAGACATTATGATGACCCGAAACTACGAGCGCTCCTTCCCGGTAGCTCTGGGCTATGTGCGAATTTGGAAGTTCTTTGGTTCAGCCGGTACTACCAAGAATAGGGTTGGTACCTCGACTATTCGAATATTGAACCTGACACTATCAGGTTTCACCATTTGGAACTTCCGGTATGTTATTTTCTTTTATTAACAGTCGGATTTTTCAGCTTTTCCGAAGTGCGCAAATTGAGAAAAGATAAAACCTTGGCTCAGCTCATATCTTCACCTCTCCTCTCTTTCCTTGACCTCCTAGTCCTCCACTATAATCCTTTGAGTTTCATGGTGCTTTGAGAATCTATCTTTGTGAAGGATTGAAAATCAAGTGCTAGACAAATATTGTAACTTCTCTGAGGGTTTGCCCCTCTTAGCCGGCTAATGAGTAAACTGGAAATCCTCGCGGTGTATTGGCAAGAATCCAAAAGTTTCTGAAGGACGAAGATCATCTACTAAGTGTGAAAATATATCTCTTACTAGTTAGGAATGGACTTCGTGTCCTAACTAAAGGTGAAGTAGGTTGGTATTTTTGACCAAGGACTTTGTCCTTTGGACTTTATATCCTAGCCTTCTCGAACAAGGATGTAGGATAGCACCAAGTACCCGAACCTCGGGATAAAATTTTGTGTCTGTGATCCCCTTTTCTAGCTCATTTACTTCCTTGCAATCTATTTTTTCACAAGTTTATATTTGTATAATTGCATGTGCAGGGTGTTGTATGCAACTAGTAGAAAACAATTTGCATATTTTTTTTATCATTGTCTAATTACATGTTATAGCTTAAATAACCACAAAATAATCTTTAATAAATAGATAAATCTAACCATCCTATCGAAACACCCCCTTGAGGAGGATCGCCATCGCAAAGCTCTGCATTGCGCAGACTTGCGATCTAGGTTTGATGAGAACGGGAAGAACGATGCATGTCGTCTGGCTCGTCTTATATTAGTGGCACACCCGACTAGGTTCGTTGTAGTCTTTGACTTGAGAATCTTTACGATATTGCCTTTGACGGAGATATAATTGAGCCATCGAGCCAAGTGAATTAAGAGGCCCGCTCGAAACGAGTTGCTGCTGCATTTTCATAATGGTGATGACGCTCAAGAGAGTGCATCGAGAGGTCAATACCGCAGTCGAGTGTGCTTGTTTACATACATCGCAACACATAATCATTACTCACAAATTACATGTTTTCATGTCTAGACATTAATACATTACACATAAAATTAGTTTTAATCAAAATGTGCAATGTGCTAGAAAAGAAGATATTCATACTAGTTGTTGTCCACAAAGAGCAAACCATCTATGTATTGGAAATTGAGAACATATAACGACTCAATTAAGCCTTTTAAGTTACATTTAGTATATATACAATATTTCATGCCAAATAGACACTTTGATTGTGGACGATGTTAGTCATCGTATTAACATACAAAAGTCGTTGATGATATAAGTAAACCCATTTTATAATAAAAAATTATATTCATTTAAATTTGTTCTACATATTTTTCGTTTTCTTCTCCAAATCTAAGTGGAGTAAAACATGTTTGGATTTTATTTTCCTTTATTTAAAATATTTGTGTCTTCTTTGATGTTGATATATTTCTAGCTGTGTGTTGATTTGTTTCACACATCAATTCAACATGTCATATTCTACCTATTATTTTAAAATTATTATAACCATGTGATCTATATTTTATGTTGCCATCATTTAATATCCTATAAATCTCCATGTCGATGTTGGTATACATAGGTAGGTATGTTGGTAGATGGTTCTAGAGCATACAAATCTAACTAGTATCTTGATATGAAAGTATTGAGAGTACTAGTATCCAGTATATTTGTAACTATATACAGAATTCTACAATGTTCATGGTGTTAGAGAAACCCTTCATTCTCAAACTTTAATGGCCACAATGTCTCCAAATATGAAGTTCTGGATTCACACCACTTTTTAGAGAAATCCTTCATTCTCAAAGTTTGTTGGAAAAAAGACCATTTGACTTTTTAATAGTACTTCTCAAAGTTGATTTAAAAATCATATTACTCTATTTTGGTGTAATTCTTGAACCGTCTCATGAAGAATCATCACCCCATCTAGGGTGTTTCCAGCTTGCATAAAGGCATAATGTGTCGGTTGAACCACATGGTTTGCACTGAATTGAGCCCAGTTGTAGCTATCTCTGTGAAATTTTGAGTAGACGTGTCGGTCTATATTATTGATCCTTTCTTCCTCCTTAGTCTTAAGCAAAAAAAACTCACTAAAACTTAGTGTAAACAATTCTAGGTGTCTAGCATGGAGAATGATGAACAACTCCAACAGACCAGCCTTAATGACACCCCAGAAGTGTTCATAAAATTCAACGGGTAAGCTATTCACAAAAGGGGCTTCCTATGGTCCATTTGAAAAACAACCATTCTCACTTCACCCTCACTGAATGGAGGGGGTGAGAAATTCATTTTATTCTTTAGATACCTGAGGAGTGACCTCTTTTCAGAACTAATTGAGAGAGAGAGAGATACCAAAGCTGGACCCAGACTAGGTACGAGTTTCCTTCGTATGGTGTCCCAAACAACCCCTAATAATATTTTCATGCCCCTCTACCGTGCCCTCATCTTGATGTAGAACATGGATCTATTTCTTCCTATGATGCCATTAGCCACCATATGAAAGTATTTGTATTTGACACCTTCAATAGTGAATTGGCCTTTAGACCCCTACTACTACTTAACCTACTCTTGAAGCATAAGACGTGCAATCTATGCATCTACTTGAATCCTATGGCTCTTTTGACGTCTATAACCACTGAGTTTTGTAACCCCAAATCTATAGGCCTCCTTTGATTCGTAGGATATATAGGAGAAGTAGGAATAGGAAACTCATAGGATTATGATGGCTAGTCTAACTGAATCCTATGGGAAGAGGAAGATCCTTTGATAGTGGTAAAGGAAGTTTTCATGAGGTCAGAGCTCATGTTATTTTCCTATGATGTTTGCACTACAAGATTCCTATGGGATTTTCCTATAAATCAAATGGCTTCCGAAGGAAAAATTCCCATAGGATATCAATTCTACACAAATCTTTTGAAAATCCTATGAATCAAAGGAGCCCTAAGTAGGAGTGGATCATGATCCGAAAGTGCCTCGGTACGTTCCACGTCAAAGACTAGGACCAAAATGCATTTGGCTTCCCAATCGGTGTCCATCCGTACAATATTCAACTTTTCGTATGTCAGAACTGAACACTTGTCCTAATATTGTTACCTCTCCAAGATCCAAGATGTCAATGAATAAGAAACGCCAAATTGTTGTTTTCCTCATGTTGAAGTCTTAGCATATTAACATATGCACCTACAAGAATATGATGTGGATCGTCTCTAGCAAGATTAACCAGCTCACTCTGAAAAGAAGATTTATGCTCATCCGGGCTACACCATACACGACAACTGAACTCCAGTTAAAATTATAGGCCCGGTTTTGAAGATGGAATTTAATACGAAACTCTCTGTTTGAAAAAGCCAGCAAATCCGAAGAGTTTGTTTTTACCCCTAGTAAGATGCATCCGATCTTCTACGTGAAGGAAGAAAATCTTAGGTGAAGTCGTAGCCACCCGATAGGTGACCGAGGACAAGCACGGAGAGAGATCACGTGTACCAGATTATGTTATCGCGACAAATTTCAAGTCATGATCCCAAAGACAATAAGTGATATGCATATTTTAGCCAAGTCAATAAGACCTCTACTATTTTAATATCATTCCGTTCATCGGGAAAGTTGCATGAATTTGGATATATAAGCTCTCCTTTTTAGACGGTTTTTTATCCTTTTTGCAGGATTGGGATATAGGTTTTTGGACAGAGGCTTCTAGATCACGGAAGGATCCAAGCGCGGCCTCATCTAATTTCACCTCCAAGGCCATGTAAGAAGATGTAAACTTGTATATTGATTGATTGATACCGCCGGAGTTACATTGTTTATAGAGAAGAGTAGGCAACCGACATAGGCTAACCTAACTTGGACTACAAGTCTAATTAGAGTCCTACTCATATAATCTAACGTGATATACTCTAACACCCCCCGTAGTCGGATCGGTAGTGACGCGGACAGCTGGAGCGTCGCGGACGGTCTGACTGGAGCACAATCCGAAGTCGCGAACTGGAGAGGGAGCCGAGATGATAGCCCTTATGCCGATGTCGATGTAGCCGAGTTGTGGGCGCTGTAGTTGTGGTCGATGTTGCCGTTGTTGGGGTAGACGAGATAGACTTTTGCTGGAGTTGATGTAGACGAGGTAGGCGGCACGCCTTGCCGAGCTTGCCAGACTCAGGAGCGCGTCGGGGACGAAGGCACGCGCCGGTGTTGCCAGTACCGGACATGCGGAGACAGGGACCACCATGAACCTTGCGAGCCAGAGCTGGATGAAGAAGCAGAGGAGATCTCCGTGGTCGGCGGAGCGTAGTGCAGATTTTCCGCCGTTGTTGCCGGAGTAGACGAAAAAGTTGCAAAAAGTAAATTGAGCAAAAATAAAAATAGACTGCAACTCTGGCGGCTCGGTTTGTGATGGACAAACACGGCGTGGTGGTTGTTGAAGACGTTTGAGCTTGTAGGGGTAGAAGTTTGTTGGGACGTTGTTGGCGTAGATTGTTGTCGGCGAGGTAGAGGTAGAAGATGCCGGCGATGTTCTTGATGTAGAAAATTGTCAGCGATGAAGACCACGAGCGTTGTTGGTGCAGCCCTTGTGTTGACGGCGAGGCGCGTACTTGGGGACGAGATTGTCCCGGTTGATGTTGTCGAAGACGATCCGGCGTGGTGGCGACGGGCGGAGGTTGCAGCCGGCGACGGCGCGTGGGCGCCGTGTACGGTGTCCTTCATACGGTCGATGACGAGTAGTTGCCGGAGAGGAGTCGACGACGTGTTGGAGTAGTGGCGCATGAGGACGACATGCGGCGGTGGGCGACGCAATCCGATCTATGATCGACGAAAGAAGAAGAAACGCTGGTCAAGTGGCCGGCGAGAAAATATCGATGACTAAAAGATCTAATCTACTTGCGCAGTCCCCGGTGGAGATGAATCTCCCCGGGGGCGGCGCGGCGGAAGCGTTTGGTGGCTAAACCCTAGGCAGCGGAGCGAACCGCTCTGATACCATGTAAGAAGATGTAAACTTGTATATTGATTGATTGATACGGCCGGACTTACATTGTTTATATAGAAGAGTAGGCAACCGACATAGGCTAACCTAACTTGGACTAGAAGTCTAATTAGAGTCCTACTCGTATAATCTAACGTGATATACTCTAACAGGCCACGCCGTACGACCATGATATTCAACATCCACTTCCTCCTTACAGCAGAATTACAGAATGCAGTGCGTGTTTGTATTGATCTCTTGGGCAGTACATATAGAGGAGGAGAGGGACGTGGGACTCCCACGTCTGGTACAGATCCGAACTACCAGGTCTAAGCCTATACAAGAGGAAGTGGGTACAACGGATACACAACGGTACTGCCTATACAGATAACTACAGTATATGTTCAACACCCCCCGCAGTCGGAACTACGCTAGAGACGATGTTCAGACTGAAACGAAAGTCTTGAAATACAGAAGTTGGCAAGCCCTTGGTGAAGATATCGGCGAACTGACTGCTGGTTGGCACATGAAGAACTCGGGCTTCTCCAAGAGCAACACGATCCCGGATAAAATGCAAGTCAATCTCCACATGTTTGGTTCTTTGGTGCTGCACAGGGTTAGAAGACATGTACATGGCGCTGATGTTATCACAGTACACAATAGTTGCTCTCGTGGGCTCATGATGTAGCTCCTGTAGTAATTGCCGCAACCAACATGATTCAGCAATGCAATTTGCAACTGCGCGGTACTCGGCTTCAGCGCTAGAGCGAGAGACAGTCTGTTGTCTTCGAGATGACCATGATATCAAATTGTTTCCAAGGAAAACACAGAACCCCGAGGTGGACTTTCTGGTATCGGGGCACCCTGCCCAATCAGCATCCGAATATGCAATGAGATCAAGAGATGATGATTTGTGCAACTTCAGCCCAAAGTGAGATGTCCCTTTGATGTACCGCAAAATTCTCTTGACTGAATTGTAGTGAGCCTCTCTCGGATCATGCATGAATAAGCACACTTGCTGAACCGCATATGAGATGTCGGGTCTGGTAAGAGTGAGGTATTGGAGAGCACCCACAAGGCTCCTATAGAGGCTCGGATCGGAATATCTAGCCCCAACATGAGAGGAAAGTTTGGACCGTGTGTCAACTGGAGTGGCAATGGGATTACAGTGAAGCATGCGAGCCCTCTCTAAAATCTCTAATGCATATTGTTGTTGGGACAAAAACAAGCCATCATGGGTGCGGTGAACATTGATGCCAAGAAAATGATGTATATCTCCTAGATCACTCATGGAAAACTCATGTTTAAGGGATGCAATGATGGAGTGGAGGAGTGTGGTGGTGTTGGCGGTGAGAATGATATCATCGACATATAACAACAAATATGCAAGAGAGGAACCATTTTTAAGAACAAACAACGAGGGATCACTCTTGGAAGCCGAAAAACCAATGGAAGTGATGAAGGTGGTGAAGCGATGAAACCAAGTGCGAGGAGCTTGTTTGAGGCCGTAAAGAGATTTGCGCAAATGACACACATGTGAGGGATGAGTGCTATCAAGAAAACCAGCGGGCTGCTCACAATATACCGTCTCAAGGAGCTCACCATGGAGGAATGCATTTTTGACGTCGAGTTGGTGAATGGGCCATGACTGCATGGTGGCAAGACTGAGAATGGTTCCGATGGTCGCAGGCTTCACCACGGGACTGAAAGTCTCACCATAATCCACTCCTTGCTGCTGTGTAAAACCACGAACAACCCAACGAGCCTTGTACCGAGCGAGAGACCCATCGGAGTTAAATTTGTGCCTGAAGATCCATTTGCTGGTCACCACATTTACACCTGCAGGACGAGAAACTAAAGACCACGTGTCATTCCGCATTAGGGCATTATATTCATCAAGCATAGCAGCGTGCCAGTTAGGGTCTTTTAGGGCAGAACGGTATGTGGGAGGTATGGGTGAAATTGTGTTAGTGTGTGTGTGTAGGGAAATTTTTTGTTTAGGCATGAAATATCCAGATTTGGCTCTAGTGGTCATTCTGTGTGCGTTTTGGGGTGCCTGTACCGGAATAGCTTTGGGAGGCAGAGGTGGCGCAGTGGGGTTGGGTGGGATAGGGATGGTGGGCAGTGGGGACGGCGTGTGGGGCAAGGTGGATTGGCTGGATGCTGTCTGGGTGAGAGGAGGCGCGGTGATTGGCTGGGAGTGCGAGGCGCAGCAGGCGAGGTAGAACGGGGTGGGCCGCTGCATGGCGCGTCAGGTGTGGGCGGGCCGGTGGTCTGGAAAGGTGGGTGAGGTGGCGATGGTGGAGTGGTGGATTGGTACGAGGTTGGTACAGCGCGTGATTCCAGGGGGATCGATGGGGCAGGTGCGGTCTGGGGCGGATCTTCTGCGCATGGAATGCTGTGGTTAACAGGAGAAGAATAAGGAAAGTTAGACTCATCAAAAATGACATTCCGGGAAATAATTACACGGCGAGTTTGGAGATCGAAACAGCGATAACCTTTGTGTTCACGGGGGTAGCCAATGAAGATACAACGTGCAGAGCGTGGTGCTAGTTTGTGGTCCTTTGTGGCATATAAATTGGGAAAACATAAACACCCAAAAATACGTAAGTGATCATAGGAGGGATGTACACCATATAACAAGTAGTGAGGCGTGGAGAAGCTAATGGCACGACAGGGACGAAGATTTAGAAGGTGTGTGGCCGTGTGTAGTGCTTCTACCCAAAAAGTTGGAGGAAGAGAGGCTTGGAGCAAGAGTGATCGTACAATGTCATTTGTGGTTCTAATTAGGCGTTCGGCTTTACCATTTTGAGGAGAGGTATGAGGACAAGAGAGACGAAAGCAAGTACCATGTTGAGAGAAGAAATCACGAAGAGCATTTGTTAGAAATTCGCCACCATTATCACATTGTAAGCACTTAATGGAAACATGAAATTGGGTAAGTACAAATTGATAGAAACGTTGGATGGTAGCACATGTATCAGATTTATTTCTTAACGGAAAAGTCCAAGAGTAGTGGGAATAATCATCTAGAACAACCAAATAATATTTATAGCCAGAAAAGCTAACAATGGGAGAGGTCCACAAATCGCAATGAACAAGTTGAAAAGCGGCAGTAGTATAGGAGATGGATGTAGGATATGATAATCTAGCTTGCCGACCAAGTTGACAAGCCTCACAAATGGGAGAGTGAGTAGTGGTACTAATCTCATTATTATTACAAGTGGTGAGAAAATCTAGAGGTAAACGAGAGATGGTTGCATTGCTTGGGTGGCCGAGGCGTCGGTGCCACAAGTTGTTGGTGGTGATGGAGAGGGCCGTCGAGGAGGGAGTCTTGGAGCCGAAAAATGGGTAGAGGTCGCCGGAGCTATTGGAGCGGAGAAGTGTAGTCTTGGTAGCTAGGTCCTTCACGGAGAAACCAAACGGGTCAAATTCAATGGATACATAATTGTCACGTGTAAATTGACGAACAGATATTAGGTTTTTAATGATAGTAGGAGAAACAAGCACATTTTGTAGATGAAAAGGGAGAGAGGAGATTTTGACAGAACCTACAGCAAGGATGGGAAGTTTAGACCCGTTTCCAACAGTGATATGTTGAGAATTATGCCGTAAAGAGGAATGAGAAGTAGTCAAGTTACCCATACTGCCGGTGATGTGGGACGAAGCTCCTGAATCCATGATCCACTCGGGCTGCTGGTACGTGTTGTTGTTGCTGACGGCACCGTGAATCATGGCGGCGTGGTCGAAGGAGTACGGCGACGATGCAGATGGCCGAGGGGCGGCGTGGGGTGTGTAGTAGTCGCCCCCGGAGTGCATGACGGGGTACGCCTGCGTGGGCGCGCCGGGTGCAGGACCCAGAACGCCAGCGGCATTGGGAGGCATCCATGGAGCGCGCGGAGGTGGAAAGGGCATGGTCATCGGCGCAAAGTAGCCGAACCACGGCTGCTGGGAGCCGCCGCTGTACCCGGCGTTGCCACGGCCACCACGACCTCCACGGTCACCGCGGCCACCACCATAGCCGCCGCGCGGGCCGCTGTTGTAGCCGCCGTTCGGGTGGCCGCCGTTGTAGCCGCCACGGCTGCCGTTGTAGCCGCCACGGTTGCCGCCGTTGTGGCCGCCGCGCGGGCCGCCGTTGTAGCCTCCGCGATGGCCGCCATAGCCGCCGTGCGGCGGGCCACCGTTGTAGCCGCCGTTGTAGCCGCCGCGATGGCCGCCGCGGTTGCCGCCGTTGTGGCCGCCGCGTCCTGTGTTGTCGCCGTTCTGGGCGACCATGGCCTGGGAGCCCTCCTCGAGTTGCTTATGGTCGATGGACTCCTCCGCGATCTGAAGCCGCGAGCAGGCGTCGGCGAACGGCGGGAGGACACCCGCCTGCATGATCTCCACCTGCAGGGCGAATTTCTTGCCGGCGCCGTCGAGGAACTGTTGGGTGAGGGCGCGGTCGTCGACGGGGTCCCCGACGTCAGCGAGATCATCGGCTATCGCTTGCATCTTGCTGGCGTAGGCCGCGATGGAGAGGTCCCCGCGGGAAGTGGACCAGAACTTCCGGCGAAGATGGGCGGAGCGCGTCGTCTGATGCCCGTGGAAGAACCGATGGAGACGAGTCCAGGTGGTGCAGGCGAGGCCGTCAGGGCCCACAACGAGACGATGGAGATCTTCATTGAGAGTGGCAAGAAACCAGAGAGAGATCTTGATGTCGGCCTTGCGCCAGGCGGCGTCCGGATCGCGAGGGGCGGCGCCCTCGGTGATGTGGTCTAGGGCATTGTACATGGTGAAGAGGAGAATCATGATCTGACGCCACTTGTTGAAGTTGGCCCCGGAGATGGAGACTTTGAACGATATATAGTCGGTTATGTGCACGTCGTTGACGGACGGAGCGGAAGAGACATGGGTGGGGAAGGACAGGGCTTGAGGAGGAGGTTCAGATGTAGTTGGGAAGGCAGTGGCGAAGGAGAGGCGATCGATAGGGGTGGGAGGTGCACGGGGCATGAAGTTGTTGCGAGTTGGAAGAGGGGTTTGGGGGTCAGCATCTAGAGGGTTGAGCATGGAGGGCATGGTGGCCTGAGAGGAGGAAGAAGTGGTGTTCGACATGGGGAAGAAGAAGAGCGCTAGGCTCTGATACCAAGCAGAATTACAGAATGCAGTGCGTGTTTGTATTGATCTCTTGGGCAGTACATATAGAGGAGGAGAGGGACGTGGGACTCCCACGTCTGGTACAGATCCGAACTACCAGGTCTAAGCCTATACAAGAGGAAGTGGGTACAACGGATACACAACGGTACTGCCTATACAGATAACTACAGTATATGTTCAACACTTACCTGGTTGGGTGATTAACAGTCTACCCAGAAACTTAGGAGAAACCTTAATTAAATGGTCTATCTTCACATGTTTAAGCGCATTAACCGGCACATGAGCTAATTTTACTGCTGATTGTGACTTTTTTTTACGGCAGTGAGGCTTCTCTCTTGAAAAGAAAGGAAATTTAAAAACCTATAATTTGAGGCCACTACCAACCGGTGTCTCCACGCTTGATATTCAAATTTTTGGATTACTTTTAGATTCGTATATATTGCGTATGAAACTATTACTGTATGAAACATTGTTGTTTCAGATTCGTGCCGCGAAACATGTGCATAACTTCAGTGAATCCACTCTTGACCCTCCGGTAGGTAGCGACCCCGATAAAAAAAAACCCATTCCACATGGACGCAGTACATGGACATGTTGGCAGCCACAAGGCAAGTTGAAGTTTGGATGTCTAGGCGGCGAGGATGGACATGAAGATGGTGGACCAGGCGGTGAGGGCGAGGGCGGCGACGAGGTATGTCCATAGGAAGACGACGGAGCACTCTTCCTGGGCGACGTCGTAGAGCTGGGCCATGGTGCCGATGCTCATCGCCGGGGGCAGGGCGAACTGGAGCATGAGCACGTACTGGTAGAGCGGGTCCGGCGGCAGGAAGCCGAGCTCGCGTGCCGACCTGACCACCACCACCCCGACCACCGGCAGGATCACGTACCGCACGCAGATGATCGCCGCGATCACCCACCGCGACACCGTCGTCTTGCCCATGCCTGACGACACCGTTGTTCATTCAGACAACTGCCAATTTACACTCCAGATCTGCAGACAGGGACAGTCGTCGCACCTTTCGTGAGGTTTCCTCCGAGGATGAGGGTGACACAGGGTATGGCACCATCTCTGCATGAAACGAGAATTCCGTGATCCATATACACTGTTTAAACTAGACAGGAGATGCACTACATTTGCATACCCGAGTAGTTTGAGCGAGTCTTGGACGACTCGCAGGGGAGCGTCGTCGCCGACAAATGTAGATCTCAGACATGGCACCGCGCCAACAATGAAGCCCAGCACCTGGGAATTAGAGAGCTCATATCAGCTTCTCTGCTCCACAGTCCACACATCCTCTTCTGACGGTGATAATTGTGAACTTACCGCCCCGACAGTAGGCGGCGCGGTGAGTTCCTCGACGATCTGGTGCGTGCCATGTTTCAGCTTGTCCCACAAGGCAAATTAATTTGCCCCATGCTGTTGCGGCTCGTCTTATTGGAACGTTGGTGGTCACTACTAGATAGCAACGGCGTCAATAACTGCATGCCAGAAAAATAATGGAGCAAATTAATTCAAAAGCTCGACTGACTGTTCATTCGAAACAGGACGGAAACTGGTTAAAAACTTACAGCGTGGTGCTGTTTCTTTTCATGGACGGCGGAGCTGCTCTCTGATGGCAGCGTGACAACTCCCTCCTACTCATCGTCGTCGTCTTGTTTCCAGGGCTCTTCTTCCGACCTCAGATAGTCCTTGGGATCATGAGCCTCCTGTTCTATCATCATCTTGCGGTATACGTCGCTGGACCTCTTCATCACGCTGAGCGTGTGCGTGTGTGTCCAGATATACAGTCCTCCGAGCTAGGACGATCATGCATGCTAAATTACTTACTGATCGATCAAGCTGAATGATACCAAATCGAGAAATGAGATGTTTATGCTTACCGCCATAGAGAATGAGGCGTAGGAGAGGCCTCGGTCAGTGCAGACGCCCTCGTCGTCGCCGCCGCCGAAGGGGTTGCCGTCCTCCCGGCACACCGCCGGTATCAGTGTATCACGATAAGTAACAAGTTACCGAAGTTTGCGGCGGAGCAGGAGGCGACGACCAGCCCCCGGAGGTGCTGCGGCGGCCTCAGAAGGAGCACCGCCACCCACCCGAGGACTCCTCCGGCGAGGAAGATGATTCCGATGTTCACCGGCATGAACCACCTGAGTTTGAGTGATCACGCATGCACGGTTAGTAACAGCTGGATCGGTTGTAAACTGCAAAACTGGGAGCAGTAAGAATGCAGGAGACCATGAGATGGCGTCCTGGAGCGTGACGGTCCTGGCGAGGCTGGCGAGCATGAGCGCGGGCGTGAAGACGGCATAGACGACGCGGTTGATGTCGGAGCGGGCAGTGGCGCTGAGGATGTTGCACCGGCCGGAGGCGAGGTAGGCGCCGAGGAGGGCCGCCAGGAGCACCTCCACTACCGGCATCAATGCCACCACGAGCAGCGACACGAACCCCATCGTCGATCAACCTCAAGCTCGAGTGCTATAGCTAGCTAGAGTTTGAATTGTAAATGTAAAGCAAGTGATGAACTCATGATCATCCCTGTGGGGTGGCTCGTATATAGTATGCAATTATGCATGTGCATTTTACAAGCTTAATTAGCTAGTCTCGATCTGTCTCTTTAAGGCCAGCGCTCGCGCTAGCTATGTTTGGTGCCACATCGCTATAAGCTACCTCGATCGGTCGACAACCAATAAACATGCATAATTCAAGGTATGGTGGATCACGTGCTCAAACAGTCCGCCAATCCTTACTCTATCGTACTACTCCCTCCGATTCATAACTTGTGCCGCTGATTTAGTAGACACTTACTATGACTAGGCCCTCTTTGGACTGTACGATTTTCGTATGAATTTTGGAGGGTTTGAATCCTACGGCATTTTTCCTATGGAAGCCCATTGAATTATAGGATTGGGGTCATCAAATTTCTATGAAATCCATTCCAATGCCCCCAATTTCATAGGATTCTCAACATGAGCTCAAACCTCATTTTAATTTTCCTACGCGAAATCCAATGCAGTTTCACTCTATCTCTCTACTCTCTCTCGTCAATCTTTCAAAATTCTTGTGTTCAATTCCTTTGTACCATCCAAAGGCACATGCTGTAAAATTCAGAATTCTATAGGAATCCACTTCACATGACATATCAATCTTGCATTTTTCCTATTCTACGTTTTTAAAATCCTGCAATCCAAAGGAGCCCTTATGAATTGGATGGAGTACTACATATGACCTCTTGATGATGGGGGTAAACCAAAGAATTGGCGACCAAGGACACCTCCCATCGGACACAGCTTACACAATGACGACATATATTTACATTTGCGTATGAGCGTTGAGGCACCTAAAAAATGGGCGGCCACGATACTAACCGTATCACTAACATAGATTTATGGATGTTTGTTACCGACCTAAGTAGGTTACATTAGCCACATACATTTCAGATGGCCCGTGTTCGACGTGGACAACAACAACCACATATATTTTGCTTGACCCGTGTCTGATATGGAGCTAAAGAGCCCATTTGCTCGGCCCATTCCTTGTATACACGACCACTCCTTTACTCTCACTTAACCATCGGTGCCACTCCCACTTCCTTTCACATAACCCTAACCACCACTTCCACTCCCTCTCACCTAACCCATTGGATCACCACCGCTTCCTCATGTCGGCGGAGGGCGTCACCTTATGGTCAACCGGACTGCCATCTTGTGGCACTAAAAATAATAGAATAAATATGTGCTATAAAATATAATAAACAAGGGAAGTTGGTATTCTAAGGAGAAATAATCTGACAAAACCTACTATGACAAACAATTTAACCTGTAATGGATAACCTTCAGTTGACCAAGCCATGCCGTCCGGTAGGCACGCCTTGAACATAAACGAAAGGGGATGATAAAATGTATTGCCTCCGTTCCACAGTTAAGACATTTTAGCAAGCTAGTCCAGAGGGAGTAAGTCGTAAAATATGTCCCTCCAAGTATAGATGTGACTCTCGTCATTGTTGTCGGATCTAAGCATAAAAGGCTAACAATGGTTTTCATCCAACTATAACACAAGACCAAAGCTACATCATGGTTCCCTTCATCTTCACCTCACAAGGTTTTAAAAGCATCCTTCGTATCCAACTACATGTTGGATCCTCTCATATTCGTGAGCCTTTTAGCGGTTGAGAGGTTGGGAGAACCTCGGATTTTTACATGTCTTCTAGTTTTGGTCTTTTGTGTTAGTTTTATGTATCTTTGGTGACGATGGCTCGAAAGTAGCGGAGATTTATGGATGTTTGTTACGGACCTAAGTAGGCTACATCAGCCATATACATTTCAGATGGCCCGTGTTCGATGTGGACAACAACCACCACATATATTTTGCTTGACCCAGGTCTGATATGGAGCCAAAGAGCCCATTTGCTCGGCTCGTTCCTTGTATACACGACCACTACTTTACTCTCACTTAACCATCGGTGCCACTCCCACTTCCTTTCACATAACCCTAACCGGCACTTCCACTCCCTCTCACCTAACCCACTGGTCATTGGATCACCACCGCCTCATGTCGAAGGAGGGCGTCACCTTATGGTCAACCGGAATGCCATCTTGTGGTCACTAAAAAATGTAATAAAAAATATGTGCTATAAAATATAATAAACAGGGGGAGGGGGTGGTTCTAAGGAGAAATAATCTGACACAACCTACTATGACAAACAATTTGTCCTGCAATGCATAACCTTAAATTGACCAAGCCATGTTGGCGGCTAGGTACGCTTCGAACATAAACGAAAGGGGATGACAAAATGTATTACGTTCGTTCCACGATATAAGCCTTTTTAGCAAGCTAGTCTAGAGGGAGTAAGTCCTAAAAGATGTCCCACCAAGCATAGATGTGACTCTCGTCATTGTTGTGGGATCTAACCGTAAAAGGCTAACAATGGGTTTCATCCAAGTAAAACACAAGATCAGAGCTACATCACGGTTCCCCTCATCTCCACCTCACAAGGTTTTAGAAGCATCCTTCACATCCAACTACATGTTGGATCCTCTCATCTTCGTCAGCCTTTTAGCGGTTGGGAGGTCGGGAGAAACTCGAATTTTACGTGTCTCTAGTTTTGGTCTTTTGTGTTAGTTTTATGTATCTTTGGTGAAGATGGCTCGAAAGTGGAACGTCACGTAAAGTGATGGTCTATCAGCTCCATGCTCATTCTATCATAGCCTTCACACTGATATCGGGGAACTAGTTTTTTTTGTAAGGGTGGTACCTAGCCTCTACTAGAGATTGATATGCACATCCATAATTTCTTGCATTGTGTTTCACCCAATTTATTACGTACGTCACAGAGCAAAAAGCGTTGCAACAAAAAGCAACCATCTAAACTCATATGTCAGCTATGCATTATCAAATCTATGTGAATCGCCATCTACCCTGGTTCAAGAAATCATGTGTGTCTGTCACCAAGCGGTTAAATCTGGTAACTGATACGTCTCAAACGTATCTATAATTTTTTATGTTCCATGCTTGTTTTATACCAATTGCTACATGTTTTAAATACACTTCATACCATTATTATGCATTTTCTGGGACTAACCTATTAACAAGATGCCGAAGCGCCAGTTCCTGTTTTCTGCTGTTTTTGTATTCCAGAAAAGCTAGTCTGGAAATATTTTCGGAATTGGACGAAAATTTACGGAGGCCCCTATTTTATCAGAAGACACCTGGAGTCCGAAGGAGAGGCGAAGTGGAGCCACGAGGGCCCCACACGTGGGCTCGGCGCGGCCAAGGGCCCACCGGCGCCGAGGGGTGGTGTCGCCTCCCGTGCACCGCCTCGCGACGCCCTTTGGCCTATATATTGCTCCTACCCCGAAAACCCTAAAAGAATCGACGATTTCCCCAGAAAAGTTCCAGAGCTCCGCCGCCACCAAAAACCCTAATTCGGGGGACAGAAGTCTCTGTTTCGGCACCTTGCCGGGACGGGGAATTGCCCCCGGAGCCATCTCCATCGACGCCACCGCCTCCATCATCGCCGTTGCTGCCTCCCATGATGAGGAGGGAGTAGTTCTTCATCGGGGCTGAGGGCTCTACCGGTAGCTATGTGGTTTATCTCTCTCTCCCATGGTGTGATCTTTATGTGATCATGAGCTTTGTAATCTAGTTGAATCCATAGATGTTACTCTTCATTATCTTATATGCTACTCAAGTGGTTTTATTAATGTAATCTCCGGAGTCACCTTTGTCCCACGGTGCGAAGTTGACAGTGTGCGCCCCGTGTGTGGCTCTTAGGCTAAAGATTACAGGAATACTTATCATGAGTTATTATTTGCGTTGGATGTCTCTATGAAATTGCGGTGTTTGTCTAGTACTATTTAGGGCGCTCAAGTTGACAGTGTGGGGTTCCCTAGATGTGGAATGCGACTTTAAGGTGTGCTTTATAGCCCTACGCAGTGGATTGGTGTTCGTTATCCAACGAGAGAATAACAGAGTAGCATAGTGAAGAGGAAATATCTATGTATTCAATTATATTATTATTGTTGAGAGTGTCCACTAGTGAAAGTATGATCCCTAGGCCTTGTTTCTAAGCATTGAAACACCGTTTACAACCAGTTCTGCTACATGTTTGCTTGCTGCCATTTTTATTTCAGATTGCAATTACCACTTATAATCATCCATATCACTTGTATTTTAATATCTCTTCGCCGAACTAGTGCACCTATACATCTGACAAGTGTATTAGGTGTGTTGGGGACACAAGAGACTTCTTGTATCTTAATTGCAGGGTTGCTTGAGAGGGATATCTTTGACCTCTACCTCCCTGAGTTCGATAAACCTTGGGTGATTCACTTAAGGGAAACTTGCTGCTGTTCTACAAACCTCTGCACTTGGAGGCCCAACACTGTCTACAAGAATAGAAGCGTGCGTAGACATCAAGCTATTTTCTGGCGCCGTTGCCGGGGAGGTAAGGTAAAAGGTACTCACATCCTCCAGCTACTTAGCTATTTTCTAGCACTGTTGCTGACGTGTGAGTGCTCGAAGGTATTTCCTTTAGATTCTGCAATTATATCTTTTTGTTTCTTGTTTTTATTTTACTAGTTAGGCTTAATGGAAAACAACAAAAAAATTAGAGAGCTCTATGAAATTTATCTTGAGTTAGGACATGATGCTTTTGAAGAGAAAATTAAAAAACCTATGGAAATTTGTTTGCATAATAGTGGTAGCAATTTTATTAGCATGAATTCTTTGAACACCATTATTGCTAATGCTATGGAAAAGTCTAAGCTTGGGGAAGCTGGTTTTGATGAATATGATATTTTTAGTCCCCCAAGTTTTGAGGAGAAAATTTTCTTTGATGATACTTTGCCTCCAATTTATGATGATTATAATGATAGTGGTATTTTGGTGCCACCTACTATGGAGGATAAAGTTTATTATGATTATACTATGCCTGCAATTTATGATGATTACAATGATGCTTGTGATAGTTTTACTCCCACTATTACTAATATAATTAATTATGCTTATGTGGAGAGTAATGATACTTTTATGCATGTGGATCATGATAAGAATGCTTTATGTGATAGCTATATTGTTGAGTTTATTCATGATGCCACTGAAAATTATTTTGAGAGAGGAAAGTATGGTTATAGAAATCTTCATGTTACTAAATTTCTTCTCTTTATGATGAAGGTTTTGAGCTTTCTCTTGATTTGCTTTTATTTGCTGGGTACTTTAAGACCTACTGGTCCTTATGAGAGAGGGATACACGGTTTCATATATCTCAATAATATTAAGTCTTCTCTCTTTATGTTGAAATTTTTGAAGCTCCACTTGTTTTGCCTTCCTATGCTAGTCACTTTGTGCTTTATTGATTTATTTTCTTACAAGATTCCTTTGCATAGGAAGTGGGTTAGACTTAAATGTGTTTGATATTTGCTTCTCGATGCTCTTTCATATTCAACTCTTATACATATGAGAGCATCATCAAAATTATCATGCCTAGCTAAAAGGCTTTAAAGAAAAGCGCTTGTGGGAGACAACCCATTATTTTTATTTTCTGCTATTTTTATTTTATTTGAGTCAAGGTGCTGTTTACTTATGTATCAATGCCTTTGTATCTTTATTTTCTTGCATTGTTGTGCCAAGTAAGGCCTCTAATAGGAAGATGATGCTAGATTTGGATTTCTGCGCAGGAACAGATTTCTGCTGTTCACCGTTTTGCTTCTGTAAAATCACAGAAAAATTATTTAAATCTGAAATTTTTGTGCGTGATCCTCAGATATGTATGCATCTTTCGTTAGTTCAAAGTTTTTCGATCTGAGCGTCGTAAGTGCCTCGAAAAAATTCGTCTTTGCGGACTGTTCTGTTTTAGACAGATTATGCCTTTTTATTTTGCATTCTCTCTTTTACTAGTGTTGAGTGAAATTCTTTTTTGGGTGGAAGAGCTTCACATAACATCAGTGGCAGTAGCTAATGTTTAAAGTAACAAGTCATATTGCGTCTTTATAGAACATGTGAGTTTTTGATTGTGCACTAACCCTCTAATGAGATTTGCTTTGAGTTTGGTGTGACGGAAGTTTTCAAGGGTCAAGAGGGAAGAGTGATATAATAGGATGGAGAAGAGTGAAGAGCTCAAGCTTGGGGAGGCTCCCATGGATCTCCCCAGCATATTTCAAGAAGACTCAAGCGTCTAAGCTTGGGGATGCCCAAGGCATCCCCTTCTTCATCGGCAAAATTATCAGGTCATCTCTAGTGAAACTATATTTTAATTCTTTCACATCATATGTGCTTTTCTTGGAGCGTCTGTGTGCTTTTATTTTCAGTATTGTACTTTTATTTTCAATAAAGCTTGACTGGACCCTAGCATTCTTGATTGGGAGAGAGACACGCTCCGCTTTTTCATGAGAATACTCCTATTCTTCACTTATATTTGTTGAGTATTCATATCTAGCGTGTTCAGCTTTTAGCTCTTGTTTTCATGTATCTCTTGTCAGAGCTATTAGCTTTCTTTTGTAGAAAGTACTCTCTTGCTTCACTTATATCTGTTTGGAGAGTTGTTAAATGAATTGATTGGTGTTTGGTTGGTTCAGAAAATGTTGCATGTGGTAATTGGTATAAGGAAAAACTTGCATAATCTTGTAGATCACTAATTGGATAACTTGATGCTTGTCAATTGTTTTGAGTTAACAAGTAGATCATGATTAAATTTGTGCATCACATGAGTTAAGCCTATTAGTGAAGAACTACCGTAAAGCTTGTTGAAAATTTGGTTTGCATCGGTGGTATCTCTAAGGTCTAGATATTTTCTAATAACAGGGTTTGGTTAACAAGGAAGACGGTATGAAGTCTTATAACGTTTGCAATATGTTTGTCATATAAAACTTGGTGTACGGGTTGATATTCTTGTTTGCTTACATAAACCTTGCTAGCCTAAACTCTGTACTGAGAGGGAATGCTTCTCGTGCATCCAAATCCTTGAGCCAAAATCCATGCCATTTGTGTCCACCATAACTACCTATATGTGGTATTTCCTTGCCACTCCAAGTAAATTTTTCATGTGCTACCTTTAAATTATTCAAAATGTTATTATTCCCTTTTGTGTCAATGTTTACTAGCTCATGAGGAATTAGTGTGGTTATTCTTTATTCTATTGTCAAATGGACTTTTACACCTGGACTAGCGGCATATACATCCGCTTATCCTCTAATTTTGCAAAAAGAGCTGGCAACGGGGTGCCCAGTCCCAATTAATTACAACTTTAACCATTAATTCTCTTCACACTTTTGCCCTGATTCATCAGTAAGCAATGACAAACAGTGAAATACCTGCGTGTGTAAACCAAAGAGAAAGAGGGATGATCTGCCTTGCTGGTAGAAATAACGTCCTTCATGGGAGCCGCTCTTAAAAGTCCGTTTGACAGGTAGAATACTGTTCTCACCCGCTACCATTCGTTGACAATTAACAAACACCTCTCAAAACTAGATACTCCTCCATGGTATGTGATTGATGGAAGGCACCCGAGGATTCGGTTAGCCATGGCTTGTGTTAGCAAGGTTGGGAGGAGTGTCAAATATTTTATGCAATCTCTATATGTTTCAAAACCTAAAAGCTCTAGCACATGACTTAATCCCTGCTTCCCTCTGCGAAGGGCCTTTCTTTTACTTTTATGTTGAGTCAGTTTTCCTATTCTTTCTGTCTTCCACAAGCAAACACTAGTGTCAACTTTGTTACAACATTTATATGCTACGTATTGGACTTGTTATACTACTTTGTGTTGACGATATCCATGAGATAAATATGTTGAAAGTTGAAGCAAATGCTGAAACTTAATTCTTCCTTTGTGTTGATTAAATACCTTTTATTAGAACTATTGCTTTATGAGTTAACTCTTATGCAAAACTGTTTGATGCTTGTCTCGAAAGTACTATTCATGAAAACGTTTAGCTTGTGTGATTCATTGTTTACTCATTATCTATTTGGTAGCAAACTATAGACCATTGACTTGGATCACTTCATTCATTTACATGTGCCTTACAATATTATATGATCAAGATTATGATGGTAGCATGTCACCTCAAAAATTATTTTGTTTTTATCGTTTACCTACTCGAGGACGAGCAGGAACTAAGCTTGGGGATGCTGATACGTCTCAAACGTATCTATAATTTTTGATGTTCCATGCTTGTTTTATACCAATTGCTACATGTTTTACATACACTTCATACCATTATTATGCATTTTCTGGGACTAACCTATTAACAAGATGCCGAAGCGCCAGTTCCTGTTTTCTGCTGTTTTTGTATTCCAGAAAAGCTAGTCTGGAAATATTCTCGGAATTGGACGAAAATTTACGGAGGCCCCTATTTTATCAGAAGACACCTGGAGTCCGAAGGAGAGGCGAAGTGGAGCCACGAGGGCCCCACACGTGGGCTCGGCGCGGCCAAGGGCCCACCGGCGCCGAGGGGTGGTGTCGCCTCCTCGTGCACCGCCTCGCGACGCCCTTTGGCCTATATATTGCTCCTACCCCGAAAACCCTAAAAGAATCGACGATTTCCCCAGAAAAGTTCCAGAGCTCCGCCGCCACCAAAAACCCTAATTCGGGGGACAGAAGTCTCTGTTTCGGCACCTTGCCGGGACGGGGAATTGCCCCCGGAGCCATCTCCATCGACGCCACCGCCTCCATCATCGCCGTTGCTGCCTCCCATGATGAGGAGGGAGTAGTTCTTCATCGGGGCTGAGGGCTCTACCGGTAGCTATGTGGTTTATCTCTCTCTCCCATGGTGTGATCTTTATGTGATCATGAGCTTTGTAATCTAGTTGAATCCATAGATGTTACTCTTCATTATCTTATATGCTACTCAAGTGGTTTTATTAATGTAAACTCCGGAGTCACCTTTGTCCCACGGTGCGAAGTTGACAGTGTGCGCCCCGTGTGTGGCTCTTAGGCTAAAGATACAGGAATACTTATCATGAGTTATTATTTGCGTTGGATGTCTCTATGAAATTGCGGTGTTTGTCTAGTACTATTTAGGGCGCTCAAGTTGACAGTGTGGGGTTCCCTAGATGTGGAATGCGACTTTAAGGTGTGCTTTTATAGCCCTACGCAGTGGATTGGTGTTCGTTATCCAACGAGAGAATAACTCAGAGTAGCATAGTGAAGAGGAAATATCTATGTATTCAATTATATTATTATTGTTGAGAGTGTCCACTAGTGAAAGTATGATCCCTAGGCCTTGTTTCTAAGCATTGAAACACCGTTTACAACCAGTTCTGCTACATGTTTGCTTGCTGCCATTTTTATTTCAGATTGCAATTACCATTATAATCATCCATATCACTTGTATTTTAATATCTCTTCGCCGAACTAGTGCACCTATACATCTGACAAGTGTATTAGGTGTGTTGGGGACACAAGAGACTTCTTGTATCTTAATTGCAGGGTTGCTTGAGAGGGATATCTTTGACCTCTACCTCCTGAGTTCGATAAACCTTGGGTGATTCACTTAAGGGAAACTTGCTGCTGTTCTACAAACCTCTGCACTTGGAGGCCCAACACTGTCTACAAGGATAGAAGCGTGCGTAGACATCAGTAACCATATGTCCCCGTCGCTCAAATCAAAGTACGTAAGCCCATAGCTAAATCCAGTCCGTAGTCATATTGATAACCTACCAAAAGTGGGATGCTCATGTCTTCTTAAATACAATGTTATTTTGAAAAAAATCAGATTTACCAACATAAAGTTGAAACTCCTATTCGAATTCTAACCTTTGTTTTTAATCAATCCACTTCAACTCATTCGCAACCATATTAGTGGTATTGGCTGGTGGACGGGTTATAGGTAACAAAATCAATACGCCATATGTGATGAGCAAAAGCACATGGCATAAATAAATAACTGTTGAATAGTTCTTCTCCGAATCACAAAAACAGAAGATCTTACGTCCCTCTAACTTTGTTTAGCTGGATTATCTTTAGTGAGTGTGACCTTGCTATCAAGAAAACACATAAAAATCTTAATATATAGTGAGACTGGGGTGCTCTTGGTGTGTTGGCTTCTCCCATTCACTCATATCGTCATCCTGGTCTTCTCGTTCAATGGCACATTGATGAAGCGGTGGTTCAACAGTCCGCTTCGTGGAGAGCATGTCACCGGTCACGACACGTTTGACGGTCCAAAATTTTCACCCTTTATTGTGGGCTTCTCATCGGGCTACTCGAAACTTTCGAGATTTGTCAAGCTCGTGCATACATGTCAGGTGATCTTGGGTAGATTATTTTACTAGATGCATAGAAGAACTAGGTATGAGTAAGAGATGGTAAACCAGAGTGCTATGGTGTAACATAAGAGTTCTCAAAAAAAATTGTCAGTTGTTTTTGTTTCCGCCCATGAATCAAGATCACACGCCATACATTCATGTAATATTGTCTCCAAATTGACAAAGTCTTATTGGTCTAATAAAATAGAACAGAACATTACTCCAAAATAATGAACATAGGGACCAGGCTTAGCAGGCGCACACGTGTCAGCCTGGTGACCGTCCATACCTTAATTGGTAGCTACACTACTCCACGTACTGACTTGCATACATTCATATGCATCGGTCCTAATCAATCACAAATTGCAGTTGAAATTGTTAAGAGACGGGGCACGTACACACGCGTTGAACATACGCTAATTATTTGATCTCCGGCCGGTAGCGGGTGGTGGCGATCGTGCGATCCGGCGAGAGGTGGCACAAATGAGAGAGAGACCCTTCGATCCCTTGATCTATCAACGATTAACTCACTGAGATCGATCGCGCATAGTACGTGTCTTCCTTAGTAGAGATCACGATAGTTAAAGTACTCACTCCGTTTTTAAATACTCCCTCCGATCCATATTAATGGTCTCAACATTGTCGAGATACGGATGCATCTAGTCTAAACACTTAACTAGATACATAAGTATCTAGATAAAGTTGAGGCCATTAATATGGATCGGAGGTAGTATAAGATGTTTAATTCTTTTTTAGATTCACGTGTGTTTAGATGTATTTAGTCAACATATGTAACCTCAAAAATATCTTACATTTAAAAAGGAGTGAGTAGTTAGCGGGCATTATATTTGTCAATGTGTATCATCTCCTACGTACTGTTTTGTGAAATGTGCATTCCATGCATGGTATAGAGTAGCATGCTGCATGAATGTATGGCGTGTGATCTTGGTTCATGGACCGATCGCATGTGCGTGCTGGAAATAAATTGGTACTACTGGTCCGGTCCGGTCTGTCTTGAAGGAGAGCGCGCAACGGAGGCGGTTTGCATGGCGGTCCACGCATGATAATGACAACCACCGTGCACTGTGCGATCGTCCTCCAAACTCAATCAGCTGATCAGTGATTTGCAGCCGTATTCTGAGCAAGTGAGGCCGGCAGCACAGGGTGGCTGTCTTGATTCCGGCGTGAAAACTTTTATGTCTGATATTCTTAGTTGAACTTCGCAACGGCGGACTTCTAGTCGAAATCTTGGTAAAGCTGTGTGGAGATTACTTGAGCTTTTCCGGGGTAAGTACCCATGTTCAGTGGCGGAGCTAGGGGTACCAGCAGGGTCCCTGGCCCCCCTATGGCGTATTATACATTGAAAAATCATCTATTTATTAGTGCTAGTTTATACAGGAGTAGAAGGGTTTGGCGCGCTTTGCTGCGACCGAGATTATTATTACGGTTATCAATACATGGCATGTTAATCTCAGTAAACATTAGTGTCTCATACATGAATATTGCACGTATTGCTCTAGCACCTGCAGTATAAACTATAAAATAAAATGTAACAACTTTAAATTTATTAATCCCTTAACGAGGCATGCCCGACAACTGGCATATGTGGAGGCGGAGCAGTCGTGCGAGACGGGCTAGTCGAGCTGCCAGTCGGAGGCCAAGCTGCCATCTGTCGCTCGTGCTCGTGCTTGCATGGAAGTGGAAGGCATGGTGAGGAAGGGGAGGGGAGGAGGGCCGCTCGGGTGGCTCGTCGGCCGACAAACTGGAGTCATTGGTGGCCGTGCACGGGAGGAGAACGACGACATCACTCGAGGCTGAATCCCTCCCGATCCGTGGTGCCCTTGAGAAGTGGTGGTGGGTCCGCAACTGAATTGGTTCGTGTTGTGGTGGAGCTGTCGGATTCGAGGACGAATCGATGGGAGAAGATGCGGCGGTGGTCACCAGGGGAGAGGCGTGAGGGCGACATGAAAATTTCGATTGGCAGTTCCGCGCGCGCGTTGGCCTTTCTGTTTTATACCAGCAACCCAAATGTTTTCTTTTTACAGCACTTGCTTTTTTTGGTTTGACAAAAAAAATTTGGTAAAAATTACACTAAGGGCGGCTGTTGGAGCAAGATTTTTGGCCCCAAATGACCTAATACGGATGGGAGTCAATGATGGCTGCGCGCGGGAGGAGAGCGACGACTGGCATCCCTCGAGGCCGAATCTCTACCGGTCTATGGTGCCCTTGAGCAATGGTGGTGGATTCTCGACTGAAACGGTTAGAATTGTGGTGGAACTTACGGATTCGAGCCCAAGTCGATGGGAGAAGAGGCATGGTGGTCACCAGAGGAGAGGCGTGAGAGCGACATGAAACTTCCGATTGGAAGTTAGCATGCGTGTGTTGGCCTTTATGTTACATAGCAGTAGTCTAAGTGTTTTATTGCAGCACTTTTTTTTTAACAAATTTTTTGTGGCAAAACTTACATCATGAGATTTGCTGGAACAAGATTTTTGGCACCAATTGATGTAAAAAGAGTTATGCCCTAAAATAAAGCAGCTATTGAAGAAGTTGTAAGAGAGGGGCGGCACCATAATGTCGTGTGCAGTAGATAGAAAAGTAAGTTTTGTATTCAGCTGAACGAACAAATAATATTATTTATACCTTTATCTGATGTAACCAATAGAAGATTGCCACGTGGAGCAACCATGGAGCTCTAATTCAAGGGAGCTTACACATTGAAAGGATTTGAAGCAAAATTTACCATGTTGGCCACCCCTAATTACAAATTTTCTAGTTTGGCCCTCTTCATCCTTAAATCCTGCCTCCGCCCCTGCCCATGATCCGACTTTGGTGTTAGATCAGGCCACCGGCGCTTGTCCACTATTTGATTTCTGGACACGCTACTAATGGTTTAGGTGTTGCAAACAATGGTGGCTGTTACGACTGAATGGGCGCAGTTCTTCGGAAAGCAGAAATCTACTGACGAAAACCCCCAAACACACTGGTCACCGCCACAAAGGGACTGGATCAAGTTCAATCTGGACGGATCCTTCCATGCAGATTCGGGACTTGGGGGGTGGGGATGTGTTACTCGCGATCACGACCGCAAAGCCATTGTTGCGGCAGCCGGCTCCATACATAACGCAGGTGCAGCTCGGGAGACTGAAACCCATGCTTTACTTGAATCAATCAGGATTGCCGAGAGTATGAGAATTGGGCGTTCAGTCTTTGTCACTGATTGTCAAGTCCTACAGCGTGCTGTCACGTCCTCAGCATATGACTCTGCACCTTTGAGGGAGATTAAGTTTCGCCTCCGTCTGAATTTTATTGAAGCTCGGGTGGCATTTAAGAGTAGAAATTGCAACTATCCTGCTCATCTGCTGGCAGCAAGAGGAGCTGCCGAGCCGTTAGGTTACAGTTTTATTCTGCAAGATGCTTTTCCAAGTGATGTAACCATGGCTTTGTTCGGCGATTCTGCCGATAACTGTTAATGGAATGCCAGCGTTCCATATTAAAAAAAAGGTGGTTGTTTTGTGATGTGTGTCGTTGCTAGCCGCTTTGGTGTGTCTTGTTTACTGTCTGCAACATTACATTACTACAAAGATTAGGTATAATTAGTATCGTTTTATGACGCGAAGTGTGCACTCTGTAGCTCCAGGGAGGGGTGCACGATTCGGTCACCTGGAATCTCATTGCCGATCCGTGCTATACCGTGAAATCTTCACATCGCATGCTATTTGAGGGGCAATTTGAAAGTCAGCTGCCTGAGATGGTCTAGAAAGTTTGGGCAACATTGTGGTGCAAGTTTTTATATTTGCTATTTCCTTAAGCAGGGGCGGAGCCAGGATTTGAACTTAGGGGGGCGAGCGCCTGCAGGTGCGATACTTGATGCTGCCCAAAAATGGTGTGCGTAGCCGACCACTACACCGCTCGGTCGAGTATATCAATTTAGGTATACGAGTCTAAAAAAGTCAATATTGGCATATATTTGATGGTAAGCTAACATGTATATATAGTATCACAAAAGAAAAAATTATCACGCAAATTGCCAAATGTTTGGCAAGAAGGTAGCTTCTTTTCACTAGTTTAAATATACGGAGAAGTCATTGAATTCTAAATTTTCAGCACTTGGCCAGATTTAAGATCGAATCAATTGGAGGGAAAATCAAACTACTATATTGTTTCTCATTGTTTTTTAGGTTTGTAACTAGCGAAGTATAGCTAGACTGAAGTAGAACAAATTAGAATAGTTAGATTAGATTATCACGGTTAGCATGATGTACCTTGACTGATGAGATGGCGAATTGACGAGGTGTGTGGACTCGTGGTAAACGGACAAAATGGTCTGTTGGCCACCTCCGTTCTATTCGCTGCTGGACACGCCGACAGTCAAAGTTCAGTGCCGATGGCGGCGGCGAGCGGCTTCCTCACACCTAGACGATCGATATTAGGGGAGAGGGTTAGGGGAAAATGACCACGCTTCCACGACCGGTCATTGCCTGTACGTGGGCACTGAGTAGATGGGCTGTTCTTTTTACTTGTTGGGCTCCAGTCTGTGAACAGATACGTGAATTTGGGCTTAAGTACTACTCTGTACGATGATTAGATATGGCCATTAGTACGTACGTGGGTCTTGATACTACTAGTCACCGATGTAAACTATTGAGGGGGGCGAAAGGTTAGGGGGGGTCGGACCCCTGCTAGCACCCCCCTGGATCCACCCCTGTCCTTAAGGGAATTGCCAAATTGGTATTTTTATTCCCTTTGCATCCGCGAGGTTGAGACGGCTCACCATCTTTTCCTGCACTGCCATGTGTCTCGTGGAGTTTGGTTGAATTGCTTGCAGGTGTGTGGTCTAAATTACAATGTTTGGATCCTCATAATTGGTGTCATACTAGCACCTTGATAGAGGCACGAGAAGAAATCATGGAAGCTACCACGGCGAGCACCTCAAGGCTGCAAAGTCCATGTTCATTTTAGTTTTTTGGCTGCTATCGAAAGAAAGAAAGAAAGAAAGAAAGAGACATACTGGTTTTCAGAACTGTTGTGTCTCGATGCAGCGGCTACTTAACTTTTTTTTATTTTGAGGGAAAGTCACCACGGCGGATTTATTGATTTGCAACAAGAGTTACATCGTCTGTGATTACATCACACACACAAAAAGGAGGATCCACAAACCAAACAACATGTTCGACCTCAAAATATTTAGCTAAAGTATCAGCGGCTCCTCAACTTAATTAGAGACGAGGCCAAGTAGTTGGCGTTTGCATGAGCGAAAGACCTAAGAAAGCTGATGTTCAAACCCCCTTAAGTTGTTGTTTGCCTTTGCTGGAGCATTTTCCTCTTTTTTTTATTTACTCCTTTTCTTTTCTCTCTAAGCCGTTTGGCGCCTGCCGCCTTGTACATACTCTTCCTTTTTAATGGAAAAGCCAGGAGTCCATGGATCTTTCAAAAACAAAAGGCCACATGAAGTGGGCTTTGGGCTAAAACGTGGTCGTGGATCGAATAAAGGACATACAGTATTTGATGCCGTCCTCACTCCGCAGCTTAAAAGAAAATAGCTCAATATCTCTTTAAAAAAAACTCAATGCCCCTTGCACATAAGAGATGTTCCATATAGTTGTGTTATTAGTTCTGCAATGCAGAAAGTCTCGACGAATAGGGCGCAGCAATTTTTTGCTACCAGCGTTTAAATGTATAGTAGTAGAACTTAAACGAATGTTACGACTCATGGTGCTGGTGCATCTACTTTCCTTTACCTAGATTGGTCACAATGAGATATCCCGGTATGTTGATATGTGCATTCAATACTATTACAAGGGATTTCCCCGTATATTTGATGCCATGTACAGAATTATAAATATTGATACTTGGTAATAATGGCGGATGGCTGTGTGCAGATGCCGAGTCCGGGGATCCGCACCCCATTTCTAAAAAAAGCTTAATATAAACGCATGTTGGCACACTTCTAAAGTGTCAGAAGGTACTTGTGTGGCCCCAGCCGCTAGCACGATACGGACATGTGTACAATATCATTAGTTGTGTGCATCTTTAATGTCTGGACTAGTTTTTATATAGAACATGTATGTGGTAGGATGGTTAGAAGGGTGGTTCAAACCCCAAGTTTGACACGGTTGTTTCTCGTTTATGCGTAAATGGGAATATTTTTCAGTGGGAGGCGATGTTCCCGTCAACAGCGAGTCGCTTGTGGTGAGTTCGTCAATCTCAAGACCCGATCGCCGGTTCAGTCTTTCGAAAGTGCTAATAGGGTTAGCGTGTGCACTCATAGGCGTGAGTGTGTACGTATATGTGAGCGTATGCGTTTGTATTTTGTACTATGTTCCGCAAAAAAAAACTAGTTCTTATATTATGTTAGTGCATTTTTTAATATTATAGCATTTCTTTTGTCGAAAAAATGTGTACGATATTACCGTCGGACACGTGAAAGGTGTACGGCGTATTGTACCGTCGGGTAACTCGTGTCAGAAAATAATATGATGGGAATACGGTAAGATGGCTTAATGGCTAGTATGAATACAACATGACGCTGGGTAATGCGAATGTCCACGAATCTGCAACGGCGCCGATACGAGACGTGGTTCATCCAGGCACAGGCAGCCACTGGCACGCAGAGAAACTTCCAATGGAAATCAAAGCAAAGTACACACACGATTCGATCATGTAGACGTAACACAATTCATGCGGACACTGACAAGACCGGCGAATCGGCGGCGGCGAGGGTGTGGAGCTCGTCGAGCAAGGCGGCGGCGTGCTCCTCCCTGACGCACTGCGTCAACATCCTCTCGCCAGCGTCCGCCGTTGCCCTGCAGGACAGGAACGCCATGCAGCCCGGGACGGTGGACTGCTGCCACCTCCCCACCACCCTCGCCGGCACCCCGCCGCCGAAGTCGACGCCGTCGAACGCAATGTTCCGCCAGCTCGTCACCATCAGCGCGTTGTACCCGAACACCGCCGCCATCTCCTCAGGGCCCATCTCAGCCACCCCCTTCACCCCGCCGCCGCCGCGCATGTCATTCAGCAGCTCGGGCACCCCGTCCTTGGCACGCTTAATCAGATCGACCACGCCTCCGATATCGCCGCCGGCGACCTCGCCGGCCGTCGCGAATGCAACCTGCGCCACCGCGCAGTTGCCGTAGTATCCGGCCGGGGCGCCCACGTGCTTGCGGACGTTCACGAAGAAGGCCAGCGGCGCCGGCGTGGATGGGTCGTGGTTGTCGCCGATGATGGCGCGGGTGCGGCACTGCCAGAGCACTGCCACGGCCGCCTCGAACGTCGTGCAGTAGCCGCCATCGCCGGTGTGGGCGGCCTTGTACTCGGACTTGATGCGGTTGATGAGCGACACCGGGACGGTGATGTCCAGGTACGTGAGGCCCATGCCGCCGCGATCCAGCATCAGCCACTGCTTCGCGGCGACCACCGGGGGCGATAGCAGCGGCAGCGACACCGCGCCGCTGTCCCTCAAAGGCGATGAAACTGCCGACTCGTCTGCGCGTGCGAGGTTGCCGACGTCCTGGAGGAACTGCGCCATGCCGTCGCCGTCGGCCAGCGTGTGGTTCCACGTCACGCCGACGGAGAACCCGCCGCACGCGAACTCTGTGACCTGCATCAGCAGCAGCGGGTCCGTGCGCCGCGCTACCGGGTGGTAGTACACGGCCAGGTCGTCAAGGAGGCCCGCCGAGAACGGCTCGCCGTCGAGGAGCCCGCCGTGTTCCGCCATGGCGCAGTCCGCCGTCGCCGCCACGAACGGAACACCCTCGCCGGTGCACGTGACGCTGAGGACCTCTTCGTCATCGTCGACGAGGCGGCCGGCGACGGGGGCGTAGTGGACCAGCGCACGGGAGAGGCCCTTCTTGACGGCCTCGACGGGCTGGTTGACCGGGCCATCGAAGAGGAGAAGGGCCGTGACCTGAAAGCCCACGTAGCTGCTGTCCCACGACGACAGCTTCACCTGCGCATGCTTCGTCTTCACCGGCACTGGCGCCAGCTCCGTCGACGACGGGCGGACCATCACCGGCGGGCACTTGCTCACCGCGAAGCTCATGTTGACAAGGTCTGGTTAGTTTGAGCTAGGGTGGTACGTAGTGTGTGGTCACTGGTCACTCCTACAGACCTCGCCTTGTGCGTGTATTTTATTGGCGCCAAATTAAGCAACAGGTAGCGCGGTTAATATTAGAAAAAGACTCCTCTTCAGAGGAACGCGGATTTTTTCCAACTCATACGAAGCACATATGGCGGCTGGGCCGTCGTTTCCGGTGGGCAATGACAAGGATTTGCCGTTGGTGAAGGACCTAGTCGTCGATCAATTGCAAATCCTAACCATTGCCCGTCGGAGCCGATTTGGCCTTGACGCCATATGAGCTTGTAATGGCTGCGAACTGGAGCTCCAAGCGACCATCATGGTGTTGTGTTGCGATACGATGAGCGTCTTGTCCGGCGAGAACAGTGTGTCTCAAGGGGGAGTGACTCTTAGCTTCTGTAAAACCATGGGGCGAGAGTAGGGAACTAGGGATACCTATGCTACACTGCCGACGGTGGTGGGAGTTCACGACCGAGTTCCACTGGCGCCTTGTGGAACGAGATTTTAGCTGGACAAAAAGAAGGGGAGTAAGGGAGATTGCCTTGTGGAACAGAGAGACGTCGGAATCCACGAAGACCGATTTGGATGAATGTGAGGAAAGACGAAGTATATGGTATGAGGGAGAGAAGGGTGTGCTCGGGTTGGAAGAAGAAAAATAGGTGGGGTGGGGCTGCCAACTCGTAGCCGTACAACTTAACATCCACAAAAGCATGGCGCCGAGGCCATGTGCGCTGTGTTTACATTGCCTTGTGCTCGATCTATGGTGGGGTGACATAACTTAGGGCCTTTTGTTTCAGCTTCTGAGAGCTTTCCACCGAAAAAAGCTAGGGAAACGAAACAAAAGGGTTGGCTTCGCGTTGGGTTTTTCCCAAAGCCAGTCCCTTTCCTTCATATGGTAAAAAGCACCTCGTTAGGTGCTTCTGGCGGCTTCCCGCAAAGGCTCTCGGAGTGTTTTTCTTTCTGGACATATCGTTTGACGAATTTACAAGCAAACTGCCACCGCGAGGCATAGCCATCAACTCCCAGGCCGAATCGGTTTTCCATTTTTTTTCCTCGTATATCCCCAGTTCCCCACCAGCTAGCGCCGCGTCGGTCCGCATCTCGCCGCCAGCCTCGCCGGCCCCGCTGGCCCCGCCGTCCTAGCTCGCCCGACCTCCTCCCTGCCAGATTCGCCATCCTGGATCAACTCCGTAGGCAGCCACCGTTGGTCCCGCCGGCGACTGGCCTTCGCTCGCCTACGGATCTCTTCCCCGCCTCTGATTAGCTCGTCTCCCGCCGTCCTCGACCAACTCCTAGACTACAGTTCAACGCCGCCGTCCGCGACCCAGAAGAGCGTCGGCTCGATCTCTTCTGTTCGTCGTGGGTTCATCGAGCGAGCGACGGGAATAGGTTCCTCCGCACCGCCACACCAGTACACCACCTCCGCCGGCACCTCCGCACCGCCACACCAGTACACCACCTCCGCACCGCGAGCTCGTCCCCGCCCACCTCCAGCTTCCGACGCCCCGTTCCCCGCCGTCCTCGACCTTCTCTCGTTCAGATCCACCAGGCCGCCGGATTCGCAAAAATCCCATCGTGCCCTGCCGATTCGCTCGTTTACCAGCGTCCTCGTCCACGTTGTGCCGTCCCAGTTCGACCAGAGTTTCGAACTGTGTCGCTGAACTCCTGCATCGTTTGCCGTCTATCCGTGCGCGCCGCCGGGCCAGACGTTGCAGTTCGCTGCCCCGTGCGATCCGAGCAGGTCAACGTCGCAGTTCGCTGCTCTGCGCATGTCCGCCGCTACCTCCGCTTCTGTCCATATGCGCGAGAGCAACACCGCTCCGTGCGTGTCCGCTGCGCCGCCGTGCGTCTGACCTCTGTCCAAGCAACTCTTTGATCAGCTAGCTATTTCCTCTTTGATCAGCTAGCTATTTTGATATGGTGTGTATATTTCCTCTAGAACGGTATGACAAATACCCACCAAATTATATGGTGTGTATATTTTTGTGTATTCTTATATTTAACTTTCAATTATCAGCAAAATTGCACGCTCGCGTTACTAGAAGGATATTCTTATATTATTTAATTTCAATAATCCATATGTCATTTATTACATGTATATCCGCAAAAATACATGTTCTAATGAATCCGAGGACATTTCAGACAATTCATCAGTTTACAACCAGACAGCCAGCTGGTTTGCCAAATAGCTCCACTCAGAAAAACAGCTTCTCCTGGACAGCAGCTTTCTTGCACAACACCCACAGCCAGCCCAAACAAAAGGGCTCTTACTCGGGCGGGCCTGGTGTCGCCACGTCAGAAAATGACACGGCACATGGAGCCATGCAATAGAACCACGGCCGCACGCTGGGAGAACTGGTGTCATCACAAAGGGTCAATTCGTAAAATATCCGGCTGAGCTCAAGTTTTTGAAAATGCTCCTATTGTCATTTTTCACGCAGGCTTGTAAGTTGTATCCACTTATATTCACTACCGGAAAATTTCCTTTGCCGTGCGGGACAAACTCACTAGTATAGAACGACACATCGGATACCGCTCTATGGAAACGGCACGAGTTAGGCGACAGAGAATCGCGATTTTAGCGTTGCGGACGAGGCCTGGCAGAACTGGGCCGCGGCTGGTCCGTCAACATTGGTTACGGAGAATTTTCGATCTCCGTTACCAATATTATTGGCAACGGTCATAAATTCACCTCTGTTTCCAATACGTATCTCTACGGCAACGGTTGTTTATGGTTATCCGTTTGCGATGTGCTTGAAAAATTGCAGTTGCAAACTGGAAGCGCGCATGTTCAATGCGGCTTAATTCATGAAGGATTGGAACCGCCTGCTCGACGCTAATAAAATGTGATTGGAACCGCGCGACGCTAATAAAGTTTTTGAAAATGTCCGTATTGTCATTTTTCACGCAGGCTTGTATCCACTTATACTCCGTATTTGTTATGCTATTAATCATGTACGTATGCATGATGAGGTTTGAGCGAACGTCATCCAAAGAGACGTGTAATAATCTCTGGTGAAAACACTAAAGACCGGAGCTAGCTAGCATGTCCCGATCGCCGTGGGAGCAACACATGTCCTTGTTTGTATTTGTGCAGGAGTAGCTACCATCCGTTTTTGGCCAACATAAACGCATGACAGTGGCCCACCTTGACTCTACATCGATCGGACATCCGTGGCCAGGAGATTTCTGTGGTGGACGTACGCTTAACCACGTTCGTAGTGTATGCCTTTTCTTCTCACTGCTGATGACTTTTCTTCCTTGTGACAGCGTATCTTGGCCGATCAGTCTCTCTCGCTTACTGTTTTTTGCCACGGAGGTACACTTACCTGAAACTGAAAGAAAGCAGGGAAGATGGCGACCGCCGTCGATGGCCGGCCGCCTTCGTGCGCCAGTGCGCGTGCTACACGAGTTGTGTCCGTCGAGGACCACCAATAATGCATGTTGGTAGCTCAGACGGATGATTCAGGGGCATCCCTACATGCAACCACGTCCATATGCCGATGGACGCTATTACCAGCCACACAGTACACGTACAAAGCTGATTATCAACAGAGAGTGTCTTTGGATCCCGAATTCCAGTGCTCTCTTCTTTATTATCATCCTTATCATACATTCCACGGCCAGCCACGAGACGGGCCTCTTCGGTGGCAGTTACAAAGCAGGATCTGCAGTGGTGTGTGGAGTCACCTCCACTCTTTGCTTCTTGGTTACTTCCAATGATGTAGTTTCAGGTCGTGTCACGGTAACTTTTGTTTTCCCCACTGCGATGAACGCCACTCTCTTCCTCGTGTCAGGCTTCACATCCGTGCGTGGAGTCAAATGCACAGGCACAGGGTGCGCAGCAGGAAGGGAACTCGTAGAGTCTTCATTTGGTAATTGTCTCCCAATATGAGAATCTCCAGCATCGCCGCAATGGATGGCTTTATCTAGTTGGTCTGCCAGAGAAGCATGATCTTGCTTGGCTGGGGAGTTCAATCCATCAATGTTTTCCATCTCTGGTATGTCAAGAGTGCAGCATTAGAGCTTATAAGGACCTTTTTAGAGTATGACACGATAGAAGCATAAATAAACGAGCATTTAATTCTATTAAACATAACAAACAATTGCTAACGAAACATATAGCATTTTGGTTAGGTTACACAGAACAACACATGCACTTTATTTCAATTTCTAACTGGAGTATGCATCCTAATAGATGTTCTAACTTTTAGAAGGAAACTAACCCCAAGTCAAATCGCAGTTACAATTACAGAGTATGTTCTTTCTGTAAGCACAGTCTCAACTACTCCCTCCGTTCCAAATTAGATGACTTTCATTTGTCTACATGTGAATGTATCTACACATGTTACAAGTATAGATACATCCACAGTTGGACAAATATAAGTCATCTAATTTAGAACGGAGGGAGTATCATTCAGCTAGGCTAACTAATGGTAGCACTGCAACAACTGTCAGTCAGGTTATCTGGCATATCAAGATATGGCCATTATACCAAAATATCATGCTAAATAGCCAGCAGTAGTTCACTTGTAATTTTAAAATCCCAAATGCATACTCTTGAGTGCTTTGTCAAATGTCATCTACCATAAAAAATGTGTACTCTTGAGTGCTTTGTCAAAGGTCATCTACCATAGAGACATAGAGATGTTATTAGAAAATATACTTGAGTGTCATCAGAACTTATAGGTAGTCAACTAGACGTATGCTCCAATAATGTAATACCGCCACCTAGGTGCTTCACGTCCATTTATATTCATTTAATATGATTTTCTACTATTTAATGATAATACATATTATATAGTCATTTAAAATTACTCAACAGAAAACAATTATCCATATGCATGCCTTTAGAATACCATTGCATGCGATTATTTTAGTGTCAGTAGGCAGTCATGTAAAAGTATTGCAGAAAATGTGACAGAGAACTCAAAATGTTCCTTATAAATCATGAATGTGAGAAGATAAAGTGTCCCAACCTTCACTAACGGGTCCAAGGGTCTCATACTGGATTGATGAATCTGGAGAACATGGCCTGTGATCATCATCTTGGGTTTTCTGACAGCTAGCTTTTGTCCTTTCATGCAGAACAAATTTATCTTTCACCCATACACACTCCAGGATAGTACTCGGATCGTTGCTCGAGGGGTAGTACTCTCTGAAAGCCTGTGGAAACGAAAAGACAAAAACAAGAGAGTTATGTACTGAGAATACTACAACTCTACAAGTTCCAGCCACTCCATTTTGAGTAAAAACATGATCTTAGGTAGTACAGTTTTTGATTGACAAGGATACGAAGTGCTAGTGTGTAAGCAAAACACACCTGCACTTTATCGATAGTGATCTTGACAGCCTGCTTCCTATCCGTAAGATCAGTAACCTTATTATAAACTGATACAACGTCAAGCAACATCTGTGAACACAGTAGCAGAGGGTCAGTGTCTTCAGCAAAATCTTCGCAGTAAACAGACAAAGAAGGTGAGACATATAGTTCCAAGTTGATATTTCTTAGGTTCCAAGAATAATACAAATTACATTTTGACTTCCAACTTAGTTGCTGTATAAATAAATGTGTGCTGTTTATTATTTGAATTTGTTGGATAAAATCATTTGTAACCATGCCTGTAGACTATGTCGCTCACCTGTTGGATCAGGACCCTCACTCGCGCTAGCAAAGCCAACACTGCAGTACAAAGCTCTATGAAAAATGATCTAGCAAGCAAAAATGTGATCTGACTGTAGTATGGGTTAAGGAACTTTGTATATCTAGCAGCCAAATTGTGAAAGTTTGCTTCCAAAAAGTTGGCAACAAAGATTTTTCTTTTTGGTACATTAAACAGATGGTAAAGTGTTTGAGCGTACACGTTATTTCATTTCTGTGAATAAGAAAACAGAAACAACGAAACAAGAAAAAGGATACACTGCTCCCTTCATGACAGGTTCAACCATCTGCACATAATTCGGAAAACGTTAGTGTTTTCCTTCAAAGTGAAAACTAAGTTAGCTATTTCATGTCTCGAAGCTGATCACAAATGAGCTGTAAACCACAAAGACTATTCCAGCAGTACATATCATGTAACTAAATGAGGATGTTGTGGTCTTAGATCCATAACAGGATAACTATCATCCAGAAGATACCTAGACGGCGTGGCTACAAGAGATTGGGTAGACATAGGTTGAGAAGAGAGAATAACTAGGGAGAGATTATATTGATTGTTCTTGCTTATCTCCAACGTGGATACATGTCATCCTTATATAATGGATGGATGTTCAGGCCCTTGACATCTACTAATACGATCAGACCTAGACCTTTCCTGATACAATCGGACTCTTTCCTAATCTTATACTTCCCTAATGGACTCTTACATTACTTCCCTTTCATGGAGCCCTCCCACGTTGGTACTCCTGCCATGATACAGTGGACCAATGTCCAAAACGCAGGATTTCTCAGATAATGAGCTTCATGTACCAGACAATCTGAAAGACCTAATGAGTTTATACTAAATACAAAGTCGTTCGAGGACTTCCAAACGTGCAAGGATAATCACAACACTTTGTTATTGATTCCTACATAGCTTAAAAATAAAACAACCTGGCAATATTGGTAGAATTCCTAAAATTAAATTCCAATATTGGATACTCATTTTACTTGAAATGAAACACAATGAACAAACAGTTATGCTCTGTCAACTGCAACATTGCATTTATCCTTCCACCAAAATATATGTAGCAGCTTTAATAAGATAGTTTGCAAACTGCAACAATGTCAAGAGACAATAGAACACACCTGGGATAACAAGCGGGCAACCCCCAAAAGCCTCTTATAGTGGCTGTGGTTTGCACCAGGCTTCTTCTTACCCTGCCTATAAAAGGGAACATTAAGCGATAACCCGACTGGCTGAAAAATAGAACAATAGCATCATCGAAAAGAATCAAATCAAATGAAATAATCTGAAATCCCGAGCACTGCACATGCAAATGAAAGCTTCTAGCTAAAGTGCAGGCAATGAGCTTTTCTTTGCTACACCTCCTATGTTGAATATCAAACCACAAAAATTTATCATCACAAGACCACATGTTCCTAAGATGAAGGGACTGTTTAAGGACATTACTTCTGCGACGGTGTATCATGCAGCAATAAGTGACATATATTGTTAGGATGCAAAGCCTGACGAACCTGTTCGGAATAAGAATGGTGTTGGCCGGCTTGCGGCAGGCGATGACCGGGAACGCGGCGTTGATGACCTCCGCGAGATTGGACCCGAGCAGCAGCTTCAGGTCCCTCCTCAACTGCGCGCACAACCACGTACTCGTTAGGGCAGAGCCACTCGCCGGAACGCGGCGGGGGAGGAGGAAGAACAGGTCCTAGAATATTCTAGTAATAGGCCTACCTTGATGAGGTACTGTAAGTAGCCGGCGCCGCGGTGCTGGTTCCGGTGCTTGTACACGAGGCGCTCGAGCACCCCGGCCTCCGCCTGCAGGTGCCGCAGCGCCGCTCGCAGCCGCTGCTCCTCCCCTTCCTCCGCCGAACCCTTCTGACGGTGCGGCGTGGCGGCCGCCCCCGGCTTGGTAGCGGACATGCCTAGGCCGTGAATGGGAGCGGCAAAGATGGTGGTGGGCGGCGGTGATGGGTGGTCGGCTCGGCTTTACAACAGACAGAGAAGAATAAGCTGCACGCCGCCGGAGAGCGACGAGACGGAACGGACTGCCGCTTGGCGCGGCGGCGCTGAGAAGCCGGGGTGGGCGTGGGGCTCCCTGCTTTGCGCGCTCGGCTAGGTTTAGGGGAACCGGCAACGGGGAGGGAGGCGGCCAGGCGGGTAAGTACGGACTCGTCTGGGGGGAGGGAGCGCAGGGGCGGGACGGCGAGCGGCGCGGCCGTGGCGGCGTCTCTGTCGAACCAGTCACTGCGCGAACTGGACTGAACCCTGGATCGGAGTCTGGAGACAAAGTTGGGCCTTTTTTAAGCTATGGTATATATGGGCCGTGTCAAAATCCCAGGGCGGGCCACGGCTCACCTAGTCCACCCTCGCCGCCCATAAGCTCAGGGCCGACTGGTACGAATGCTTTTTTTTTAAGAGAGAGAGAGAACGGATGCTTCTTCTCGAATATGGAGCTAATTGTTTCATCCTCAGAAAAAGAAAAAGGCTAATTGTTCCGATGGCAGCACATAGATCTCACCGTGTATCAGAAACTCACTATCCGACATGTTAGTGCAGTCAAGCCGCAGAGGTGTGCGGTCAGATTGAGGAAAATGCAGTTCTGAAGCCATGAGATTAAACAGAAAGGAACCAAAAGGATTCCAGAGGAGGAGCACAAACTAGTGAGGTGCGACTCTGAAAGTCTAAATCAAACATATGGGGAAGATGGAGAGACGGGGCGGGGGCACTCAGCCCAATAGTTTAAATTTAAATGTTTCATTTCGATATATCTATAGCTGAAACCATGTGGGTAGAGGAGATCGAGTGTGGGGACCCGGACTAGCTGTTCGAAATACCCGATTATGCTTAACACAACGATCCCGTGATCAGTCTGTCGTTGCACATAATCCGAACGGAATACCAAAGTTTACATCCATTACAATACCGAATAAAAGTCTTACACATACGGTCACTTAGACCAAGTCTTATATAGGTGCCTTCATGGGCCAATCCACATTATTCAGCGGAAGCTACGACGTAGTAGACCAACACATCCTAACAACGACCCGACAGGCAGCTGACTTATGGAGATCCCTAGTTCGCATAGTAGTCGCCATACTCTTCTTCGGCACAGTGCTCCTCGAGATCTGGCTAAGACAATAGCCAGGGATTGAAATTGTACTCGCAAACTACCCAACATGGACATGCACTAGTTTTACTTTTATTTAATAGGACTTTTTAATTATTGAAAACATCTCTATATCTTTATTCAACAAGGGGTAAGAAGAATTTTATAACTTTCCTCCATCAAAACCACCATCTTATGTATTTCTCCAAACTCCTCCTTCTTCCGACCATAGCCCTTCAAGGTCAATTTGCCTCCAATAACCTCATACCGATCCTTTGGTATAGTTATATAAAACATTCTCCACTCTATTTTTTTTTAAATTCAAAACTTTACAAAATCTTGCACATGGCCTTAGGACAGCCTTCCAACTGTCAATTACCGAGGACTCGGCTATTCGAATAGTTTTACACTCTGCAGAGGTAGCACACTTTTCCCACATCCATTCGGCATCTCATCGTGTCAGCCACGTCCCGCCATACAAGGTGTATGCGAAGTTGAGTCACCGACCATAGCCTGTCCTTTGCTCATGCTAGTATAGGACCCTGCCCATATGACACTTTCCGTTGACACTCGGTCCAGCCCTTCGGAAGCTAAGTGTGAGGACTCATAGTTCTGCCCGGCGACCCAAAGGTGGCGTCTTCTATCCTCCACCAATGTGCGAGGACCCGGGTCAGGGGTAGGTCACCGAACCATCCCCTCATGGAACGGAGTCATCTCCGTTGTTGAGGTATCACATACTAATATGAGCAAATTATATGACTACGCCCTTGCCCATATGTGGGTAAATGTGGTCGCACAGGGTATGGTTGGTCGTCATAGTACTAGGACACAATGTGCATTTTTCACAAACATCACCATTCTCCATTTCTTCACTTCAACACCGACATCTCGGCTTTCCATAAACCTTCCAAGGGTTTTCAAAGGAGTTTTGAATAAACAATCATTTTTCCCATCCTATAGTCTTTTATAAACTATCTTATACTTCTACTTAGGGTGGCAAAATAGCTTTTCATATACTTTCGAAAAGGTTTTCAAAATCATTGCTACTCATGAGTAAAACATGTTATCAAAGTAGATGTAGATATATTAGGGGTGCAAGCTCAGAGAGTAGCTTGCCTTGCTCAGCAAAGTTCTCGGGTCTTGCTCCTGTTGTTCGAAGTACTCCCCCTCCTCGCAAGTCCCGGCAACGATCTCATCTAAACGTCAAACAAGCAATACAAACTATCACTATACTACTCAACCAACATCACAACATTACAAATCTTAAACCCTTCAAATAGCTACTGCAACACACAAGGCAAACAATTTGAGTTCAAATTAATTGAATTTACCATTATTTAAATATGACTTAAATATGGCAGAAACTAGCTACACAAGTTTAATTACATAACTCAAGGTCTATTGGTCACAAAAATACAAACTAAAATTCTACAGAGAGCTACTGACATCTAGAAGACAACACAATTGGATTTGGATTAATTTGAGTTACGAAATTTCCTATACAATTGTTTTATTACAGAAGCTTTTTAATCAAGTTTTAGCTACTACCTAAGTTCTGTTGATCACAAAATTAAATCCTTTTAGAGGTATCTAACAATGATTAAATGTGATCTAACAAAATTGGTCCTAACTCATTTGGGTTAAGCATTGATAATCTATAATTGTTTCAGTACATAAGGGTTTGCTACTTTTAATCTAATGCCAAACAATTACTATTGCTTAATTAATTCTACCAAAATTAGGGTAGCTAAGTGATCACAATACTAAGCTAACAAAATTGGACTGGAATTATTTGGGTTAATAGAGTAACAGAAACAAACAAGTTTATGTTTTAAACCTTCTCTGGCACTTTTAATACTACACATTTGTTATTAATCTAAACCAGATGAAGCCAATTTGGTTGGTTAAACAATTTCATAAGCTAACCATAGAATTTGATTCGATTTATTTGGAATTATAAATCTCGAGATATTGAATTTCAAAGTTGGGTCCAGTACTGATTTTTCCAGAAAATTTAAATTAGGAAAACTAGCTTTACTGGATAATGTTGAGAATCCTGACGGGCGGGGTCCACTCGTCAGTGACTCAAACAGAGACGTCTCCCGCACGGAGAAATGTTTAAAACGCTGACAGTGGGGTCCGCTTGCCAGCGTCTCATCTAATCGAAATGGTACGGCACCGTGGATCTAGGATCCAACGGCTCACGACGGCCACAATCGGCAACGACCAAAAATGGGCGGCGCCGCCGTGCCGACGACAGCGAGGTGCTCGATTCGCTCACCTAGGGGCTCTGGAGACGGTGTGGATGATGCAGATCGATTGCGGCGGCCTGGGGAAGCTCGCTGGAGGAGTCGCACTTCCTGGGACGGTCCAGATCGTCGGCGATGAGCAGCTCCACTTCCGCGGCCACGACACGTCGACGGCGAGATGCTCCTGGGCGTTTCTGGGCACGACATAGGCGGGCAAGTGAGTGCGGTGATTCGATTTATTTGGACTTATAAATCTCGAGATATTGAATTTCAAAGTTGGGTCCAGTACTGATTTTTCTAGAAAATTTAAATTAGGAAAACTAGCTTTACTGGATAATGTTGAGAATCCTGACGGGCGGGGTCCACTCGTCAGTGACTCAAACAGAGACGTCTCCCGCACGGAGAAATGTTTAAAACGCTGACAGTGGGGTCCGCTTGCCAGCGTCTCATCTAATCGAAGCGGTACGGCACCGTGGATCTAGGATCCAACGACCACGATCGGCAACGACCAAAAATGGGCGGCGCCGCCGTGCCGGCGACGGCGAGGTGCTCGATTCGCTCACCTAGGGGCTCTGGAGATGGTGTGGATGATGAAGATTGATTGCGGCGGCCTGGGGAAGCTCGCTGGAGGAGTCGCACTTCCTGGGACGGTCCAGATCGTCGGCGACGAGCAGCTCCACTTCCGCGGCCACGGCACGTCGACGACGAGATGCTCCTGGGCGTTCCTGGGCATGACAGAGGCGGGCAAGTGAGTGCGGTGAGCTAGAGAAGCATCGCAGAGGGGTCAGAGGGAGAAAAGAGGGAGCAGCAGCACGGCTGCGGGGTCGTCTTCAACCTCGGGACAGCCGAGCTTGGAGCACGGCCACGGGCAGCAGCAGCTTCGCTGCAGTGGCTCCGCCCTCCTGGCGGTGCACGGGTGAGTGAAGAGTGAGGGAGAGAAAGTGGTGAGGCGTGTGGAGAGAATGCAGGCTTGGGGGTGCTTATAAGCTCGAGGTTCGGTCCATGGTGGTCACGGTGTAGGAGAGGTGCAGAGAGTGGAGAACTCGCCATTGGCGGGCTGGACTGTGCGCGAACGTCGACGAACGTCGTTAGAGGTCAGTGGATGGAGAATGGTCTGCAGACGAGCTTCACAGCGAGCTCGGGGTGGTAACGGCCGTGGGTGCGCGGATGGTGCTCGACGGAATGCAAGCGTCATGGCTGACCTATCTAGCTGATGCCACTATGTCCTGGAGACCGCGGGGAAGCTGGGGAGAGGCTGGGAGGTACTGCGCTGACGAACGGTGCAGTGGAGGCTCGAGGTCGTCATCGATGACCTCGCTCTGCCGTGGCGCACGGCGTGCACGGGCGCGACCAAAGGCGCACGTGTGCTAGGCTTCTAAGGCGACCTTATCTCGTCCAGCAGGAACGGAGGGGTGAGGGGGATGGAGTGGCACGACGCTGGGCCATCACGGCGTCCTCCCTCGTCCTCCTCCACAGTGGCGACCACGGGCGGCATGGACGCGAGCTCATGCACATGGCCACGACTCCAATCGGTCCATCTGCACGTTTTCCTTCGTGCTCCAGCTAGTGAGAAAGATCAGAGAGGTGAATGGGAGCAGGCGGGGTGAGGGATTAGCTGAAATTTGCTCGAATTTGATTGAATCTGATTCGGATTTGGGAATAGTACAGTTCTGCCAGCAGGGTGTTCGACGAAATGTTTGAACCAAAATCAAATTCAAATTTCTACAAATTACTTTCATACTTTGCTTCTTATTGATTTATCAAGGTTTGTGGTCCTGTGGTGGTATTTATTGGGTAAGTATAACATGGTGCATTTTATATTCTAAGAAGATAAAGAAAGAAATGGAATTTTAATTATAGGTTTTTGAAAATATTAGTTTGGGAGAGATGAGTGATAAAAATAAAGTGAGAGTGGTTATATCATCACTTCACTAAATTTTATATGGAGGAAATTTTTATTTCTAAGTTGAGAATTTTCATGCCACTTGTCACATTGTGTTGTTGTTTTAACTTTTATTTTTGTTTTCAAAGTTTTTAATTTGAACAAACAAACAACACAAGCAACAAGGAGCAATCAACACACATCAAGCAACAAAAGTTTTTGTTGGTCCCAAATTTTTAACTAATACACTTGTTACAAATTTGGGATGTTACAGATCCTTCCCCCCTTAGAATAAATCTTGTCCGAGATTTGCTAGGCTTAGGTGCTAAGGAGGTTTGGGAATTCGCTTCTAAGATATTCTTCACGTTCCCCAAGTTGCTTCCTCTTCGGAGTGGTTAATCCACTGGACTTTATAGAACTTGATCGCACTCCTCCGGGTAAGACGAACATCTTCGTCTAGAATCTTGACGGGTCTCTCACGATAAGTCAGGTCATGGTTCAGGTCGATGGAGAGGTGGTCGATGTCCTTGAAAACATCGGACTTGTCGGGAACTTCAAGACAATTTCGGAGCAAGGAAATGTGGAAGACGTCGTGAAATTACGATAATTCCGGGGGCAACTCTAGCTGATAGGATACTTCTCCTCGACGGGCAATGACCTTGAAGGGTCCAATATATCTTGGCGCCAATTTTCCCTTGACATGAAAACGCTGCATTCCCTTGAGTGGTGTCACTCGGAGATAGACATAATCTCCGACGTTAAAGGTGACATCGCGACTCTTGGGGTCAGCGTAGCTCTTTTGATGGGATTGGGCAGTTTTGAGACGGTCAAGGATAAGTTGGACTTGTTTTTCAGCTTCACGGAGGGTATCTGGTACAAACAATTTGCCTTCTCCGGTGTCGAACCAATTCAGGGGAGTACGACACCTCTTGCCGTAAAGTGCTTCAAACGGGTCCATTTGTAGACTGGACTGGTAGCTATTGTTGTAGGAGAATTCTGCAAATGGAAGGCAATCTTCCCATTTGGAACCATAAGATAGAACACATGCACGAAGCATGTCCTCTAATATTTGATTCACTCACTCGGTTTGGCCTCCGGTCTGGGGGTGATAGGCGGTTGATACGTCTCAAACGTATCTATAATTTTTGATGTTCCATGCCTGTTTTATACCAATTGCTACATGTTTTGCATCTACTTTATATCACTTTTATACATTTTTTGGGACTAACCTATTAACAAGATGCCGAAGTGCCAGATCCTGTTTTCTGCTGTTTTTGTATTCCAGAAAAGCTAGTCTGGAAATATTCTCGGAATTGGACGAAACTACACGGGAGTCCCTATTTTACCAGAACTCACCTGACGGACCAAAGAGGCGACGGAGAGGAGCCACGTGGGCCCCACATGTGGACAGGGCGCGGGGCCCCCCTCTGCCGCGCCCTGGGGTGGTGTGGGCCCCACGGGCCTCTCCAGCCGCCGCCATTTCGCCTACTTATTCCCCCCGACGCGAAAACCCTAAATACCTGAGCAAATATCCACGAAAAGTTCAGGAGACGCCGCCGTCGTCAACCCTAGCTTGGGAGGGTTCAGAACCTCTTCCCGGCACCCTGCCGGAGAGGGGAATCGTCACCGGAGGCTTCTACATCGCCATGCCTGCCTCCGGAGTGATGCGTGAGTAGTTCATCCTTGGACTATGGGTCCATAGCAGTAGCTAGATGGTTGTCTCTCCACTTTGTGCCATCATGTTTAGATCTTGTGAGCTGCCCTACATGATCAAGATCATATTATTGTAATGCTACATGTTGTGTTTGCTGGGATCCGATGAATATTGAATATTATGTCAAGTTGATTATCAATCTATCTTATATGTTATTTAAGATCTTGCATGCTTTCCGTTACTCGTAGATGCTTTGGCCAAGTAGATGCCTGTAACTCCAAGAGAGAGTATTTATGCTAGATAGTGGGTTCATGTCTCCGTTTAACCTGGGACAGTGACAGAAAGTTCTAAGGTTGTGGATGTGCTGTTGCCACTAGGGATAACCTAACGATGCTATGTCCACGGACATATGTGTTTGTTTACATTACGCACTTTACTTAATGCAATTATCCGTTGCTTGCAACTTAATACCAATGGGGACTCGGATGACAACCCGGCGGTGGATTATTAGTCATAGATGCTGTTGGATAACGATCTATGTATTATGTCGTAATGCCCAATTAAATATCATAGTAGTCAACATGTCATGTATATGCATTGTCATGCGCTCACTATTCGTCAATTGCCCAGCTGTAATTTGTTCACCCAACATGTTAGTTATCTTTTATGGAGAGACACCACTAGTGAACTGTGGACCCCGGTCCATTCTTTTACACTGATTAAACAACCACAAACTGCAAACTGTTCCTTTTTCATTCTCTGCAATTTAATACTCATTTTCCACACCATACGTTTAATCCTTTGTTTTCAGCAAGCCAGTGAGATTGACAACCTCACTGTTTCGTTGGGGCAAAATAGTTTGATTGTGTTGTGTGCATATTCCACGTCAACGGTCCAGACTCCCATCAACAACACTATTTTTCTGGCGCCGTTGACAACCTTCTGAAGAGTTGCTGCTCCTACTGGTTCGATAACATTGGTTTCTTTCTGAGGGAAAACTTGTTGCTGACTACATCATACCTTCCTCTTGGGGTCTCCCAACGAACGTGTGTTTCATGTCATCAAGCTATTTTTCTGGCGCCGTTGCCGGGGAGTAGAAGTTCTTCAGGAAGCTCTCTGTCTCCCGTCAACAGCTATTTTTCTGGCGCCGTTGCCGGGGAGACAGCAGTCTTCTGCAAGGGGAGTTTCACGCTTCCAATCTCTTTACTTTGTTTTTGTCTTGCTTACTTTATTTTATTTTATCTTGTTTGCTTTAATTATCAAAAACACAAAAAAATTAGTTTCTTGCATTTAGTTTATTTCGGTTTGGTATTATGTCTAGTTATTTATTTGCTATCAATGTCTTCTCTCTTTGAAACAAAATCTTATTGGCTAAGTGGGTTCACGGAGGAACAACATAATTACTATAAGGAATACCGCTTGTCTCAAAAAGGGAAATATTTATGGGAACAAATAAGTAGATTGAATTATTTTGCTAAAAACTTGTGCTCTACTTATGATGAATCCTACTGCTTTAATGAATCTTTATGTTGTAGAAGGCATAAACACCTCCCTTTCCAATGTGATTATAATGATAATGAAACTTTGGCTGCTTATGCTAAAGGAAATTATGACTTTGGTAATCTTGAGCGAATTGAAGAATTTTTTGTTTTTAAGGGTGCCTATGAAATTGCTGGTTATATTCAAAATGACGATGCTCCTTGTAGAACTGAGAATTATGCTATACTTGGTTATTGCTTTGAATATTACAATGATAATCCTTATATCACTGAATTTCTTGAGAAGACTTATTCTCCAGAACAAGTTGCTACCTTTCAGGAACCTATGGGAGAAGAAATTGCTGAAACTGTGATCTCATTGGATGAAAAAGAGGAGGATAGTGAAGAACAAAAGGAGGATCTACCTCCTAAAGATAGTAACTCTTTAACTCTTACATTATTTGATTGCCCTCCATGCCCACCTAAGGAGGAAGAGTGCTATATTGTTGAATTTCGTGATTCTATTGAAATATCTCCTTTTGATAAATTTGAAGTAAACATCCTCCTTGACTCAGTAAAAGAGGAAATTACAGAAAGTAAAAATGTACTCACTAATGTTATATATGATAATGCTCTTGATGATAGTCCTATATTGGTTGATAATATTAATTGCACTACTAATGAAAATGGGATTGGAGAGGTCTTGACTTTATCTAGATGGAGTCCCATACCTCTTGAGAATGATCAATCATCTTGTTATAAAATTGTTAAAAGTGGGTTTGAAAGTTTTAATCCCACTATTTTTGAGCTTGATAAAAATTATGTGTTTGTTAGATCATGAAAAGCATGCTTTATGTGATAGTTATATTGTTGAGTTTGTTCATGATGCTACTGAAAATTATTATGAGAGAGGAAAATATGGTTGTAGAAATTTTCATGGTACTAAAACACTCTCTATATGCTAAAAGTTCCGAAGTTGCTCTTGTTTTATCTTCCTATGCTTGTCACTTTGTTCTTTATGAATTTATTTGTGTACAAGACTCCTATGCATAGGAAGAGTGTTAGATTTAAACATGTTTTTTATATGCTCCTTGATGCTCTCTTTTATGTTCCAACTCTCATCTTTATGTGAGCATCATAAAAATCACTATGCCTAGCTAAAAGGCATTAAAGAAAGCGCTTTTGGGAGGCAACCCATTATCTTTTATTTTCAGTCTTATCAAGGAGTTTGTTTACTTCTGTAGCAACTCCTTTGTATCTTTATTTTCTCGCATTGTTGTGCCAAGAGTAGCCTCTAATGATAAGATGATGCTTAATTTTGATTGCTGCGCAGAAACAGATTTTTGCTGTTCACTGTACGAAATTCCTAAAATCACCAGATTGTTAAAAAAATCTGAAATTTTTGTGCGTAATGTTTATGAATGTCTGAAACTTTCATTAGTTCAGAGTTTCGCGATCTGAGCGTCGTAAGTGCCTCAAAAAAATTCGTCTTTGCGGACTGTTCTGTTTTAGACAGATTATGCCTTTTTATTTTTCGCATTCTCTCTTTTACTAGTGTTGAGTGAAATTCTTTTTTGGGTGGAAGAGCTTCACATAACATCAGTGGCTGTAGCTAATGTTCAAAGTAACAAATCATATTGCGTCTTTACAGAACATGTGAATTTTTTTATGCACTAACCCTCTAATGAGATCTACTTTGAGTTTGGTGTGACGGAAGTTTTCAAGGGTCAAGAGAGAAGGATGATATAATAGGATCAAGAAGAGTGAAGAGCTTAAGCTTGGGGAGGCTCCCATGGATCTCCCCAGCATATTTCAAGAAGACTCAAGCGTCTAAGCTTGGGGATGCCCAAGGCATCCCCTTCTTCATCGGCAAAATTATCAGGTCATCTCTAGTGAAACTATATTTTAATTCTTTCACATCATATGTGCTTTTCTTGGAGCGTCTGTGTGTTTTTATTTTCAGTATTGCACTTTTATTTTCAATAAAGCTTGACTGGACCCTAGCATTCTTGATTGGGAGAGAGACACGCTCCGCTTTTTCATGAGAATACTCCTATTCTTCACTTATATTTGTTGAGTATTCATATCTAGCGTTGTTCAGCTTTTAGCTCCTGTTTTCATGTATCTCTTGTCAGAGCTATTAGCTTTCTTTTGTAGAAAGTACTCTCTTGCTTCACTTATATTTGTTTGGAGAGTTGATGAAATAAATTGATTGGTGTTTGGTTGGTTCCGAAAATGTTGCATGTGGTAATTGGTATAAGGAAAAACTTGCTTAATCTTACAGATCACTAAAATGGATAACTTGATGCTTGTCAATTGTTTTGAGTTAACAAGTAGATCATGATTAAATTTGTGCATCACATGAGTTAAGCCTATTAGTGAAGAACTACCGTAAAGCTTGTTGAAAATTTGGTTTGCATCAGTGGTACCTCTAAGGTCTAGATATTTTCTAATAACAGGGTTTGGTTAACAAGGAAGACGGTATGAAGTCTTATAACGTTTGCAATATGTTTGTCATATAAAACTTGGTGTACGGGTTGATATTCTTGTTTGCTTACATAACCTTGCTAGCCTAAACTCTGTACTGAGAGGGAATGCTTCTCGTGCATCCAAATCCTTGAGCCAAAATCCATGCCATTTGTGTCCACCATAACTACCTATATGTGGTATTTCCTTGCCACTCCAAGTAAATTTTTCATGTGCTACCTTTAAATTATTCAAAATGTTATTATTCCCTTTTTGTGTCAATGTTTACTAGCTCATGAGGAATTAGTGTGGTTATTCTTTATTCTATTTGTCGAGTGGACTTTTACACCTGGACTAGTGGCATATACATCCGCTTATCCAATAACTTGCAAAAAGAGCTGGCAACGGGGTGCCCAGTCCCAATTAATTACAACTTTAACCAATTAATTCTCTTCACACTTTTGCCCTGATTCATCAGTAAGCAATGACAAACAGTGAAATACCTGAATGTGTGTAAACCAAAGAGAAAGAGGGATGATCTGCCTTGCTGGTAGAAATAACGTCCTTCATGGGAGCCGCTCTTAAAAGTCCGTTCGACAGGTAGAATACTGTTCTCACCCGCTACCATTCGTTGACAATTAACAAACACCTCTCAAAAATAGATACTCCTCCATGGTATGTGATTGATGGAAGGCACCCGAGGATTCGGTTAGCCATGGCTTGTGTTAGCAAGGTTGGGAGGAGTATCAAATATTTTATGCAATCTCTATATGCTTTCAAAAACCTAAAAGCTCTAGCACATGATTTAATCCTTGCTTCCCTCTGCGAATGGCCTTTCTTTTACTTTTATGTTGAGTCAGTTTTCCTATTCTTTCTGTCTTCTACAAGCAAACACTAGTGTCAATTTTGTACAACATGCGTTATATGCAATGTATTGGACTTGTTATACTACTTTGTGTTGACAATATCCATGAGATAAATATGTTGAAAGTTGAAGCAAATGCTGAAACTAAATTCTTCCTTTGTGTTGATTAAATACCTTTTATTAGAAACTATTGCTTTATGAGTTAACACTTATGCAAAACTGTTTGATGCTTGTCTCGAAAGTACTATTCATGAAAACGTTTAGCTTGTGTGATTCATTGTTTACTCATTATCTATTTGATAGCAAATTATAGACCATTGGCTTGGATCACTTCATTCATTTACATGTGCCTTGCAATATTATATGATCAAGATTATGATAGTAGCATGTCACCTCAAAAATTATCTTGTTTTTATCGTTTACCTACTCGAGGACGAGTAGGAACTAAGCTTGGGGATGCTGATACGTCTCAAACGTATCTATAATTTTTGATGTTCCATGCCTGTTTTATACCAATTGCTACATGTTTTGCATCTACTTTATATCACTTTTATACATTTTTTGGGACTAACCTATTAACAAGATGCCGAAGTGCCAGTTCCTGTTTTCTGCTGTTTTTGTATTCCAGAAAAGCTAGTCTGGAAATATTCTCGGAATTGGACGAAACTACACGGGAGTCCCTATTTTACCAGAACTCACCTGACGGACCAAAGAGGTGACGGAGAGGAGCCACGTGGGCCCCACACGTGGCCAGGGCGCGGGGCCCCCCTCTGCGCGCCCTGGGGTGGTGTGGGCCCCACGGGCCTCTCCAGCCGCCGCCCTTTCACCTACTTATTCCCCCAACGCGAAAACCCTAAGTACCTGAGCAAATATCCACGAAAAGTTCCAGAGACGCCGCCGTCGTCAACCCTAGCTCGGGAGGGTTCAGAACCTCTTCCCGGCACCCTGCCGGAGAGGGGAATCGTCACCGGAGGCTTCTACATCGCCATGCCTGCCTCCGGAGTGATGCGTGAGTAGTTCATCCTTGGACTACGGGTCCATAGCAGTAGCTAGATGGTTGTCTCTCCACTTTGTGCCATCATGCTTAGATCTTGTGAGCTGCCCTACATGATCAAGATCATATTATTGTAATGCTACATGTTTGTTTGCTGGGATCCGATGAATATTTAATATTGTGTCAAGTTGATTATCAATCTATCTTATATGTTATTTAAGATCTTGCATGCTTTCCGTTACTCGTAGATACTTTGGCCAAGTAGATGCTTGTAACTCCAAGAGAGAGTATTTATGCTAGATAGTGGGTTCATGTCTCCGTTTAACCTGGGACAGTGACAGAAAGTTCTAAGGTTGTGGATGTGCTGTTGCCACTAGGGATAACCTAACGATGCTATGTCCACGGACATATGTGTTTGTTTACATTACGCACTTTACTTAATGCAATTATCCGTTGCTTGCAACTTAATACCAATGGGGAACTCGGATGACAACCCGGCGGTGGATTATTAGTCATAGATGCTGTTGGATAACGATCTATGTATTATGTCGTAATGCCCAATTAAATATCATAGTAGTCAACATGTCATGTATATGCATTGTCATGCGCTCACTATTCGTCAATTGCCCAGCTGTAATTTGTTCACCCAACATGTTAGTTATCTTTTATGGAGAGACACCACTAGTGAACTGTGGACCCCGGTCCATTCTTTTACACTGATTAAACAACCACAAACTGCAAACTGTTCCTTTTTCATTCTCTGCAATTTAATACTCATTTTCCACACCATACGTTTAATCCTTTGTTTTCAGCAAGCCAGTGAGATTGACAACCTCACTGTTTCGTTGGGCAAAGTAGTTTGATTGTGTTGTGTGCAGACTCCACGTCAACAGTCCAGACTCCCATCAACAACACTATTTTTCTGGCGCCGTTGACAACCTTCTGAAGAGTTGCTGCTCCTACTGGTTCGATAACCTTGGTTTCTTTCTGAGGGAAAACTTGCTGCTGACTACATCATACCTTCCTCTTGGGGTCTCCCAACGAACGTGTGTTTCACGTCATCAGCGGTGCTAAAAGCTAACTTGGTTCCGAGGGCTTCGTGAAGAGATTTCCAGAATCTTGAGGTGAATTGCGTGCCTCTATCAGATACAATCTTTTTAGGCACTCCGTGCAGGCTTACTATTCTGGAAATATACAAGTCCGCCAGCTGTGCTCCGGTGTGAGTGGTCTTGACGGGAATAAAATGGGCAACCTTGATCAGTCGATCAACGATGACCCAGATTGAATCATGGCCTCGGTTAGATCTTGGAAGTCCGGTAATAAAGTCCATTCCAATTTCATCCCACTTTCATTCAGGAATTTTCAAAGGTTGAAGCAATCCAGCAGGTCGCTGATGTTCAGCCTTGACTCGCTGACAGATATCACACTTGGCCACGAAAGAACCAATCTCTCGCTTCATTCCATGCCACCAAAATCTCTCACGAAGGTCTTGGTACATTTTTGTCCCGCCGGGGTGGATTGAATAAGGGGTCTCATGGGCTTCTGTCAGGATTAATTCCTTAAGTTCCTTAACATTGGGCACACAGATACGGCCATTGAATCTCAGGACTCCTTCAGCATCTTCGGTAAAACCGGGTGCTTTGCCGAGAGAAATCTTCCTTTTAATCCCTTCAATGGTTTCATGATCCTTTTGGGCTTCCTTGATTTTATCCATCAGGGTTGGGGCTAACTCTAGATTGGCGAGATAACCATGGCTAACAAGCTCTAGTCCGAAATCTTTGAACTCCTTAAACAAGGCTGGTTGTTCGGCTTGGATCAAGGCATTCAGGGTACAAGGCTTGCGACTCAGGGCATCGGCAACTACGTTAGCTTTTCCGGGGTGATAATGGATCCCATATCATAGTCCTTGATTAGTTCCATCCATCTCCTCTGTCGCAGGTTCAGCTCCTTCTGGGTGAAGATATACTTCAAGCTCTTATGATCCGTATAGATCTCACAGCGATGTCCCCAAGATAGGGAGGCCACGTCTTAAGAGCAAGAACAACAGCAGCTAACTCCAGATCATGGGTTGGATAATTTCTTCATGCGGTCGCAACTGTCGGGACAGGTACGACACAACTTTGCCTTCCTGCATCAGAACGCAACCAAGTCCGAGGCGTGATGCATCGCAATACACGTCGAAACTCTTGGTGACGTCTGGCATGATTAGGATTGGGGTCGAGGTCAGTCTCTTCTTTAGTTCTTGAAAACTATCTTCACACTTCTGAGTCCACTCGAATTTCTTGTCCTTTTTCAATAGTTGGGTCATGGGCTTGGCTATGCTGGAGAATCCTTCAACGAACTTGCGGTAGTAACCCGCTAGTCCGAGAAAACTTCGGATTTCAGTCACATTAGTGGAGGCTTTCCAGTCAACGATGGCTTGGATCTTCTCCGGGTCAACAGAAATTCCTCCAGCAGACACGACATGTCCAAGAAATGCCACTTCGCTAAGCCAAAACTCACACTTACTAAGCTTGGTGATGGAGGGATAATAACCCGGTAGGCCCATGAAGAGGGAAACGAGACCCGCCAGGAAGGAGGCCCGGTCAGGGCAGTTAGCCCTCAGCACGGGCCGGGTTATGTTTCTGGGCCGGCATCTTGGCGGTGACCCGGCTAAGGAAGGCGATATTCTAGAAGGTACAAGAGGCGGTTCGAGAGGCGGTTCAAGACTTGGAATACACGAAGAGCAAAGGAGCTAGGATAGGACTTGGAGTTCGGGTAGAACCGGCTCTATTGTGTACGCGGTCAGAGGGCCCGGTATCTATATAAACCGGCCCCTGAGCCATAGCTAGCAAGTCTTTCATAATCCCCAAGCTTTAGGCGAGAGAACCATCGAGAGAGACACACAAGCTTTGTAACCTAGATCGAGATCCGGCTCTGTTGTCGTAGCCGGGTTATCGAGATCGAGACCAAGATTAATAATAAGATAGCAGGAAGTAGGTCTTTATCTCCAATGGAGAGGCCGAACCTGGGTAAACCTGTGTCCCCTGCAATGCTAAACAATCTCCCAGACGCCAGTGTCGCCTTGCCCAAAAACTCAAGCTACCCCAAAGTAGCATCTGCCGTGTTATCTACCCCACGACAGTTGGCGCCGTCTGTGGGAATCGCGGCCAAAGGTGTCACCATCATGGGAGAAGCAAGGAGAGGGGTCGAAAACTTTGTTTTTGGCCAGATCACAGTCAATGAGCAAGGAGAATCCATCGTCGATGATTTTGGCTGGGGGCCGGAATCTGATCTACTTGAATCAGGTGATGTTATTCCAATTGGCAAATTTAATGTTTTTGTGGGCATGATTACAACTAGATCTGCTAGTGATGGAGATTATGAATCTGTGTCAGGAGCCGCCACAATTGTTCAATCTGATGGAGAGGAATCAGTTGGCACAGCTGAAGTTGAGGGGTCCTGAACACGCTGGAGGAACGGCTGGATGACCCGGCAGAAATCCCGGGTGACGCGGTGGAACAAGCCGGGTCGGAATCAATCTTGCCCCTGTTTGAAGGCCGGTTTGGGTATGATGCAGAAGAAGAAGATGATGAGGAACAAGAGTCAAGTCCAAGCCCGGTTCGTAGGGTAGCGGTGTACACCGCGCCTTCGTCCAGCATGCAACCATCACCATCAGCTGTTGTTCCACCGGCCTTTACCCCGGGTCAACAGCAGCTGCCCCCAATTCTGGAGTTGGCAGAACAGAGAGTTGATGGAGAGCCGGCTTCGGTCTCAGAGGAAAGCGAGGGTACGGCAAGATACAGAAACAGTTTTGGGTTCCTGCATAACCGGGCCCAAGGAGAGGAAAGAAGTAACACAGCAGCTGCCCCGGCCTTGTTTAACAATGGCCTGGTCTTAGATCCATCAGCACTTACAAGGTTGGTTACTCCAGAAAACGCAGCAGTTAGAGCAATGGAATTGGATACAGCACGCCGAGCGTTGGAGCAGATGCGCAGGGACGCCGAGGCAGAGAGGCAAGAAATAGAAGCAAGAAAGAGGCAAATAGAGGATGAGGAAAATCGTCTCAATGAGATGACCAGGGCGCACCGGAGGAGGCACCAGAGCCGGCTGGCCCCTGGAGAAAACGCTATAAACCCAGCAGTATGTTTAGGACCCCAGAAGATCAACCAGTTGGTGTCACCCAGGTGGCTCCAGTTGTAAGGGCAGATGTAGAACCAGATAGAGGAACAGGAGCAGCTGGGGTTGCAGCGGCAACGGCGCCGGGTCTTCTCGCTGGGGTAGCCAGGGGAAATCCGGGTCTGCCGCCCAGAACACCAAGGTTTCACACGCCGGCGGGTCACTATTCAAATCCGGCGGATAACGTGTATGCAGCAACTTTGGCGCTTGATCGTATTCCATTGGGAGACACGCCAGCGGAGATTGAAGCCCGGCGCGCCATTGACATGTTACGCACTGCAGTTGTCCAGCAAACTCAGTATTCAAGGGAGAAAAGTGCATTGCATTCCACAACGTATCGTAGCAAGAGTCGCAATGGAGGTAACCCGCCATTGGCCGGGCCTGTAGCGGCACAGCAGCAAAACCCGCCCCAGCAAAATCAAAATCAAAACAATCAGCAGCATCAACCCGCCCCAGCAATTTCCATAGCTCAGCAGATAGTCAATAGATCACGCGCGGGGAGAAGTGCGGGCAATGCAAACCCGGTAGTACCTGCAGCAGGAGTACCACAAGGAGGACCGGGTCCTGCACCAGCCGCGTCTGCAAGCTCACCCGGTAATATCAATATTTCGGCAAGTTCTAGTTTAGCCGGGCCAAAATGTCTTTCAGATTCCATTAGAGCAGAGCCTTTCCCTGAGAAGTTCAAGGAGCCAAGCAAGATATCCAATTATGAGCCCAGCATGGACCCGGCCAGCTGGTTGAGCAGTTATGAGATGGCGATGTGTATACGCAATGCCACAGAGAATGTTTGTGCCAAGTACATGTATTTGATGATGAGCGATGGAGCAGCGAAGTTGTGGTTTAAAAATCTACCAGAGAAGTCCATTAATTCCTGGGATGAGTTGAAGGCGGTTTTCACCAAGCACTTTCAGGGTACGTGCAAGCGTTTGTTTTCCATTGAGGATCTTGATCGTTGTATACAGAAAAAAGGCGAGTCAGCACGTCATTGGATGGGCCGGGTCACGGAGATCCTGCACTCTTCATCTGGTATTGAGCCCAAGGATGCAATTTCATCAATGGAGAAAACTTGTAAGTATGCACCACTTGTCCAGAAGCTGGGTCGCATGAAGGAAGGGCACCGGGTTAAGCCGGTCACCATGGCAGAGTTGATGGATGCTTGCAATAGGCATGCAGCCACTGACAAGACTCAGGATGAGCCTGAGGAGGAAAGGGGAAAGGCACGGCAAATAATGGTGGAAGGAACAATAATGGCTCAGGAAACAACAATAACAATAACCAGAATCAGCATAAGCGAGGTCATAATGATGGAAGTTCAGAGTTAGTAGCAAACACCAATACCGGGTTTCAGAGGCAAAGGATGGACGGGAACTACCAGGAAAACAGAGGTTATCAGGAAAATAGAGGTTACCAGGACAACAGGGGTTATCAGGGGAACAGTGGAAATCACAATAGTGGAGGTAGTTACCAGGGAACACGCCCAATGAGTACTGAGGAAGCTTTTAGGATGCCGTGTCCTCGCCATAGCAAGATGGGCAGACCATCCAATCATTCATTGGCACAGTGTGTGGATTTGAATAGGTGGAAAAATAATGAGGTGCAGAGAGCTCTGCAGGGAGCAAACAGAAGTGGAGGACCCGGCCAGGGTGGTAACCCGGCTGCGGGGCCTCTAACAGGAGCAAATGCGGTACCCACTGGAAACCCGGGTCAGGGTCAGAACCAGAACACGAGTAACCAAGGAGGATTTTCACAGCAGCCAAGGCAACTTGGTCAGTATCACATTTATACCAGTGGCACAACAAAAAGAGAGAGAAAGATAGTCAAAAGGGCGGTTAATACAGTGGCAGCTGGAATTCCAAGGTATTTGAGGTGGTCAGAGCATGCAATTACTTGGAGCAGAGCAGATCATCCAGAGGTGGTGGAGCACCCGGGCCTGCTTGCGCTAGTTGTTGCTCCTCAAGTTCATGGCTTCGAGTTGAAAAAGGTTTTGATGGACGGTGGCAGTAGCATCAATATTTTGTACTGGGACACGTTTGTGCGCATGGGTTGAAGGAGTCACAGTTGCAGAAAACGTCAACAATTTTTCACGGTATAGTTCCGGGAAAATCAGCCACACCAGAGGGTAAAATTTCATTGGAGGTAGCTTTTGGCGAGTCTATCCATAACTTCAGATCAGAGTGGCTCACGTTTGAGGTGGTAAAGTTTCCAAGTCCATATCATGCATTGTTGGGAAGGCCGGCTTATGCCAAGTTCATGGCAAGGCCGTGTTATGTGTATCTCCAGTTGAAAATGCCGGGTCCCAATGGGATCATCACTGTTCATGGTAACAGGGAAATAGCAGCAGAGTGTGATGAAGGGGATGCAGCCCTGGCAGAGCAAACGTGTGCAAGAGAGGAGTTGAAAGCTTACAGATCAAATGTTGACCCACAGGATAACACGGCGCTCAAGAAGCCAATGACAGAAGATGATAGGGCAAAGTTTAAAGCAGCAAAGGACACAAAGATGGTGGATTTTGTGCCTGGGGATTCCTCCAAGCAGTTCGCCATAGGGACAAACTTAACTGACAAATAGGAAAGCGCGCTCATCGAGTTCATCCGTGAGAATCGGGATGTTTTTGCGTGGACACCTAGTGACATGCCAGGCATTCCAACTGAACTCGCTGAGCACCGTTTACATGTTGATCCCAAGGCTAGGCCGGTAAAACAAGGTTTGAGAAAAATGAATGCAGAAAGGAGAAAAGCAATTGGAGAGGAGATAGCCCGGCTTCTGGAGGCCGGCTTTATCATGGAAGTGTTTCATCCAGAGTGGTTAGCTAACCCGGTTTTGGTTCTGAAAAAGAATAATGAGTGGAGGATGTGTATTGATTTCACGAGCTTGAACAAGCATTGTCCCAAGGATCCGTTCGCACTGCCGCGCATTGATCAAATTGTGGATGCTGTTGCAGGTAGCGAGCTCTTGTGTTTTCTGGATGCGTATTCAGGTTATCATCAGATCAAACTTAACAAGGAAGATTGGGAGAAGACGTCGTTTATCACCCCCTTTGGTGCTTTTTGTTACAAGACCATGACTTTTGGGTTGAAGAATGCAGGAGCAACTTATCAGAGGTGTATCCAGAATTGTTTTCATGATCAGATTGGGCGCAATGTGCACGCTTATGTTGATGATGTGGTTATCAAGTCAGAAAAAGCCGGGTCATTTATTAATGACCTTGCAGAGACATTCAAGAATCTGAGAGAGTACAAGATGAAGCTTAATCCTACGAAGTGTGTGTTTGGGGTTCCAGCGGGCAAGTTACTTGGTTTCATTGTGTCAGAGCGTGGAATTGAGGCAAACCCGGAAAAAATTCGTGCAATCCAGAGTTTGAAAAGGCCAGAGGAGTTGGCTGATGTTCAGAAGCTGACAGGCTGTGTGGCTGCGTTGAGCCGGTTTATTTCCCGGCTTGGAGAAAAAGCTATTCCGTTGTATAAGCTGTTGAAGAAGACAGATAACTTTGTGTGGAATCAAGAGGCAGATGAGGCCTTTGAGGCCTTGAAGAAGCAGTTGTCAAAGCGCCAGTTTTAGCGGCGCCGGGTCCCAAGGAACCCATGCTTTTGTATGTTGCAGCCGGGCCTCAAGCTGTGAGTGCCGTGGTGGTGGTTGAGCGAAAAGAGGAAGGAAAAGAGAACCCGGTACAAAGGCCGGTCTATTATGTCAGCGAGGTCCTATCAGAAGCAAAGCAGAGATACCCACATTGGCAGAAGCTAGTGTTTGGTGTTTTCATGGCTAGTAGAAAGTTGAAGCCGTATTTTCAGGAGCATCCAATTACGGTGGTCAGTTCTATTCCCTTAGCAGATATCATCAGAAACTCCGAAGCTACAGGAAGAATTGCCAAGTGGGCAATTGAAATGGGGGATTATCACATTGATTATGTGCCTCGCACAGCTATCAAGTCTCAGGCGTTGGCAGATTTTCTTAATGATTGGACACAGTTGAATGCACCACCTCTCACCCCGAGTCTCAAATCTTGGGTTATGCATTTTGACGGGTCTAAACAAGAGCAAGGTTCAGGAGCTGGAGTGGTGTTAACTTCTCCCAAAGGTGACAAGTTGAGTTATGTTTTGCAAATTCACTTTGATTGTACCAATAATGTGGCAGAGTATGAGGCCTTGTTACATGGTTTGCGTATGGCAAAGGAGATGAACATCAAGCGTATTAAGTGCTATGGGGATTCAGATCTTGTGGCGCAGCAAGTTTCAGGAACTTGGGACAGAAAAGATGCAACTATGGCGGCTTACAGGCGAGAGGTGGATAGAGTAGCTGGGTTCTTCTCAGGCTATCAGTGGATCACATTGACCGCAGGAAAAACGATGCTGCAGATGCTTTGTCAAGACTCGGCTCACGCAGAGAGCCGGTTCCACCTAACGTTTTCTTGGACGAGCTATGGGCTCCATCAGTCAAGTCCCAGGATGAGGAAGAGTTGGCAGACCCGGATTCGCAGCTGGTGGCTGTAACCCGGGAAATTCCAGAGTGGACAGAACCGTATCTTGCATATCTTTTGAGAGGGGTTGCCCCAGCAGGAAGTCATAGCCCGGCAGATCGTGCGCCGGTGCAAGGCCTATGTGGTCATAGATGGTGAGTTATATAAGAGAAGTGTTTCAGGGGTATATCAGAGATGTGTGTCTGGAAAGGAGGGCCGGCAAATTTGAAGGAAATTCACGAGGGAGATTGTGGTCATCATGCTTCAACTAGGTCCTTGGTTGCAAAAGCTTTCAGGCACGGTTTCTTTTGGCTCACAGCCCAGGCAGATGCAGAGCGCTTGGTGAATAGATGTGATGGATGTCAAAGGTATGCAAGACAGATTCATGTGCCGGCTCAGGAGTTGAGAACAATACCTTTGACTTGGCCCTTTGCAGTTTGGGGGCTTGATATGGTGGGTCCTTTCAGCATGTCTCCTTGTAAGAAAACCCACCTCCTCGTTGCCATTGACAAGTTTACCAAGTGGGTTGAGGTCATGCCTGTTACAAATTGTGAGGCGGCAACAGCAGTGAAGTTTCTGAAGCAGATCATACACAGGTTTGGGTATCCCCATAGTATTATCACAGACAATGGTACTAATATGTCCTTGGGAGAGATGGCAAAGTTTTGTGGAAACAATGGTATACGTTTGGATGTTGCTTCTGTGGCTCATCCTCAGGCCAATGGGCAAGTTGAACGAGCTAACCAGGAGTTACTCAGAGGATTGAAACCACGTCTCCGGGTCCCGTGTCTCAGAGCCGCCGGAGCGTGGGTGGAGGAATTGCCATCAGTTGTTTGGGGAATCAATACAACACCAAACAGATCCACAAAGATGACCCCTTTCTTCATGGTGTATGGGGCAGAGGCAGTTTTGCCAAGTGATATTATTCATGACTCGCCTCGCGTGGCGGCTTACGTGGAGACAGAAAATGAGAAGACCCGGCAGGATTCTGTTGACCTGCTGGAGGAGAATAGAGAGCAAGCATTGGAAAGATCAGCAATTTATCAGCAAGATTTGAGGCGGTATCACAGCCGCCGGGTTAAAACTCGCACCTTCCAGGAAGGTGATCTAGTGTTGCGATGGGTGCAGTCCAAGGAAGGGATGCACAAGTTATCTCCTCCTTGGGAAGGGCCCTTCATCATAAGCAAGAAATTGAACAATGGTTCATACTATTTGGTGGACGCTAGAGAGAAATCAGAGACAGTCAATGACTCAACGCACTCTACCTTTTCTATGGAAGAGCGTGAGAGGCCGTGGAACATTGCGCAGCTGCGCCCATATTATACTTAGCATGAAAAAGATGTATCAGATGTAACACATGATGTAACAGGCAGCAGGTTTCAGACGCGCTCTTTTCCTTACCAGGGTACCTAAGGGGACTGGAAGGTTTTTAATGAGGCGGCTTGCTGACCTAACCTTTTCTATCAATAAAGTGAAGGTTGAAGCAGAAATTTGTCTTGTCTCAGTTTGTTTCAGTTTTATAAGCCGGTTATTTTTCTTTGTTCTATATGTATTGTGGCAGTTCTGGGTCAAGCTTGGTCCTGGGGGCTTGTCATTGAGATAGCTAAAGTTATTTCCCCAGGACCCGGTTTCAGTTTTGGTTGCAGTTGTTTAAGTTTTTTATTTTTGAGGATGCCCAGAGAGTGCGTCCCACCAGTATTTTGGATCAATGGGGTACTGAGGCATAAGCCCTTTACTTTATAAACATTGATCCAGGTCTTGGGGGCTCTTACTGCAAAAAGTCTGTAGCTGCAATCCCAAGACCCGGCTTTTATGCCACTAGTATTCTTGGTTATCTTGCTGTGTAGCTGATGTGACTCGCACTTATATGGCCTGATTGCACACCTGGAAACTCAATCAACCATGAAGCCCATTGGGACTTGGTTGACCCTGTTTTTCTCAGAGAAGTTGCGCCAGGATATCCATGCGAAAGCCGGCTCACAGTTAAAGAAACCAAAAGGGTCATCAAAACCACAGAAGATAAGTAATTGGATATTTCATGTCATGTGATTCCACATAGTTTCACCAAAGTTTAAAACAAGTGCAAAAGCACACATCACAGGCATGGTATCAGAATAGCTAAGTTATTACAATAAGTGCCCAAGGGCCAAATGACATAAGTTTTCTGGCAGAGACACAGCATCTGCATAAGTTTAAGAGCCGGCTTCTGGAGCCGGGTTAGTGGAAGGAGTTGTAGCTGGGGTGCCATCTTTGGCGCTTGCCGAGTCATCCTTGGCCGTCTCTGCTTCTGCTTCCCGGGTCTTGGGGGCTCCATCAGTGCGCCAGGTGACAAGTTGAAGGGACTGGAAGTAGTGTTCATCTTCATCTTCCACTGGTGCACGCGCTGGAGGTGGCACAGTGGGAGTTGAGGAGCTTGGCGCAGCAGAAGCACTTGGAGCAGTTTTATCACCAGCAACAGATTCCTTGTAGCTTGTAGCAGGTCGATGCGTTGAGGCTCGTCGTCCACAATTTCTTTATTCGCCTCGTTGTAGCCATACTGGATGGTGTTAAGCTTCAGATTGTTGGCAATTTGGGTAGCCACGAACCGGGTCTGCTTCATAACCCGGCTGTAGGTCTTCCTGTCAAAAGGAGTGCCATCTGCATTGTACTCAGGAAAGCCCGATGCCAGAGGAGCCGGGTCAAGTTGGGGATAGTAAGCTTTAGCCAAAGCTAGGCTGCGCATGGCCCCGGCCCTGCATGCAGATTTCTTCAGCAGGTGAATCCAGCCAGGCATTGTGGACAAATGGCCCAGCACTTCAGTGTAAGTGCTGGGCGGGTTTTCCCAGTTTCTTGCAGCCTTGATGACCTCGCAACTCCCAAAGTATAATTGGCGGACCAGTGTATACATGCATTTGACTTTCTCAGTTGCGGTCTTGCGGATGTTGCCATCACGTGCACCTGCAAAAGGGAAACAGTGTCAGGCATAGTTTACATGCCGAGCTTGGAACAGACGAAAACTTTACCGGGTTTTGAGAGTATTGTGCTTACCAACAAGGGAGGCAACCATGGCAGTAATCATCTTCTTCAGGCGGGTCAGCTCGCTGGTAGCTGTATTCAATTTCTGTTGGAGGCTGGTCAGCTGCTCTTGAAAGTTTTCTTCATGCTCTTGCATGTCCCGCTTCAAGTCTGAGTTCTCCTGAGTCAAGGCAGTTATTTTTTCTTCCAGGGCTTGAAGTTTGTTTGCCCCTTCAGCCCGGGTCTCAGTCTCAGCTTTTAAGGCTCCTTGTAGCCGGGCCACTTCTTCATTGGCTTGGTTCACATGTTCCTGTTAAAAAAAAAGTGCACAGTTTAGCCTCAAGTTACTAAGGAATTATTAGCCTGGAACTTGGGGGCTACAAAGTTTCAAAAGTTTGCAACAGACAAGTAAAGCCCCAGGTTGCCGCAAGCGTGCTAACCCGGTGCTTGGGGGCTACACGGGTGAAAGTTTTAAAATTGTTCAAGTGATTAGTCCCAGGTTGCTGTGGACAGCTAACCCGGCACTTGGGGGCTACAGTGTTGAAAAGTTTTTGTAAAGGATGTTGGCGTTTCAAGCACCAAGTTTTTCAACAAGTGATAAATTTGGAGCTTGGGGGCTAGGCAGAGTATGGTTATGCAAGAAGTAAGAAGGTAAGTAAAGTTAAAAGCACACCTGGTACCGTTTCTGAAGCAGAGAGACAAGCTCAGTCTCCAAGTTCTTATGATGAGCAAGGCGAGAAAAGTATTCCTCGCACAGAGCCGGTGTGGACATGGAGTTCAGAGTCGCCAGATCCAAAGAAGCAACCGGGTCCTTGCCCTTTGCAGAGGGATCCACCTTGATTTCTGGTGCTGTGACCTTGGCAATGGCAGTGGACACGCCAGGAGCCGGGCCTTGCTTAGACCCGGTGATCTGGACTTCTGGGTCAACTTCTTTGGTTCCAGACCCATGCCCGGGTGATTGCGCGTCTGGGCTTGGTTTTGGAGCAGCTGGCGGGCTTGGTGGTGTGGCTATCACGTTCTCTGCGCCAGATTCTTCCTTCTGGGCTTGCTCCTCAACATGTACTTCCATTTGGGAAGGTTCAGCTGTAGCAGGTGGAGGAGAGGCAGCTGGAGAAGATTCCGGGTCTTCCTCCACAATAGCTTTGGCACTGAAGCGAAAAGAGGTGAATTTAGTTACAGAAAAGATTAAAGTGTTGAAAAATGAAAAGAAAGGAGAGTAATCCTAACCCGGTATTGATGAGGAAATCCTCGGGCGTGCTAGCCGCGTCCGAGGAAGAATCTGATACACGAGAACGTTTAGGACCCGGATTTTGCCAGCCAAAGGTACTTTTTGCTGGGCGTCTTCTGGATCGATTTGGCCCAGCTTGATAAAGAACATGGAGGGATACCTGTGCTCAAAGTGACATGGCTTGCAGAGGACCGGGTCCGCGGTTTCTTGTTGGCTTCAGCTTCTTTCTCAAGTTCCTTTTCCTGTGTTGGTATTTGAGTTTGAGATGAGTTCATCATGCAAGTTGAGGAACGAGAAAATGGCACCTTTGCAATTGCAGCTCGGGTCCTCTTTTGAGGAGTTGGTGCAACAGCTTGTGGACCCGGCAATACGTCCGGAGCCGGGTCATTGGGGCCTGGAATGAGAAGAGCCGGGTTATCAGTAGAAGTGTCCTTTTTGGGGACTTCGTTGTTAATCAGCTCGAGGAAGAGCCGGCCTATGGAGTCTGGCTCACCTTCTTCTTCTTCTTCTTGGTCGTCACTTTCTGTGTCCTCTTCAGCAGAGGATGTAGGGGTGTAATCTGCACTCCACCATTTGGAGTCCTGGAAAAAGAAATATCAGTAACAGTTTGCAAGAAGTACCGGGTTACAGTTTACAGAAACAAGTAAGGGCAAGTTTTTTACCGTAGGAGGCTTGTTTTTGGCACTGTACGGGGCGAGCCCGTTCATAGCAATATCAGTCTTCTTTTCGCCAAGGAGCCTCTTGGCGTTCTTCACGATTTGGTCATCCAGCAGTGATCTCTGAATAACGCATGTCGTCAGTGGTCTCTTCTGTGTATTCATGGAAGAGCCGGGTCCTGATGCTGAGGGGCTGGATGAACCAGCCGATCCAGCACTTGACCAGGTCAGTCCCCCTGAGTCCATGTGCGAGCAGGGCTTTGGCCCGGCGGAGCGTGGGCTCGAGCTTGACCCGGTCTGCGTCTGGGCGTAGCTGTTCATCTTTGCTTCGTAGGTCATGCCCGAGTTCCGAAAAGCCGGGTAACGAGCATCATCTGACTCGGGTGAAGTGTCTTTGAAATAGAAATATGTGTTTTGCCATCCCTTTGGATGGCTGGCAAGAGCAAGAGCCGGGAAATCACATTCCCTCCGGCGCTGGATCGCCACTCCACCGTAAGGGCCAAGGTTGTCTTTGCGGGATGGGTTGCAGTAGAAAAATTCTAGGAAAAGTTCAAGGCTGGGGGCTATTTGCAAGTAATCCTCGCAGAAAACTACAAAGTTGCTTATGTTGAGAATGGAGTTGGGGCCTATGTCTTGTGGCCTAAGACCGTAGTATTTTAAGACCCGGCGAAAGAACAGGGAACCCGGCGGGCGGAAACCGCGCAGGACATGATCTAAGAAGGCTACCACTTCACCTTCCTTGGGGTTTGGGCGGATCTCCTCTCCAGGGGCGCGCCACTGGATCTCGTTCTGAGCCGGGAGTTCGCCCCGGTTCACGAAAGACTGAAGGGTGGTCTTGGTCGCACTGGACCTTGTCCAGTTCACTGGAGCGGCTGCGGGAGCCGCGGATCCAGATGCACCAGCAGCAGTACCAGAAGGTTTCTTTGCGAGCTTTTTGGCCGCACGGGGCCCTCCAGATTTTATCTTCTCCTTCGTCATGGATTTCAGCTCTGGAGGAGGACAGAGCGCAACAATGGCGTTATGAACCCTAGTTTGGATGCGGAAGTGAATAATGAAATACGGAGCCAATCTAGAAGAAATAAAGGTTGGAATCGGATGCGCGGAATGGATAAAAGTAAGAATCGAGGTTACCTTGGAGATTGACCGAGATTAAGGGCGCGATTGAAGATCGGAGTTCCGGCGGCTGCGGTGGCAGTGACGCGAGCGTGAGGTAGGGGATGAACGTGAGAATGGGGAAATTTACTCTGGGGGTTATGGCCAGATATTTATAGCCACGGTGAAAACCCTAGGGGTATTGCGGTAAAAATGAGCGGATAAGATAAGCATCTTCTCCGGGAAGCCAGCGACAAACAGACAGGACAAAAGGAATATTCTTTGACTCCAGTTATGACTAGCAAGTGGTCCAGTTGAGTTGAGATTTTCGCTAAGTGTTGGGTGAGAGACCCGGAGACATATGACCTAGTATGAGAAAGCCGGGTTACGGTATGACCCGCCAAGAAGAGTTGGCCCAGTTAAGCAGAAAGATAAAATAGTGCATTATATGTATTTGTTGTTTTTGTATTTCAGGCGGTTAACCCGGCAAGCCAGGGTACCAGCATTGATCAAGGAAGCGACACAAGTTGGAAGCAAAGCATGGCAACCTGGTTACCTGGTTAACCTGGGGGCTACTGATGGAGGGATAATAACCCGGTAGGCCCATGAAGAGGGAAACGAGACCCGCCAGGAAGGAGGCCCGGTCAGGGCAGTTAGCCCTCAGCACGGGCCGGGTTATGTTTCTGGGCCGGCATCTTGGCGGTGACCCGGCTAAGGAAGGCGATATTCTAGAAGGTACAAGAGGCGGTTCGAGAGGCGGTTCAAGACTTGGAATACACGAAGATAAAGGAGCTAGGATAGGACTTGGAGTTCGGTAGAACCCGGCTCTATTGTGTACGCGGTCAGAGGGCCCGGTATCTATATAAACCGGCCCCTGAGCCATAGCTAGCAAGACTTTCATAATCCCCAAGCTTTAGGCGAGAGAACCATCGAGAGAGACACACAAGCTTTGTAACCTAGATCGAGATCCGGCTCTGTTGTCGTAGCCGGGTTATCGAGATCGAGACCAAGATTAATAATAAGATAGCAGGAAGTAGGTCTTTATCTCCAATGGAGAGGCCGAACCTGGGTAAACCTGTGTCCCCTGCAATGCTAAACAATCTCCCAGACGCCAGTGTCGCCTTGCCCAAAAACTCAAGCTACCCCAAAGTAGCATCTGCCGTGTTATCTACCCACGACACTTGGCATAAAGCTTGTGCTCTCGGAGGGTCTCCAAAACTAGATGCAGATGTTCAGCATGCTCTTCTTCGGTCTTGGAGTAGATAAGGATATCGTCGATGAAGACTACCACGAACTTGTCGAGGTACTCCATGAAGATCTTGTTCATGAGATTCATGAAATAGGCGGGGGCATTGGTCAAGCCAAAAGACATCACGGTGTATTCAAACAAACCGTAACGGGTGGTGAAGGCAGTCTTGGGAATGTCTGACTCTCGAATTTTCAACTGATGATATCCTGTCCGAAGATCGATCTTGGAAACGACTCGGGCTCCGTTCATTTGATCGAACAGATCCTCGATCTTGGGAAGAGGGTACTTGTTTTTAATGGTCACGTCATTGAGCTTGCGATAATCCACACACAGGCGTGTCGTACCGTCTCTTTTGTCCACAAAAATGATGGGTGATCCCCAAGGTGAAGCGCTTGGGCGAACAAGACCTTTGCTGAGCATATCAGCCAACAGCTTCTTCAATTCAACCAGTTCCTCCGGATTCATCCTATAGGGTCTCTGTGATATAGGGGCTGTTCCCGGAATAAGTTCAATCACGAACTCAATGTCCCGGTCAGGTGGCATACCAGGTAGTTCTTCAGGGAAAACATCTTGGAACCGGTGAACAACACGGATCTCATCTAGAGTGGGTCGAGCTATGCCCTCATGACAGCCTGGTCGGGAATGGCGGGTTTCAGACACATACCCCACTTCGACTCCATTATCTAAAGTGAGGGAAACAGCTCTTCGGGCACAGTCAATACGACCTTGAAACTTGGCTAACCAATTCATACCAAGTATAACATCTATGCCTTGGGTTCCTAGTATGACAAGGTCGGCTGCAAAAATTTCACCTCCGATCTCTATGGAGGAATTGGGGCAAAACCTCTTGGTTTCTATGGTGGAGCCAGAAATTTGAATAATCATAGGTTTATGTAGGAAGCCTTCTACTAAACCTCCCTTAGAGACAAACTCTTCGGTAACGAAGGAATGGATGGCACCAGAATCAAACAGAATAGTTGCAGGTACTGAGTTGACAAGGAACGTACCCAGCACAACATCGGCGCATCCTGGGCTTCCTCAGCATTGATGTGGTTCAAACGGCCCTTGGCAACAGCAACATTTCCGTGGGGTGCGGCATTCTTGCCATTTCCAGCACGGCCTTGATCAGGGTTCGGCGCCGGTGCATTGGGGCGCTGAACATTCCTCTTTGGATTGGGGCATTCTCTAGAGTAGTGACCCTTGGTGCCGCACTCAAAGCAGACAACATTGGGCCACGGTTGAAGTTGTTGAAGTTTCCTCCGGGATGGTTGTTGCCATTGGGGCGGTGGAAGTTATTGTTGGGACGTGGTGCTTGTGGTGGTCGATAAGCAGGCTTGGATGCTGGCTGAAAGATACAAGGCTTCTGGTTGCTAGAACCTTCTTGAGCATTCATCCTCCTCTTACGACCTTCAAACATTGACTTGCGCTTGGTCTCCAGCTGGATGGCTTTGTCCACAAGTGACTCCAAATCAAAGAAGTCATGGATAACCAACGCACACTGCAACTCATCATGAAGTCCATTCAGAAAAAGCTCCATCTTCTTCTTCTCAGTGTCGGTGTCGTCAGGAGCATACCGAGATAAGTCGGTAAACTCATCAAGATATCCGACCACATCCTTACTTCCCTGCCTCAGCTTACGGAATTCATCCTTCTTCCTCTCAATGAGTCCGCCGGGAATATGCTTCTTGCGGAACTTATCCTGGAACTCAGCCCAGTTGATAACATAGCCAACTTGCTGGAGAGCCTTGGTAGCTTCCCACCAAGCTCGTGCAGGTCCAACAAGATAGTGGGTGGCATACAGAACCTTCTCATTTTCTCCCACAGCGACAACTTCTAGGTTGTTCTCGATGGTGCGGAGCCAATCATCGGCTTCCAGTGGGTGAAGTCCCTTGGAATAGGTAGGTGGGTTGGTCTTCTGGAAGTCGCTTAAGATGGATCACTGATTCCCATCGCCATTGCCACCATTGTTGTTGTTGTTGTTGTTGTTGTTGTTGACATGAGCGGCAGCGATCTGCTGCAGGGCGGCTAGATGAGCTTGGCGCTCCTCCCGGGCATTTTGGCGTTCCTCCATAATGAGCGCAAGAAGTTGGGCGGGGGTCGGGTTTGGTGGTGGTGGCGGTGGTCCATCCGGGTTGTTGGTGCGACGAGTGTCCACCATCCTGTAGCATACCGGGTATAAGAGGCAAGGCAAAAAGGTTTCGACTAAGGGGAAAATGATGAAGTCGCAAGGAGGTTGATTAATTAAGGATGGTATAGAAAATATTTTGCACAAATCACACAAGAGTAACACATTCATATAACACAAGCATCACATCAAGGAGTTCACAGCATCAAGCTTACAACATCGCCCTACATCTAATGTACATAATACATGGTTTTCAAAAGAACCACTACCTAGACTCGACTAGCGATAGGGGTCAACATAATCCTACGGTAGTACTCAAGTCACTCGCCTACTGAGGTGGAACCTCAGGCTCGGCTGCGTCAGCGTCGGACTCGTAGGCAGGCTCCTCGGGGTCCTCCTCCTCGTCCTCGAGAACTACTTCGAGCGGCTCCTCCTCCTCGTCAACTATCTCCTCCTCGTCGTCCGTCTCCTCGTAGTCCATCTCCTCCAGGTAATCCTCATCATCACTGATGAAGGCGCTGTCCTCCCTGCAGAGATCCTCGCCCTCCTGCTCCATCTCGTTGGCATGGTGCTCCATATCCTCGATCATCTCGTCCTGCTCCGCCACCCTCTTGCGAAGCTTGGCGGCGATCTTCTTCAGTTGGGTCCTCCTCTGGAGAAGAGCGATCTTCTCCTGCCACAGCTGCGCCTCACGCTCACGACTCTCCTTGAGTGAGATGCGCTCAAAGTGAGCCCGAAGTCTAGCGCTCATCAGGTCCTCCTGGGTGCGGTAGAGTAGGACCTCCATGTCCAGGATGTAGTCTCCAAACGTCGGGTGTCGAGGGGCCTGAATGGGGTGTCCATCATCGGTGCGCCTCCCATAGAACCGAAAGCGGGAGTTCACCAACTCTGCCTTGTGCTCCTCACAAAGTCGGGCTATCAACCTCTGCATGGCACGACACAGTCCGTCGTCCCAGTGGGCGTCCATAGTGGTGAAGATCAGCGTCCTGGATCCGGGAGACTTGAGGTTCCCCCAAACAGACGACTCAATGCGCCAGCTCAGGTTTCCATTGCCGTGAACATCAACCTGGGCTCCCTGAAACTCAGGAGCAGGGCGACCCAACAGCTTGCTCAACTCGAACAAGTCGCTCTCGAACATCAACTTGCCATCCTTCTCAACTTGCTTAAACTCGGTGAAATGGAGTGCCATCTACAATTTTAAGCAAAATTTTAAGTTAGTGAGATGACAAGTGTACAAAATTTTAAATTTAGTAAAATAACAAGTGCGCAAAATTTTAAGCTTAATGGGATGACAAGTGTGCAAAATTTTAAGGGTACAAGGAAAAATGTAATACTTAATGAGAGTAAAATTTTGCATAAGTGTGAGGAATTGGGAGATAAGCAATTTTCGAAAATACTTCACTCCTTTATTTTAGAATTTAACTTTTGTAACTCCTATCTAACGACCATGCTAATCTAAGGTCTCTTAAAGTCATGATGGCTCTGATACCAGTTCTGTGGGGACCCCGGACTAGCTATCCGAAATACCCGATTATGCTTAACACAACGATCCCGTGATCAGTCTGTCGTTGCACATAATCTGAACAGAATACCAAATTTTACATCCATTACAATACCGAATAAAAGTCTTACACATACGGTCACTTAGACCAAAGCTTACATAGGTGCCTTCATGGGCCAATCCACATTATTCAGCGGAAGCTACGACGTAGTAGACCAACACATCCTAACAACGACCCGACAGGCAGCTGACTTATGGAGATCCCTAGTTCGCATAGTAGTCGCCATACTCTTCTTCGGCATAGTGCTCCTCGAGATCTGGCTAAGACAATAGCCAGGGACGAAACCAATATGAGTACAATTGGAATTGTACTCGCAAACTACCCCAACATGGACATGCACTAGTTTTACTTTTATTTAATAGGACTTTTTAATTATTGAAAACATCTCTATATCTTTATTGAAAAAGGGGTAAGAAGAATTTTATAACTTTCCTCCATCAAAACCACCATCTTATGTATTTCTCCAAACTCCTCCTTCTTCCGACCAAAGCCCTTCAAGCTCAATTTGCCTCCAACAACCTCATACCAATCCTTTGGTATAGTTGTATAAAACATTCTCCACTCCATTTTCTTTTTAAAATTCAAAACTTTACAAAAACTTGCACATGGCCTTAGGAGAGCCTTCCAACTGTCCATTACCGAGGACTCGGCTATTCGAATAGTTTTACACTCTGCAGAGGTAGCACGCTTTTCCCACATCCATTCGGCAACTCATCGTGTCAGCCACGTCCCGCCATACAAGGTGTATGCGAAGTTGAGTCACCGACCTTAGCCTGTCCTTTGTTCATGCTAGTATAGGACCCTGCCCGTATGACACTTTCCGTCGACACTCAGTCCAGCCCTTCGGAACCTAAGTGTGAGGACTCATAGTTCTGCCCGGTGACCCAAAGGTGGCGTCTTCTATCCTCCACCAATGTGCGAGGACCCGGGTCAGGGGTAGGTCACCGAACCATCCCCTCATGGAACGGAGTCATCTCCGTTGTTGAGGTATCCCATACTAATATGAGCAAATTATATGACTACGCCCTTGCCCATATGTGGGTAAATGTGGTCGCACAGGGTATGGTTGGTCGTCATAGTACTAGGACACAAGGTGCATTTTTCACAAACATCACCATTCTCCATTTCTTCACTTCAACACCGACATCTCGGCTTTCCATAAACCTTCCAAGGGTTTTCAAAGGAGTTTTGAATAAACAATCATTTTTTCCCATCCTATAGTCTTTTATAAACTATCTTATACTTCTACTTAGGGTGGCAAAATAGCTTTTCATATACTTTCGAAAAGGTTTTCAAAATCATTGCTACTCATGAGTAAAACATGTTATCAAAGTAGATGTAGATATATTAGGGGTGCAAGCTCAGAGAGTAGCTTGCCTTGCTCAGCAAAGTTCCCGGGGTCTTGCTCCTGTTGTTCGAAGTACTCCCCCTCCTCGCAAGTCCCGGCAACGATCTCATCTAAACGTCAAACAAGCAATACAAACTATCACTATACTACTCAACCAACATCACAACATTACAAATCTTAAACCCTTCAAATAGCTACTGCAACACACAAGGCAAACAATTTGAGTTCAAATTAATTGAATTTACCATTATTTAAATATGACTTAAATATGGCAGAAACTACCTACAAAAGTTTAATTACATAACTCAAGGTCTATTGGTCACAAAAATACAAACTAAAATTCTACAGAGAGCTACTGACATCTAGAAGACAACACAATTGGATTTGGATTAATTTGAGTTACCAAATTTCCTATACAATTGTTTTATTACAGAAGCTTTTTAATCAAGTTTTAGCTACTACCTAAGTTCTGTTGATCACAAAATTAAATCCTTTTAGAGGTATCTAACAATGATTAAATGTGATCTAACAAAATTGGTCCTAACTCATTTGGGTTAAGCATTGATAATCTATAATTGTTTCAGTACATAAGGGTTTGCTACTTTTAATCTAATGCCAAACAATTACTATTGCTTAATTAATTCTACCAAAATAAGGGTAGCTAAGTGATCACAATACTAAGCTAACAAAATTGGATTGGAATTATTTGGGTTAATAGAGTAACAGAAACAAACAAGTTTATGTTTTAAACCTTCTCTGGCACTTTTAATACTACACATTTGTTATTAATTGTAGCGTACCAGCACTTAAAATATGGCAAGGTACCTGTGTATAGTGCAGGTACGCTACAGATGGTATCAGAGCATTGTGTTGCCTGTAGGTTCGAAACCCTTCTTTGGATAGAAATAGGTTTTGACCATAGAATTGAAAATCTATTTTTATTCAGTTTTCTAGAAACAAAAATTTTCATTTTATCTTTCTTGTGCTCTCATCTACTATCTACCTTCTGAAAATATCTTCTCTTATTCTAGATAACCATGTCCTTAAAGTCTGAGCCTGCTGCTTCATATGCAATTCTACGAGTCAACATGAAGCACTACATGCATGGAAGACCATTGAAGAACCCAGATTCAGAGCTCAAACACTTAGAGGATTTTGAAGAAAGTTGAAGAAGAACTTGAAGCACTCAAGGAGAATACTAGAGACCTCCACTTAATTAGAACAACGATATTGTGATAGTGTATTGACCATACCAACTTAGGTTGTATGACAATACTAGACTGTTGTTTTTGAACTATGTTACTTGTTGTTTGTTAGATGTTGTTTGTAAGATGATTTGTCTTGATCTGTTGTGTTGGGTAGGATTCTCCCTTAGTATCTTTCTATCTCTACTCATCCATGCTAAACCCAACCAAAGGCCTTATCCAGTTATCCTTTTTAACAACAGTGTCTGAGAACCAGTTCCCTACGGTATTACCAGCCATCCAATAAAAGAATGCTTCCCAACTTTGATTAGTTCTTTTGTGTGAAGAAACAATCCCATCCTAGCTCCATGCCACTTCTATCCTAGGATACAACAAGTGAACCAACAAGAACGGACAGAAGTGTGCAACTAAAGTATTTACAAGACGACATGAAAAGTCTATCACATCGAGGAGGTTATTGTGAAATCCTCCCATCTTGGTCTTCTGATTGACCCAAGGAGTGATCCTTCAGTATCAAATGGAGTTCAACGGACTGTGGTTACCCTACAGCTCTACGTGAGAGAAAGCTCTACTCAAGGATTCAAGACCTCAATCCCAACAAGGAGCTGGTACATGCTATACCAGAAAAAAGGGCGATGAAATACTACTCAAGAGTTGAAGACAAAAAGTCTAGCTTGCCCACAACATTTCTTTTAAGGGTGGTAGCCACCCAGATACCCTCGTCATAACCTTTTGCTAGCCTTCTCGAATCTCGGGGACGATATTCCTTTTAAGGGTGGTAGTCTGTAACATCCCAAGTTTTTCAAAAAGTTGAAAAAATCTGAAAAATTTAAAACTTTTGAAAACAATTATGTATTTTGCTTTAAAAAAGAAAAATCATGCATGCATTCATCATCATATAGTCTTGTTTGCATTTGAAATTCAAAAGTTGGAATATTATTCCCACTTGAAAACCTATTTATGAAAAATATATTAAAAGGACTATTTATGTCCAATATATTATTCTGAAGTTTTGTGGTTTACTCCTCTAGGATAAATGTTTGGTTGTGAATTGTTTGTATGAATGGGAAGTTATTCTATTACTTACCTATTCTCTATTTTTAATTTTAATAGTTTTGTTTTTGAAAGAAAATATTTATTTGGATTTTAATTTGAGTTTTGAATTCATTTTGAATTATTAAATTATTTTATAAACAAAATGGATTTGTGAAAAATTATCTTGGAGGGATATGGAATCTTATTACTCATATTTTGTCTTGGATTTTAAATATAAAGTTCAAAAGGAATTTATAAAATCCTATTTATAAAATTTAGCATGAAGGTCTAATTAAACCTTTATGCAATATTTGTATTTCAATTTTGAAATGTAAGTTTAAAATAGCTATTTTCAAATATTTACATTTGTGGTATTTTACTTGTTTTATTAAGCCACAAATGATTTTTACTTAAAACTCTATTTTAAAATTGATATAGAGTGTCAATTAAGCAATTATGCAATATTTCAAAAAAAAATGAAATAATTGTAAAAGTGTGTTTGATTATTTTAAATAAAAGATCTTGTTTTAAAAAAAAAATTAGAAATTGGTTTGAGTTGATTTGGAGTTTAAAACAAAAGTTATGAAAGATTTAAGAAAAACAGAAAATAGAAAAAAGTAATGAAAACAAAAAAAACAAATAGTTTCGACTCAACTGGGCCGAAGCCCAGCAAGCAGCCGCGCACCTTTTTTTTTCTGGCGCGCGCAGCCCAAACCAGCCCATATGTTTTTTTTTCCTTTCTTTGTATTTTTTGGCTGGGCCAAAATCTGGCCCATCTAGCCCGACCAAGCCCAGCCGGGCCGAGTCGATCTCAGCTTCGAACCAGGATGGAAATTCCAGGAAAATTTAGGTTTTCTAAACCTTTTTCACTTAAACACGAATATCTTGACAAATATAACTCCAAATCCGGATCCGCTTGATCCTACGCGTTGATAACTTCGAGACCAATCTTTTCCACCGAACCTTGCCCTATATAAACCCCTGTAGCTGCCGTCATCTCTCTTCCCCTTTTCGTTCCACCGAAACCCTAATCAGCGAAATCATATTTCGTTGATCTACCAACCAAAACGATCTCGAATCGCACCGGAGTCTGAAGCAATGTTGAAGATCTCCTCAATACCTTTCCATCCCGGGAAGCCTCAACTCTTTTCATCAACCGTGGAGGAAGAATTTCGAATCGCCATCCTTCAGATCTGAAGTCGTATTTCTTAGATCTCTTCGCGCTCGGTTCTTCAAATCGAAATTCCTTTGGTGAGAAGGCCGATCTAACCCTTACCTACAACTTTGCTATTGCACTCTTTTGGTTTTGACATACGGAATTCTCTGTACAAATCAGATTGCCTTTGACGATTTTCGAAGGAGAAAACAATCTCAAATCTTCGGGCCGTAGTTACGAAAGTCGTTCCCCTGATCAAGACCTTTCTTTTGCCCCAAGCCTCACCTCTTTTGGTCAAGCGAGCTAGGAGATTTTCGAGTTTGAAGTTTCGGATCAGAAAGGTAATTTGCGATTTGTGCCCAACCTATTCATCCACTTATGATATATTTGTGATAGTTAGAAAGAGCACGCAATTCTCTACAACTTTCATTAAGCATGTTTTTCCATCCGAGCAACTTTATTTTTGGTCAAAATTCGTGGTCAAAGCCCAGTCAGCCTGCCACGTCAGCGAGTCAACCTCCACGTCAGCGGTCAGAGTCAACAGTCAACCGAAGACCGGCAGTTTTGCAGAAAAACCCTAGAACTTAGATCTATCACTACTTTTTATTGGTTTGGCCAAATTTTACAAATAAAATATTTTTGGAAAGCTTATGACACGTAGAAACTTTTGGCATAGTTAATTTTATGTTTTGCCGAATTAATTTTGTTTATTTTCAAAAGTGGCTATATTAATATTTTGAACATAACTTGTTTTTAAAAATTGATTTTGGAATAATTCCAATTGGTATATTTTTGTTTAGTTAATATTTGGCCGAAGGATTACTTTATTATTTTTGTAAAAGTATTTTTCTATGTTTTTCGTAATTAATATGAATTAAATACTTTTAGGTGGTATTTTAATAATTAAAATTGATTAAAATTAATTTGCTTCATATTTTCGACTAATAAAATGACTTAGTCATATTTTGATCAACTTAGTTACAAAAGTACTTAGAAATATTCTGCCTCTCCAAATAAAGTATTTCTTTTTTCCTTAGAAATTTTTGATAAATAAATTTGGCAACACTTTTCCTTAGAAATTTTCAACATCTTATTAATACTAGATCTTGTCCTTAGAAAATTTTAGCATCTTGAAAATTTAGTTGTTTCCTTAGAAAATATCCTAAGTACGTGATATGACAAAGGTTTGTCCTTAGAAAAATTATCAACTAATTGTTTTCATACCTTTTCCTTAGAAATTATTTTGCACTTCTTATTTTTGTTTACTTTCCTTAGAAATTATTTGGACTTGATGCGTTAGCTTTAGTCCTTAGTTAAATTTCGACCCCAAGTGTTATGACCTTGGTCCTTAGTCATTTTTGGACCATCTTGCTTGCCTTGCATTAACTTAGAATAATTTCATGGCATGGCATGCATCGCTAGTCCTTAGAAATATTTTGCATTTCTTACATGACTTTCCTCCTTAGAATTTTGGAGGTGATGCTTGTTAGCCCTATTAACCCTCCTAGTCAAAAACCACTAAGTTAGAAATTAGTGGAAAAAGTTTGCATTGTTATCCTTGGAGAATTCAACATGAAGTTAGAGGACCAATGAAGGACTTAGCCAAGAAAAACAAACTCCAGAAGCATCTCCAAGAAGTCAAGGTACTTAGAAGAAAATCAAGGGAAAGTTCACGAAGACCAACCACCTACATTTTTCTAAGTCTTTCTTTCCTTTATCTCTTTTCTTCCTTCTTCTCTTAGACTTCATGGTGACTAAGTTATATTCAAGACCAACCTGGATGCTGCCAGCACCATCAAGTCTGCAGAACCATCAAGTCTACAAATTTCAATGAAGTCAACACACCAAGGAGCAAGCGACAAGGAAGCCTGAAGATGATTCTTGGAAGACCAACTACTACATCTTTCTTTCTATCTTTTTCCTCCTTCATAATTTGTCTTTCACTTTGGACATAGACCAAGTCCTTTGTGTTTAAGACTAAGTTCCTAGAGTGCTAATTGAAGACCATTGAAGATCAATGAAACTACAAAGGAGTTGAAGATATTTTGAAGATCTAGCAAGTGAAGACTCGAACTAGCCTTACAACTTTTCAAGTTGTTATTTCTCAAGTTTACTTTGAGCTCAACCTGGACCTTGCCTTAGTTAAATGGGATATTGTTATTTATGTCTTTCCCTTATTTTGTTTGCATGTCTTTCATACCATAATTATTGTGTCATCCTGCATCTCATGCATATCATATTTTTCTAAGTGTTGCATTTATGATTGTGTGTTTATTTGTGATTTATTTGACTTGTTAGAAATTCTGGAGAGAGACGAAAGTGGTTGCAACTGCTACTACTACACTCCTGTTTGCCAAGGCAAGTGGCACACCCCATAAATTTCCTAAGTATTTTTCTATGCATGACTAGTGTATTTCTTTATATGCATGTGTAGGATAGTATTGCTATGCTGAAACTACTATCTCCTCTACACTAGCTGTGTCTAGAATCCTATTGATAACTTAGTAGAATTATTGATGCTATGCAAAAGTGTTTTATTGAAAAGTTAAATTCTACTAAGTTAATTTACCACCTGGGTGGACTTGGTTTTGAAAAGATGATGGAAAGGTTGAGTGTCATCTCTTAGGGGTGACCTCTAAGGGATGGTCACTTGTGGTTGCCACCCAGGGTATTAAGGGACCAATGTTTCTCTAAGTGAAGTTGCTTACCGTGCAGCCATTAGTCATATGGGCTCTGGCTAGATGGATTAAGTTGTGTGGACTCATCCCGACTTGACAGGTGGTGGTAGAAGGTTAGATGGGAGCGCGTCAAGGCGGCATGGGATGGGAAAATGCTTCTGAAAAGTCTCGTCTCAACTCTCTCCTTTTCCTTAGCACAATTTGAGTGCTTGAGGATAGTTTGGGTTTGTTGGGTCTAATGGTGAAAGTGCACAACCTCTGCAGAGTTAAAACTAAGTACTTAGCCGTGTCCCCGGTTACGGACAATTCAAGCAGCTGATCAAGGATGTCAACGGAGGCTCCCAACATCTTATTTCTTTAAGTAAAATTTTGATGGGTGAACAAGGATAGACGAGACTACGGACTTCATGCCATATTGTCTCAAACATTTGAAGAAAATGTTTTACAAAGTGTTAGGCAAAATTGGCTTTTATGCAAAACAGCCTTGAACTCCACCAGCCAAATATGCATATAGGCTATAGAGTTATTCCATTAAGTGTCCACATAGTGTCACTTGCCAGATCCATTTTTAATGGTATCTGACCCACTCTGTTGCAAAATTTTATTTTGTTGCAGATTGTTCTGACGACGAGTGAGTTTCGTTAAGGTTTCGAGTCTGCAACCAACATGTTTTCGCCTGTGGCACATGCAAAGGATGAGGACTCCATGAAGATTATTATTTCCGCTGCTTTACTCTTTCAAGCTAGCTATATGCTATGCAAGTTGTAATGAATATTTTACCAAGTCTGGATCATTCGATGTAATAATGATACTTTGTTGTGATACTACATCTTAAACTGTGTGTGCAAATGAAACGATCCAGGGGTTTGCACTATACACAGGTACTTTGCCATATTTTAAGTGCAGGTACGCTACATTAATCTAAACCAGATGAAGCCAATTTGGTTGGTTAAACAATTTCATAAGCTAACCATAGAATTTGATTCGATTTATTTGGAATTATAAATCTCGAGATATTGAATTTCAAAGTTGGGTCCAGTACTGATTTTTCCAGAAAATTTAAATTAGGAAAACTAGCTTTACTGGATAATGTTGAGAATCCTGACGGGCGGGGTCCACTCGTCAGTGACTCAAACAGAGACGTCTCCCGCACGGAGAAATGTTTAAAACGCTGACAGTGGGGTCCGCTTGCCAGCGTCTCATCTAATCGAAACGGTACGGCACCGTGGATCTAGGATCCAACGGCTCACGACGGCCACAATCGGCAACGACCAAAAATGCGCGGCGCCGCCGTGCCGACGACAGCGAGGTGCTCGATTCGCTCACCTAGGGGCTCTGGAGACGGTGTGGATGATGCAGATCGATTGCGGCGGCCTGGGGAAGCTCGCTGGAGGAGTCGCACTTCCTGGGACGGTCCAGATCGTCGGCGATGAGCAGCTCCACTTCCGCGGCCACGACACGTCGACGGCGAGATGCTCCTGGGCGTTTCTGGGCACGACATAGGCGGGCAAGTGAGTGCGGTGAGCTAGAGAAGCATCGCAGAGGGGTCAGAGGGAGAAAAGAGGAGCAGCAGCACGGCTGCGGGGTCGTCTTCAACCTCGGGACAACCGAGCTTGGAGCACGGCCACGGGCAGCAGCAGCTTCGCTGCAGTGGCTCCGCCCTCCTGGCGGTGCACGGGTGCGTGAAGAGTGAGGGAGAGACAGTGGTGAGGCGTGTGGAGAGAATGCGAGGCTTGGGGGTGCTTATAAGCTCGAGGTTCGGTCCATGGTGGTCACGGTGTAGGAGAGGTGCAGAGAGTGGGAGAGCTCGCCATTGGCGGGCTGGACTGTGCGGGAACGTCGACGAACGTCGTTAGAGGTCAGTGGATGGAGAATGGTCTGCAGACGAGCTTCACAGCGAGCTCGGGGTGGTAACGGCCGTGGGTGCGCGGACGGTGCTCGACGGAATGCAAGCGTCATGGCTGACCTATCTAGCTGATGCCACCATGTCCTGGAGACCGCGGGGAAGCTGGGAGGTACTGCGCTGACGAACGGTGAAGTGGAGGCTCGAGGTCGTCATCGATGACCTCGCTCTGCCATGGCGCACGACGCGCACGGGCGCGACCAAAGGCGCACATGTGCTGGGCTTCTAAGGCGACCTTATCTCGTCCAGCAGGAACGGAGGGGTGAGGGGGATGGAGTGGCACGGCGCTGGGCCATCACGGCGTCCTCCCTCGTCCTCCTCCACAGTGGCGGCCACGGGCGACATGGGCGCGAGCTCATGCCCATGGCCACGACTCCAATCGGTCAATCTGCACGTTTCCTTCGTGCTCCAGCTAGTGAGAAAGATCAGAGAGGTGAATGGGAGCAGGTGGGGTGAGGGATTAGCTGAAATTTGCTCGAATTTGATTGAATTTGATTCGGATTTGGGAAGAGTACAGTTCTGCCAGCAGGGTGTTCGACGAAATGTTTGAACCAAAATCAAATTCAAATTTCTGCAAATTATTTTCATACTTTGCTTCTTATTGATTTATCAAGGTTTGTGGTCCTGTGGTGGTATTTATTGGGTAAGTATAACATGGTGCATTTTATGTTCTAAGAAGATAAAGAAAGAAATGGAATTTTAATTATAGGTTTTGAAAATATTAGTTTGGGAGAGATGAGTGATAAAAATAAAGTGAGAGTGGTTATATCATCACTTCACTGAATTTTATATGGAGGAAATATTTATTTCTAAGTTTGAGAATTTTCATGCCACTTGTCACATTGTGTTGTTGTTTTAACTTTTATTTTTGTTTTCAAAGTTTTTAATTTGAACAAACAAACAACACAAGCAACAAGGAGCAATCAACACACATCAAGTAACAAAAGTTTTTGTTGGTTCCAAATTTTTAACTAATACACTTGTTACAAATTTGGGATGTTACATCGAGGTTGTGGACGGACCTACAACTGACGAGGGCAAGTTGTCGTGGTCGGTGACGACGGCAAACCCGCCCCTTGATTTCACCTCGAGGCGCCCGGCCGGGCTCTGATGTCGGCGGCGACGAGATGCACAACATGGTTGTGGCAGTTTCATGCATGGTTGTCGTCCGGTCCAAGCTGTGTATCATCCTCGCCTAAACTGAAAGGCTAGCTATGCCGAATGTAAAAACGTTGTGTACAGCACGTGCAACAATATATACCTTGCTCACTCGATCGCTCATACAGTCGTCAAGTGTCACTTGAAAGATGAAAAGCCGGCGGCCACATGCTATTTGGAGGGGAATCGCACGTGAAAGGCTTCAGCCCACTACTTGGATTGCATCGACCCACCATGGCCTTTGCCACTTTTACATACAGTATAAAAAAGCAGCGAGAGAATGCGATCGATCGTTCATCGTTAAAACAGAAAAGGCGCCAAGTCTTTCCTTTCACGTCCTCTCATTCTTTCAAACATACAGATCGATCTTGGTGCCAGCCGAAGTTCTTGTCGACCAAGCCGCGCGCTGAGTGAGAGGCTTCTCCAAACATGCATGCTGACCTGGACATCAACCGCATGATGCATGCTGACGTGGCTGACAACGTGTGCGTGGTTATTAACGCAGCACGTGAAGTTCTTCTTCGTGACAGCCATCCGCTTCCGTTTGTATTTTGTGCGTGGTGGCCTGAATGTTGCGTTTCTTCGCCGCTCCATGTAGCTATCTGCCAGTTATAGCTCGCATGCATCCATGATCCACCAGACCCCTTCATCATCATCTGGCTGCCCGTCGCCGTCACCCGCGCTGTCGCTGTCCGCCAGGATGGACAAACGGTCGATGACGGCAAAAAGAGACAACCTGATGGATTTTCATCCATGCCATCCAACGCTTTTTCTTCCTCGTTTCACTTACTGGTGGACCCGTTTCCGTTTGATAAGAACACAAGGTCGAGATACGGACGGGTTGCGCGCCATATAAATTGTAGAAAATCCGCATGAACAGTTTGGTCGTTCGTTTGGCCTAACGATATACCGTTCGGCCGAGCCGCGGAGTCAACATCAATCTATCTTCGCCGGCCGTGACATCAAACCGCCACAGCGATTAGAATTTTCTGAACTGCTGAAGAACAGAGGAAAATGGCGTGGGGGCATCGACAGTCCTCCCAAGCACTGTGGATGCTTGGACCGGACCCGGCCGCACGCTGTAGCATCCGAAATCGTACAGTAATTAACAACAGAGGATTCCATCCGGCATGTTCGCGGTTCGACTTGGAGGACAATGATCATGTGTTTGTATTGGACTTGTAAATTTCTCGAACAAGGAAGCAGAAAGAAGAAACGCCGGAATTTATCTACACGTACCGAATGCTACAGCGTAATCCGAACAGGCCAGTTCACGGTTCCTGCCTGGAAGGAGTCGAATCGAATGGAGTGGAGCGTGGCGTCGAGCTCAGAAGAGGTTGAGGACGTCGCGGATGGCGGCGTTGCAGAGCGGGCATCGCCCTCGGCCGGCTTTGACCTCGCGGGCGCAGGCGCGGCAGAAGGTGTGTCCGCAGGGGACGAAGGCGGCGCCCTTGCCGCGGGACATGCACACGCAGCACCGCCCGCCCACAACGCCCACCTTCCTGCCGCCCTCCTCCTCCTTGTCCTCCGCCGCTGCGTGCTCCTCCACGCGCGTCCACGCCCCGCACCCGCTCCCCGTCGCCGTCGCCCACTGCCGCTCCGCCTGCTCCAGCAGCGCCATCAGCGACACCCGCCTCTCCTCCCCCTGCGCCGCCGCCCCTGGTCGCGCCGCGGGCGGAGGAGCCGTGGCGCTGGGGGGAGCAGGAGGGTCGGCGTCGTAGCCGCGGATGACGTCGAGGAGAGTGCGGCGGCGGGGCTGCGCGTCATCGTCGTGGCGGAGCTTGAGGAGGTCGCGGAGGTTGGAGGACGCGGCGAGCTGCTCCGCGAGCGTGACGCCGCCGCCGCGACGCGCTGGCGGCGGAAGCACCCTCTGGGCCCCCTCCATTCCCCTGCGCGCGCGAGCTCTGGCGGGCGGAACACTCGTATACACACACACGGGGTGCCGTAACAAAGAGCAAACTTGGGCTAAATACTTGTCTACTGGACTAGTATAGTACCCAGGTATGGGAGGTGCTCTGTTCTGGCTGGCTTGGAGTGGACTCGGCTCGGGTCCGGCGGCTTGCCGTCCGCCGGCCCAAGAGAGATGTTTTCGTGCCGGCGACGTCCGTCCGTCCGATGCGGTTGGAGCGTGCACTCACGCGCCTCCACATGGCAACCGCGCCAAGTCGCCGGCCGGATCGTAGGGTTGGCACGGCGCGGCGACCGGCGAGTGGTGGCTTGGTTTGTCAAGCGCACACCTGACGACCTCATCATGTGGGTTCTGGAAGTGCGGCGTGCTATCTATGACCTTTGCTTTGCTTTCCCTCCCACGGCCGGCGTAGACCACGAGCTCGTCGCAGTCAATCTATCTGGCTTGCAGTTGTGGCCTTCCTATTCTACCGTGGTTTCTACGGGTCTGCTTGATCAGTGAACACGCGCGCGCGCGGCAGGTCTACGCATGCCAACGGGAGATCTTCATCGTTATCTTTACGTAACCGGCCTGTTGCTTGATGCATGCAGCCAGCAACAAATGTGTAGACGTAGGTCTGTATTGCTTCTGAGTCCTCACATAATCTCAGTGTACAACATCTGGTGTCACACGTTTACTAATGTGCACGGTACACTGCACGTTGATGATATTCACGTTGATGATATGTTACATGCATGTTTCTTCTTCCGGCCCATCTGTGCGCAAAGCGAGCTTGTTCGCTGATGGTGACCGAGAGTTGGCTAGAGTCTGTACCTCCTTTCCTGGTTACCAGCCTCCTGGCTGATTGTCCAGGGAGTACTTTCGTTGAATAATAGCTACCGGTTCATATGCAAAAAAAAAAAAAAAAAAACTATCTGAAGGGCCTTTTCGTCCACACTGGAATTTTGGTGTATTCTACTCCGCAGGAATTGTTTCCTATAGAACGTGTTTGTTTTGTAATTAGTAGGATTGAAAGGTGTAAGATTTTAAAGAATTTCCTTTTTTCCAGTGACCACTATCGCATTCACCTATTGATTACATGTTATCACAAAATGCATATATATCAGGAGATCTAGATGAAAGCGGCAAGTGGATTATATTTTTGCACACTCAGGTCTTGTTTACTTTAAGAGTTTTTTAGGGGATGAGAAGTGTGGGGATGGGAGGGGATTTGGTGAACACCCAATCCCCACAAATACTCTTCCCCTACAATACACTAGCATGGACTAGAGTTTTTGTGTTAGGCAAAAATGAGATGGTTGGTAGGGGATATTTGGGGATTATCCCTTCCCATCCCCTAAAATACACTAGAAGTAAACACACTAGTGGGGATTTTTCGGGATCCAAGATAATCTCCTCCCATCCCCTAAAATATACTAGAGGTAAACAAGCCATCATGGAGAAAGTGCTGGCACAAGTGGATTGGTCTTGAGAAGGGTGTGAATGGTCGGTGAGAGGACAAAGCATATATGGATCGAATTCGATAGCGTCCCCGGTCCTAAAATCATTTGCAACAAAGGTTGATCATGTTTAGAAGAGGGGTGAACTAGTGTGGTAATTTTTTTTTTTTGAGACAAACTAGTGTGGTAAATGAAGGGGAGCCATTTTTATAGAAGAAAACTAGTGTGGTAAATGGTGGGCTGGGTGCTGGACCGGCCCTATTAGTCGCATGACGTGTCGTTCTTTGGCCGGGCCTAAATCCGTACTTCTGGGCCGACCAGTGAAGCACCGGCCCAGATGGCCAGCACTAGTCCAAATCGAAGCAGTGTTGCATTCTCCACGACCGGTCAGACATCACGATCCCCAGTCCCAGCTTCCAGGACGGCCGCTGCAGGGAAAACATCCACCAATGTCCGCCGCGGCGGCGCCCTTACCACGGCTCCCGCCGGAGCCTGCCACACCCGACCACGACGACTCTCTCCACTCCCTGCTCGCCTCCCTCTCCACTCCTGCAGCTGCCCGCCTCCTCCCCTTCCCTCTCCTCATTTTCTCCGGCCTCCGCCACCGCCTCCCTGCCGCCGCTTCCCACTTCCTCCTCCGCCCCATTGCCTCTCTCCTCCACCTCCACCGCTCCCACCTCTCCCTCGGCGTCCAGCTCCATGGCCTCTCCGTCTCCCTCGGCCTCTCTCGCCACCCCGACCTTATCCCCCGTCTCCTCTCCGTCTACTCCTCCCAGCCCTCTCTGCTCCCCTACGCCTCCCGCCTAGCCGCCGACTCCTCGTACCCACTCGCCTACAACCTCCTTATCTCCGCCTGCCTCCGCCACGGCCTCCCGCGGCAGGCCCTCACCGCCTACCAAGAAATGGCCAAGCACGCCGTGCTCCCGGACGCCTTCACCTACCCTTCCGTCCTCCGCGCCTGCGCCGAGGCCGGAGACCTCACCCTAGGGCGGGCCATCCACCTGCACGGTGCGGGCGGCGGGATGGAGGGGCACCTGTTCTTCCAGAACGCGCTCGTCTCGATGTATGCCAAGTGCGGGGACCTCGCTGCCGCGCGCAACGTGTTTGATGGAATGGCGCAAAAGGACGTGGTGTCGTGGAACTCGATCATCTCGGGGTATGTGGCGGCCGGGCAATGGGGGCAGGCGGTGGACCTGTTTCAGCAGATGCGAGCAGGTGATGATGCGGCCAAGGTGAATTCAGTGACATGGAACACGATCGCCGGGGTGTACGTTAAGACACACGACCATAGGGCGGCGCTTGGGCTGATCCGGGAGATGGTACATGGTGGCGCAGAGGTGGATTTCGTGACAATTGTGATCGGGTTGAATGCTTGCTCACGGGTTGGCTGGTTGAGACTGGGGAAGGAGATCCATGGGTTGGCAATCCGCATGTGCTGTGATGGGGTCGAGAGTGTAGGCAACGCGTTGATCACTATGTATGCCAGGTGCAAGCATATGGACTCTGCTCGCATGCTGTTTAAAATGCTAGGTTGCCAAGGTGTGGCAACATGGAATACGATGATAGCCAGTTTTGCGTTGTCAGATGGTGCGGAAGAGGCTTCTAAACTTTTTCGTGAAATGGTATGCAGAGGTGTACAGCCTAATTATGTTACTGTTGTCACATATCTAGCTCTCTGTGCCCGTGTTGCAAATCTGCAACATGGGCAGGAGCTTCACACCCACATTGTCAAGCATGGGTTCAAAGGGTATCGCTTGTTGTGGAACTCTCTTATTGACATGTACTCCAAATCAGGAAGGCTCTTGGTAGCACAAAATGTCTTCGATACCATGGATGACCGTGATATGATATCCTACACTTCGATGATAGCAGGGTACGGGATGCAAGGGAAAGGAGCAGTTGCACTACAGATTTTTTACCAGATGATTGATAGTGGGATCAAGCCCGATCACATAAGCATGGTTACTGTACTCTCTGCGTGTAGCCACTCTGGACTTGTGACTGAAGGAGAAGAGCTTTTTGATAAGATGGCCAGTTCGTATGGTATAAAGCCTCAGATGGAGCATTATTCTTGCATGGTCGATCTATATGCACGTTCTGGACTAATAGAAAAGGCAGAAAGAATACTCAATGAGAGCTCTTTCCCTACAACATCCACGATGTGGGCAGCATTAGTCGGGGCTTGTCATGAGAGAGGCAACATAAAAATTGGGGAAAGGGCAGCTAGGAGGCTGTTAGAGATGAGGACAGAGAATGCTGGCCACTATGTTCTGATTGCTAACATGTATGCAGCTGCAGGTTGCTGGGATGAGCTAGCAACAGTCAGGAAACTGATGCGAGACTTAGGTGTCACAAAAGCACCTGGGTTGGCATGGGCTGATCTTGGCAATGGGTTCACCCCGTTTTTGGTTGGAGATAGATCAAACCCTCTAGCACCAGAGATCTATGAGATTTTGGATGAACTATCAGAGCAAATGAGGAATACCAGTAATTGTAGCGATCTAGGCATGGTAGAGGAACTTACAGATTAAACCAGTAGTGATAGGATAAAGGCGATATGCTCTTTCATGTAAAATGCAGTTCATGAATGAACTCGATAAGGAGATTACACAATGAAGCATGGAGGTGGTAACACAAATAAGCAGGCATATATTTATAAATAGTCTCCCGGAGACAGGTGACTCCTAAACAAGATGTGCTTTTCATGTGTGCTGTGTTGGCATTCGGAAAGCACTGTGCCATTGTCCATTGCTTACAAGTCCCATTTCTCTTGGAAAGTGATGCTTTTCAGGTATGGTTTCACACTTCACAGCACACATGAATTTGCATCCATGGCGTTATTGGCACCCTTTGGCCAAGACTTACAGTGAACTATTTTTAGGCAACGTATCAGTTCCAAGATTTTGTTCACGAAGAGAATGCTTTGTAGAAGATGGTAACATTCTCTTTATGTGCATCACCTTTTGTCCTCTTGTTTTAAGCCTTGATGATACCAGAAGGATAAAGTTGTTGCAGGATGCATTAGTTATTGATTAAACTCTTTATTGATTATATAAACCTATAACAGAAATATTTTACATGGCAAATTGTTTGTGCGTCAACCTGCATTCTCATTAGAACATTAATTATATGAAAAATTAATTTTAAACAAATTTATGGAAGTAGTGCACATAGAGTTTTGTAAACATGCTAATTTGCAGTATCAAACTTGTCCAAAGACAACCAGCCAAATTTTGATATGCCGTTATGCATTAAGTCTGTCAACTTCTTATTTTTTGTGTTGATATCAGGAACGAGATGTATTTGACTTTTGTAAATGGGGACATGAGCTCCCCTTGAAACGGAATTCCTCTTAACTAGCTAGACATAGAAATTTCACACTGACCTTTAGCTCAATTAGGATCAAGCTTTCACTGAACTTGCTGAGACTTACATATCTACCATTATGTTCTGCTGATTAATCAGGATTTTTTTTTCCAGAAAATGCCCCCTAATTATTCTCGCAGTAAGCAGGGGACGTAAGGCTGGTCTCCATCAAACACACAACCATTAAGTTGGTTCCAAATCATCCAGGCCGTCAGCAGCATCGCGGAGGCGTCCTTTGCGCATACGCAGCCACCAGTCGTTGAGGGAGGCATCTTGGTCCGGCGACCGTCTTAACAGCCGCGTTTCGTGCCAGATTTGCCTAGAGAAAGGGCAGGTGACGAGCAGGTCTGCAGGTGGCGGCGTGGCAAATTGCCTCTGGCTCCTGGTCGCACATGATGCAGCGAGGGTGGTGCTGGAGGCCGCGTTGTCGGCGGTCCAGCACCTGTTCTGATTGGCAAGCCAGAGAAAGAACCTCACTCGCGGCAGTGCCCACCTTTTCAGATAAGTTTCCAAGCGCTGCAACCAGAAGAGCCCTGGAAGGAGGTGAGGTAGCTAGTGCGTGCAGATTCGGCGCCATTGAGCTCCACTTCCAGATCATTATGTTGTAATGTGCTCGGCCCACTGTGTTGCAACATTTTCATGATTGATGCTCTTGATATTGCCGAGTGATGAGTCTGTATTCTTGGTCTATACATATAATCATGTAATGCTTGTTCGAGACTTACTATTCTGGTAATTCTATTCAAATTGCATGAGAAAAAAAAACCATTTTGGTGCTGTAAAAATCACTTTAAATTTTCACTGGTGAAGTTTCTTCTGTCGCTGATTTTGTTGGGTTTCTCAGTGAGCCGAGCAAGGAGACTGCAATCTCGTGGAACGCTGGGCCTGGTGGCCCAGTTGAGAGTTTCCCAGGGTTTCGCTTCGGCTGTCCGGTTTCCTTTTGGTAAAGAAAAAAAAGGTGTCCAGCTTCGTTCCGTCTTTTTTTTTTTTTGAACAGGGAATGGTCCCGAAGGACCTGGAGTTTCTCATTAATTCTCAGCGGCAGAATTACAACTTATGAAAAGGGACTCAAGAAATATAGAAATTACAAACAAGTCCCTACATTTTGCGCAAAGGACCTCAAGACGAAAACAAGAAACACAATCAAGTCCTGCTCCTTCTCCGCCGCAACCTGAAGCCGCCGCACAGTCACCTTCGCCGTCGCCGGGGACAGAGCCACTTGGGGCGACGAAGGGAGAGCACACTGCACTGCTAGCTAGGGCCTCCGCTTCGGCAACTAGGCCTGGAGGTTGATGAAGACCGTCTCGCATCAGCCGGAGGAAACCGTCCCCGACGCAAACGGAGGGAGAGGTCGCCAATCGACCATGAAGTACACCGGCGACGCCTTCGCCGGCGTTGGGAATCTCCCAAGAGAAGTGAAAACTCCTCCCCTGCTGCAGAAACGAAGAAGCAATCCAACCACTCCCAAATTCCTTCTCCTCAGCACCTCCACGGCGAGCAGGAAGAAGAGGAACAGAAGCAGTAGACGATCCGTCGTCGCTGCAAAAGATACGGCATGCGGAATTATTGAATCGACTTCGAGCTTCACCAACCTTGCAGACGATCCACCATGGATCCGATCTGCAGACTCGAGAAGCTCCGCTTCCGACGCCGCTGCGGGTCGCCGGAAAGCAGCCGAGAGAGGGGGAGCAAGACGGCATTCGCCAGACTCCACTACGGGCAAAGCAAAACCTAAATCTACAGCTAGTATTTACAAGCCAAGCAACACATCCTCGTCCACGCCGAGCAGCGACGCCGCCGGAGAGGAGCGAGAAGTGCGCCGGCGAGGAGGACGGAAAGCTCGAGACGACTCTCAACGAGAGAGAGCGGTGGGAGAGGATAAGGTCGTGTTGTTCACCATTGCCGGAGAGGATAAGGTCGTTCCGTCTGGTGGCGGATATTACAGGTTCCTCCCGGCGGCGTCGCAGTCCAAACTGAGACCTCTCTCCTCACAGAGCACGGGAAGCCGGGATCGGCCGGGTCGGGTGCAACAAACAATCTAGGAGACTCGAGCGTTACAGGGAGAGGCGCCAGCGTCAGAGCGTAAAAGCGAGGATTCTTTCGTGTCTGCGCATCACCATGTCCGTGGAGCAAGATCCTCGCCGCCGTAAGCCAACCACCTCTTCGTCTCTCCGTTCTTCTCAACCTGTCTTGTGCTACAGATTAGCCTAGACTGTTTATTAAGTATGTTTCTATTTGGGACAAGTCCCTTTCTGCTCCGATTGTTGATTTGTTCATAAACAAATAAACTAATCTGGTAGGAGGACTGCAAAGGCAGTTTGCAAAGGTATCAATCTCACTGTGTTTATGTATGAGCTGAGCTTCACTGTCAAGAATATCTGTGGTCAACTGAATTTTCTCAGTCTTAAAACGGAAGCAAGCTCTTTGTATATATAATTTCATTGCCGTTCTATTGGATTGTGCAAGATGGATGAGACCTGGGCAAAACTGCAATGTTCTGCAAGGATATCTATCTGTTAGGTCAACTGAAGTTATTTTCTTCTTAAGATTGGGACAAGTTTCTTTGTAACGCTTTTTTTTTAGATAAAAGGCATTTTATTGCCCGACTTTGAATTGACAAAGCCACAAGTTTCTTTGTCGTGTCATTGCTGTTCTTGCACTAAAGCTGTACTATGTGTCATGCTTGTATCTGTATGTGCTCGATCCTGTTTTGTACTTTTGTTCCTTCGTTGGCGTCTCTACTAATCATAACCATGACGTGTTGCAGGCGCGTCAATTGGTTCGTTACCTGAAAAAAGAAAGGTCGACTCGCCCTGTCATCAAGACGATGCTACTCAAACTGACAAGAAAATAAGATGTTCAGGCTCACACCTTCCGGAGGTATGCCATATAATGCTGATAACACAATGCTTTTATCGCAAGTAAATTATCATTGTGTTACCTAAATGTATGAACATACTGCAATCGCTTCCGGTGCTTGGTATTTTTTTTCCCAGTTTTTATCCGCGCCAGAAAACTTTGTTCCCAGTATTAGATCCTTCGGTATCTTTAAGGATTAGAATTTATATAGCCGTTTTCCTGGCACCAGCAGCATCTTATACTTCATTTGCTCTGATTACTATGGTCAGGGTGACAATGTCCACCTTTGAACCCTTTGCAACATGGACTTAGCCTCGCCCTGGTACTAGCACCCTGGGCCCCGAGGAAGGTGTGATTTAAACCTGGGTTGCTTGATAGCACAACCATGTATTCTGCCAATGAGCTACCCAGTGATTCCCACAGTAATCAAATTTAACATAATTGATGTAATGTATTTATGTATATACTACGCATATTATATTTTCTATATAGTTATGCTGAACTGAAACAAGAAAGCTACCCAGTTCTTTGATATTGCCAATTTACCATAACTCCACATCAAAACAGGCAGACAATGTTCAAAATGGGAAAGGATGAGAAAGTAGACAATGCTCAACAGGACTTATATAACAAAATTATATTTAGGATAAGCATCTAAGCATCACCGAAATGCAGCCTCATCTTTTCTAGACTATACAACTTCACTTTGAAGCTACCAAAATTTAGGATACTTTGTCATGACTTAAGACGTGCTCCTACCGTGTCCCAGACGTGTCTGAAGCCAAAATGTTAGTTTCTCTACATGGAATACTTAGGCATGTCCTGGACACACGTATCTGTGCTATGTCTGTGTCTGACGTTTTTTCCTCTGCAATTCAAATCTTGAACTTTTCTACTTGTGCATGCAGGATATTTGGCATCATATATATTCTCTTCTGCCACTGAAAGATGCTGCGCGTGCTGCTCGTACGTCTCGCATCTTTCGACATTCTTGGAAGTGCCATCCCAACCTCACCTTCAGTTACAAAACAATGGGCTTCAGTGAAAATGTACATATACGCGAGAAAATGATAACAAAGTATAACATGAGAGTTGGCCATATTCTGAAAAAACACTCAGGCAGGGGTGTGAAGATACTAAACCTTGAATTCTATGGTCCTTATAATGCAAACACCAGCTGTTTCCTTGATAGTTGGCTCAAGATTGCTGTTACTCCAGGGATAGAAGAACTCACCCTTATACTGTCTTCATACATCGACCGGTTTTCTAAAAAGGAAAAATACATTTTTCCATGTTCTGTTTTATCTAATGGGAGCTGGAACTCTATACGTGTGCTATATTTTGTTGGCTGTGCCTTCCGCCCCACAGTCAGCCTGGGTTGCATGAGCAGCCTGACGAATATGTCTCTGTATTTTGTGCATATTACGGGGGATGAGTTGCGGTTCCTTCTTTCCAATTCTTTTGCTCTGGAGATGGTGGAAGTCAGCTGTTGCAATGAGATAATTTCCATCCAGATACCTTTCCTGCTGCAGCGCCTCAGCAGCCTGACGGTGTCCCAGTGTGACATGCTGCAAGTGATTGAAATCAAAGCTCAAAATATCTCCAGTTTTATTTTTGACTCCTATAGTAAAAACATGGACCTATTACTTGGAGAATCATTGAGAGCGAACGAAATAGATATATCACATCCTTGTGCTCTTTATAATGCTCGTACCACACTCCCGTCCAGTACGCCAAATCTTGAAACTCTTACTATATATTCACGTGGCGAGGTATGTACTCTAAACGTTGAGGTGACTATGGACTAGCGATATGCATATAGCTGTAGTTATTATATAGCTAGTAGGGGGTACTAATCTTAGACATTTTTTATGCAGATGTTCAGTACACCAATGTTACCAAGCAAATTTCTCCACCTCAAACATTTATTTATTACTGTAACTAATTGGGGCTATGATCTTTTCTCGCTCGTTTCTTTTCTTGAGGCGTCTCCTTGCTTGGAGACTTTCGATCTACATGTAAGTAACTGTTCCCCCCTGCCAAAATATTTTTTAGTGACTATATCATTCAGAACCATAAATTCAAAGCATCTTGGCTTTCATCTACAGGCAGATTTGAGACGGCAGGAGGATGACTTGATTCTCGAAGACCCCTCACAGTTGGAGCGGATTCCAGGACAGCGCTATGGCAATCTTAGGCGTGTGAGGATCACTAGGTTCTGCGCCAGAAAGATGCTGGTTAAGCTGGTGTGTCATATCCTTGAGAATACACCATCGCTTGAGTCTCTTACGCTTGACACAACTCTTGGCGTGTCTGCATGTTCCGATGGCTTCTGCTCGCCGTGCGAGACTACTCTTGTGGAAGCCCTAGAGCGCTCGAGGCTATCCGGACTCACATCGAGGGAAAAGTTCCCTCCACGGTTAAGTTAAATGTTCTGGAGCCTTGCAACCAATGTCGTGGTGTTGATATTTAGGTGTGAAACCTATCATGATATCGTGGATGCACAGTTCTATGATTTTGTATGGCTTGTGCTCTTTCAGTCTATCCAGTGTTAGCTCTATATAAAGAATCAAACGTGTTGTCGTGTTTGTTTCCTGTTTGAGGCTGTTCACGTGTCTAGCGGGAGCTCTGAGCTTTTGAGTCCGAACCCCGTGGCTAAATAGAGTTAGTATATAGATAAAAAGTGTCCAGTGATGTGATTATGGTCCACTAAAAAAGTAATGAGATAGATGTATGCAAGCAGTACTTGGTGTTGAAGGAAGATTCACTGGCATATGTATTTTGTCGTCGGTGGCAATGTCCTGCTTTCTTTAAAGATCATCAGGGGACAAAAGCCGCCCAACTCCATTATACATAATGAAACCAGACAAAACATGCTCAAATCCAGTTAAATAGTCTCGGTTCTCAAAACATAGAGGAGAACTACATAGAGGAAAACTACATCCTTGAGACACCATCCCTTGAGTGTCTTACGCTTGACACAACTATTGGCTTGTATGAGTGTTCCGGTGGCTTCTGCTTTCCGTGCAAAGCTACTCTTGTGGAAGCCCCCAAAGCGCTCGAGGCTATCCGAACTTACATCCAGGGAAAAGTTCCCTCCACGGCTAAGTTAAATGTTCTGGAGCCTTGCAACCGATGCCGTGGTGTTGACATTTAGGTGTCAAGCCTATCATGATATCATGGAATGCACAGTTATATAATTTTATATGGCTTGTGCTTTGATCAATTTGTCCAGTGTTAACTCTGTATAAAGTATCAAACGTGTCGTCGTGTTCGTTTCCAGTTTCGGGCTGTTCCTGCTCCTGGCGGGAGCTCTGGGCTATTGAGCCTGAACCTCGTGGTCAAATAGAGTTTTTATATCGATAAAAAGGTGTTCAGCAATGTGATTATGGTCCATTAAAAAGTAATGAGGTAGATGTATGCAAACAGTACTTGGTGTTGAAGGAAGATTCACTGGCATATGTATTTCGTCGTCGGTGGCAATGTCCTGCTTTTTTTTTAGATCAACAGGGCACAAAAGCCGCCCAGCTCCATTATATATAATGAAACCAGACAAAACATGCTCAAATCCAATTAACTATTCTCAGTTCTCAAAACATAGAGGAAAACTACATGAAAGTTGGACGCAATGCCAACTAACAGGAACACCTCACACCACTGCACTGCAACCTCCAGAGCCATTGTGACCACGCTCACAAACAATTTACCCAGCTCCCAAATCAGGAAAAAAAACATGAAAGTGAAACTCCTCTCGGTGAAGTGTTCTGTTCTTAATTCCAGGTAATGAAGGGCTAAAACAAGTATGGCATTTCTAATTTAAGATGGAGCTACAACATGTTACAGCATACGCCCCCATCACGCAAAATTTAGGGGCGTCCTCAACATATCAAAAGAGTGCACCAAGCTGTCTATGGTTTCGACTGTGAAGCAATACAACCAGATCTGTATGAATCGTTTGCCGATCCTGAACAATTCCCACCCCTTCAACTATCCTCCCAAAAAAATGACCACAGGCTGTATGAACAGATTGGTTCATACCAAGGCCGCCCTTTGGTTATCCTCCCAAAAAATCACTGTATCTCGCCTCTTGCTTGACATTGATCTTGCCCAAACTACTCACTGATTCATGCAGGCCACCTCTTGCTCTGCCACCCTTTCGTAAAAAAGAATGTAAGCCTCGCACTTGAGGACTTCCTCCAGAGAGGTTTCTCTGACCTGCGAGTCGCTTGCATAAAACCAAGACTTGGAGGCGGCTCTGCTGCTGCCGACCCCCTATCTTGCCAGATCTTACATGTGCAACATAATGTCCACATGTCATGGTTCCCATGTGCTCGACAACAGCAACTAGCCGATAAGCGGTGCTGTCATTCTCCTTAGATCTGCATATTAAGGAAACCAGTTATTTCCAAAATCCAAGCGAATTTAAATGCTGTAAATGACTCATTCAAACCATAAATCGCAGAGATGGAAAGTGCACAATAGGTCCCTAACTTGCGCGAGTATGTCACTTGGGTTTTAAACTTGAGAATTAACACATTTAAGCACATAGAACATGAGAATTACACATCTAGGCATCTAATAAACTTGTAAAAGTGCGACAACAGAAATCCAACGGCGTACATCAGATGTACTCTTAACTGTGGAATTCATATAAATTTAGAACAACTAGAACAATACTTCTACATATGCTCAACATGGCAGTACTACATAAAACTAGTTTTGAGAGCCTAGTGTAAACACAAAACTGGTGAGTGGTCAGCAGTCAACACAGCTGATTGTCAAATCTAAGATCATGTTCGGTTCTAGCCCATGGCTAGCCAAGATTTTGTTAACCTTTTGGCTGTCAATGAATTGGCCAACATTGGCAAGAAAAATGAACTAGATTGGCCAAAGAGGCATTAGCGTGCCAAATAGTTGGCAACCATCCAAACAAAGACCAGAGTTTTGGCCATGAACAAAAAAATGGTAGGGTAACTTGTAAGGTAAGTTTTTGCCCCGGTCCAAACATACCCTAAATCATGTATGTACCACTCATTGAGTTGGAATAGCGAACCTATGCTACTAGTTTAACCTTATCCTCCAGATTCACGCTGATTATGAAAAGTTTTCACGCGTTCCGCTTTCTTTCAGGATAAGGAAATGGCAGACTTGAATCAGAGAATAAGATTACAAACAATTTGCAGACAAAATGTCTACAGAGAAAATTCTAAAATTTCACAGCCAATGAATCGAAATCATGTAATATTTATCATTTCAGTTCTCTAGTTTGCTTGGCACCTTACAAATAAAACATATCTATGATTGAAATAGAGCATTCCGTTCTATTGTTATTAAAGAAAGATCCACCAAAGTAATAAATGGGAGAAAGGAACAGTGTCATTTTTATCTTCTCATATCATTGTGGCGAAGTGCTACATGGCCAACTATTATATAATTTAGTGAACAATATTGCCAGCGGTGTACCCTTGTGGCTACTAGGAACTACGGCTGTAGGTAAGCAGAAACTGTTGGGTTGATTTTAAAACAAATTTGGCAACTTCAACTGAGTTAGAAAATTTAGTACCTTGGATCCATGAATGGCCGTATATCGAGTGTCTCCTTAAAGCAACATGCCCTTTCAGTTTCCTAAACCGACCATGAGAGTCGTGGCTGAATCTGTTCAACGTAATTGTCAATACAGGTGGTGCCTTGCTGATAAGAATTCTTCTCATTGCAGCTCTGAAAACCTTTGTTTCATCATTTTTCTGTTTATTTTGTTTATCTTGTCCTTTGTGTACCTTGCCGACCATATCTTTTCCTTTGTGTGCCTTGCCAACCATCTTCATCCTCCTCCTCCTTCCAATATTCCTCGTGAAGCCATCTTCATAATCTTCAGCGCTGGGTAAGATGCTTTGTGTCTCGGATGGAAGGCTACTAGTCACAACTTCTTCAGCATTGGCAGCAGATTCAACCTTTTTGTCGCTAGTAGTACTGCAAGAAGAAGAGTCATTATCACCACAACTCACTGGCGCACTTGTTTCTTCAGCAGCTACATCCACATTATGCCCATTGTTATGCTGGGCAGAGCCATGTGGTTGCTTACTGAAGATGTAAATTCAACTGCTGAGCTGTTCAAATAACTACACTCCTGGTGATTTGTTTTACTGTCTGGCTGTTCAGTAGTGTCAACGGTAAACACTGCACCATGTGGTTGCTTACTGGAAGATGTAAATTCAACTGCTGAGCTGTTCAAATAACTACACTCCTGGTGATTTGTTTTACTGTCTGGCTGTTCAGTAGTGTCAACGGTAAACACTGCACCTTTTTCCAGTAAAGTAGTATTTCCCATGTCTGGGGTATTACCATCAGATGTGTTCTCAGCATCAACCAAAGGAGGATTTGCATTGTCAGAGCAACCATCAGTTGCCGTAATCTCATCAATGTCCTCCTTTCTTCTGCAGCTCACGGTAGCATTATCATCATCTTGCTTTTCATCGCCACTTGCCACCATATCCTCACTGTCCTTTCTGTCACTAGCACTAGCTGCCATCTCCTCACCCTCTTCTAATTCTTTGGTGTTTGGGTCTACAATAGCGATAGAACAGTGCTCACAATGCCATGATTCAGATAGTAGCTCCGGCTCAGTATACAAACTCAAGCAGCCCTCGACTGATACGGGAGAATTACTATCATCCACTTCGTCATCAGCACTATTGCTACTCCAAGCCATCACATCAATATCTCCAGCTGTACCAGTTTCTTTGGTAGCATCAGAAGTTACTTCAGGCTCACCGAACATATCACCAAGACCAAAGCAGTCATCTTGCTCTCCATCTCCACCATAGAAATGGTGTGCATGATTTTCTGCTGCTGGAGAAACGGCTGGAAGGGGACCAATAAATTTTGGACTTTCTGAGCTTTGCTCTCCATCTCCACCATATAAAGGTTGTGCATAATTTTCTGCTGCTGGAGAAAAGGCTGGAAGGGGACCAATAAAATTTGGATTTTGAGAGCTTTCTGCAGTTCCTTCCATTCCTTCGGCAGTGGTACCAAACTCTTCGTAATAAGGAAGCAAGATAACAGACTGTGAACCTGCAGCATTGTCAACAATATCCTCAACTGAGTGCTCAGAACTCAAGGCCTGCTCTTTGGGCAACGCATCATCTCGACTGTGAGAAGAATCATGCATGCCATCCTTGCTGTCCCAGATCTGTCCAGCTTCAGTAGACCATGCAGAATCAAGAATCTCAGAGTATGTTTCATCTCCATCACCAAGATAATCCAACCAGGAGATGTCAGCCTCCACATATGAAGCGGTCTTCAGTTCATGGTTGGGAACAGAAGCACATGATTCACTGCACTCAGACGGATCGGGCTCTTTATCAATGACAACCTGTCCCAATTCTGAAACTGGAATCTGGGAATCATTGCACTCAGCAACTGTTTGGACTTTTTCCTTGCTACTCTCCACTATTGTAGGAGATACTCGAGTAATAATCTTTCCATATCTGCCTTTTCTGTTCCCAGCTCGTATGGGTTGCTTGGTCTTCTTCCCTGGTGGAGATGAAACACTCTTGGCTGGAGTCTTCCTTGATGGAACTGGTAGCGAGAGATCAAGGAATTGGTCATGTTTAACAGACCCATGTGTGCATTCTATGCTGGACACGGTACTAGACAGCTGACCCCCAAAGATGGATTCGACAATCGTAGGAACCCCTGCAGTGGTAGGATCCTCCGCTAGCTTCCGCGCTTCAGTTTCCTCCGTGCCTAAACCATCGAGAAAACAGCGGAGTAACTCATGGCTGTCCTGCATCTGGTAGCCTTTGAACTGAGGGTATTTGGAGCAAATACTTGAGAAGAGGCTCTTTGGGCTCAGTGCACCTCCTGCATCATTCGAAGCACTCGTTTCTACAAACAGCTTCCTCAGCGACATAGCAATGGCTGCTGTTGGAACATCTGGTCCTAACATCTTGCTGCGAAACCTATCAAGTGCTAGGAGACTCTGCAGCACTGAATTGAAGAAACAAGTGTTTCCAAGATTTGGCAGCCCTTTGATCACATTACCATGGCTATTATTAGCCGAAACCAATGCATTGCTACCCGCTGCACCAATCACCTTACCAGGGGCTGCTGCTGCTGCTGGCGGTGGTGCTGCTATCTCCACTACAGGCATCTCGACAGGCACCTCGTCTTCACACGACACGCAATAGACGATGGTTGGCTTATCATCCCGTGCAGCCCACCAATGGCGGTCCTGCTTGGCATGCCTTCTGGCATGGCCGTACGGCTTGCTATCTGACACCCCACCGCCGCAGAAATGCCGTCCGCAGTCCAGGCAGACCCACATATCAGTCTTCTCCGCCTTGGCCTTGGCAGCAGAGCCCTTCGGGCCACCCGCGCCACCTTTCTTCTTCTGCTGCTTGCTACCGCCCCCTTTCTTCCGTGGGCCGCCTTCATCCCGGCAATGCTCGCACGCCGCGAGATGCCTGGAGGAGATGATCTCCCGGAGGAGCTTGTTCATGTAAGGAACGTCGCGGCTGTAGTGGCCGCAATGCTCCCTGTCGGCCACTTCCTCCGCCGAATTGCCCGCGTCCTGGGACGCCTCGTCACCGGATCCAGCATCGTCCAGCGGGTCCCGCTGTTGTGCTTTCTTGGACTTGGCCTTCGCCTTCTTCGCCATCGCTCCTGAAACACGAGAGTAGGGCGTGAAAGCGAGCACGCGGATCCAATCAAAACCTAAGGACGAGGCCAGTTGGTAGCTACACGGCCACCAGGAGCGGATCTAAGATGGAAAATTTCTGGTGGTCAGCTGGGTTTAACAACTAATCTCTGGATTATGCTCATACCTCAGAAATCAACCCCCGAAGCTGCGGACGGGGTCGGGACAGCAGAGACGCGACGAGGTAGGACGGGAACGGCGACGGCGGCGGCAGCGTCGAGCGTGAGGGCGGGCGCGACTGCTTGGGGCTGAGGCGGAGTCGGAAGTGAAGCTAAGCTACGGGGCGGCGGCAGCTCTAGCTAGGGTACGGAGGCAGTTCAGGGCGGCGGCGCACTGGGTGGGGAATTGGGGACGCTCGCGTGGAAGAAGAAGAGGAGAGGTAGGTACCGATACGGTACGGGACTCCAAATCCGAGTTGGGATGTTCGTAACCTATTCGAATTGCAAAATTACAAACACTAGCAAATTGTCCGTGTTTTAAAATAAATCAAACATCTTATGTTTGAACTAAATTCTGATTATGGTTATACCATCTTTTCTAAGTATGTTGGAATTCTCCCATATTTCAATTGTCTTACATGTCTCATAATACAACAATCCTCACAAAGTAAAATAAAATGTCGCCACTTACTTTGTATTCTTTTTTAATAATCATGGGTACCCAAAAGTATGAATTCATCATGCAGAAAATCACTTTTGAAGTAACGAAAAATACTATTCATTTAGGTATCACACATATTCTTATCACATTATTTTATCTGATCCACAAGCAAATTAATCTCAGAGTAAGAAAATATAAGTGCGCAACTTCAAGAAATTCAAACTGGACTTGTGCTTAAATAAAGGAACGAGTCAAATAAACTGGAGGGAAGAGAAACAAGAGGCTATTATATCATATATGCCCTCCAAGTTTAAATCTGATATTTATATATTATATATATATATATACACACACAAATTCTAAACTTGGGATGTGTTTAATGAAAATATAAAGCAAATCTGGCACTGGAGTCAGTTTGCAAGATGCTAGGTATAAACCATGAACACACCCTGTCCATCTATGACGATAGCCAATTGTTTGACAGATCGTGTGCATTTGTAATCTCTAAAAATGAGTTAAAGCGTTTTGACCTACGAAAACACCTTCTCCTGTCCGATTAAAAAATTCGAAGAAAATAGTAAAACATTTTGTAAAATTCTATATTTTTTTGTGATGAAAAAAATAAATCACTAACAAAAACGAGACTTACAAATATAGTTTTTCAGAGCATCACGAGTGTCATTTCACCATGAAACTCGGCATGTTTGTAGAAAACTTGTTTATGTTCATCACAAAAAAAAACAGAATTTTTAAAAATAATTTACTATTTTTTCGAATTGTATAATCAATCAGTAGAATGTGAGGTCGGGAGCCAAAGTAAATTTCTGTTAAAATTATACCTAACCCGTGAGGTTGTTCGAACCATGATTTGCATATTCCCACATCCTAAGATATAAAAAAAAACTTGCAAACTGTCAATATTTGATGGATATACTCTGTGGACCGTACGCCATGATTAAATTAAACTTGGGAGAGCAAATCAATCGACCTTTTTTTTAGGGCACGAATCAATCCATCTGCACACGGGAGTCTACCTAGCGCTGCATGTTGGACCCATGGGCCACGCAACTGGTCAGGAAAATTAACTACCACTGGGCTCTATTTGGGCTCAAACTCGTTTGACTAGTACGAATCGGTCACGCGCTTTTTTTAGGTGCGTGTTAGCGCCTGTTTCCAGTCGGTTGGATGTAATCGTACGTGCAACATATGAAGCAAGACGCACGACCGTCACGGTTACTCGTATTATATAGTAGAGATAAATTCGTATGGTTAAGGATTAATATGGAATTCAAAATATATATCATGGTTTTTTGACAATCAATATCATGATAAATTTATAGTAGCCAAAAGTAGCCCGAGATATATAAACTAACTATGACGATTACAAAATAAAGTTTAAAAAACGAGCAAATCTTTAAGATTTTGAAACTCTTTTTTTTCACGACACAACTTGTACTTTTCTAAGGGCAGCCGTAAAAAAGTAACACGGATATCGAACCATAAACCTGTCTTTGAGACACGTCTTTATTGTTGAGTATAAGAGCATCCCGTCGGTTAGGGAGTCGATTGGGTGCGTCAGACGAAGCCGCACGCGACGCCACGTCCGCAGCGTTGTCATTGACACAACCATAAACCTATATACTCTATCGTTTGTCCTCATTTGGACGCCGCCACCACACCTCTCAAGTCGAAAGCGGCGGCGCTTGTAGCCTCGTCAGACACAGAAATCACGCCGACGACTCGCCCCCTTTTCGCCTCGGCTTCTCACGATAGCGTTGGTTGGCACTCGTCGACTCACCGGGCAAATACATCCCGTCGACCTCGCGAAGCCACCATGCAAGCAACATGTTCGGACGATTACCTGGTAGGATTGCGATTTTCATAATTTTTATCAGAGCGGTGATGGGGTGATTGATTGATTCACGTTTGATTCAAATTGATGGATAGCGACGATGAGATGATGCCCACCTGTTGATGGACGAATAATACAGTATCGCCGCCAAGGAAGAGAAAAATTTGGCGATTCTTGCTTGTCTGCTACAGATTATAACCGACGAGGCCGCCAATAGTGTCGCACCCAAACGGAGGAGGCTCGGTGCCTGGAGGATCAAGACCAAGCCGAGTCATAGGATGGAGGCCATTGCATGTTGATATCCGATTATTTTGCTGATATTCCAGGATTCACCGCAAAGGATTTCCATCGACGCTTTTGGATGAACCATGAGTTGTTCACGCGGATCGTCCATGTTGTGAGGGAGTACGATGCGTTTTTCAAGTTGAAGAAGGACACCATGGGAATGGTAAGGCTTCTCTACAATCCAGAAGTGCACTGCTTCTATGAGGGTGCTTGCATATGGAGTGCCTGCAGATGATCAAGCCGACTATCTACGCATGTCGGAGTCCACAATGTACAGATTTTGCAGACAATGGTGGTTGTGTTTGTAACACGCTATTTGAGAGGAACAAATGAATAAGAAAATCTCGGATAATGGAGCAGAACACAACAAAGGGATTTCCCGAGATGCTTTGAGTCATCGATTGGATGCACTGGAGCTGAAAGAATTGTCCATTTGGTTGGCAAGGATTATATAAAGGGAGCCATAAATGATATTGCAGTGTAGTACTTGAAGCTATGGTCGACCTTGAACTATGGATTTGGCACGCTTTTTTGTATGACATGATCTCAGACTCACATCAACATGCTGGAGCGATCTCCGGTGTTTGCGAATCTTGTTGAAGGTCATTCTCTCGTAGTCAACATTACCATCAATGGCAACACCTACAACAAAGGGTACTACATTGATGATGGCATCTATCCAAGGTGGGGTACATTTGTGAAGACAATCTCCAACCCACTAGGTACCAAAGGTTGTTGGTTTGCCTCCAAACAAGAGAGTGTCAAGAAAGATGTCGAGCGAACATTTGGAGTGCTCCAATCTCGGATTGCTATTGTCGGGTACCCTACTCTGACATGGTCGACATTAAACTGATGCGTTGCCACCCACTGTCGGTTCTCGCCGCTTCCCGCCCAATCCGCCAGTATAAGATGTCATGTCGTGCTGCCGCTTCAAGCCGTGCTCTCACATCTCGCCGTCCTCGACAACAACAAGGCATGCCGCCTAGCCACCTCATGAGCCACCATCACCCCGGGTGCGCGCCGCCGTTTCCCGCCGTCGGACCCAACTCATCCACCATCTGACGAGGAAAATAACGAGGAGGGTGAGCAGCAGGAGGAGCAGCAGGAGGAGGTCACCACGTATAACTCCTTCCTCATTGCGCTTTAGAAGGGGACCCCCGGCTGAGGGCGTTCCTCGAGAAGACGAACACCGGCTTTGAGGCACGCGTCATGGACATGTCGTGCGAGAGCGCGACGCATGAGGAGGCCTCCAGCCAGCTCATGGCCGCCGAGCAGCAGGTCCACCAAGAGCTGATTGCCCATAGGGCGGTTTTTGACGCCGCTCGCGAGGCTGCCCGCTTCCACATGAGGCATGCTCACATCTGACAGATTGAAGAGGCTTTTCGTCGGGGACCCTCGAAGCAACGAGCCGGAGAGCAAACAGCGGAAGGCGAAGGAAAAGGCGGTGTGGGAGTATCGCGTGATGCTCACTCAGAGCGCCAGGCGATGCACGTGCGTGCTCGCACGCGGACCACAGCAGCGAGGCTCACCGGAACGGGGCGGAGAGGCGCTATCTCGTGCGGGTAGAGGTCAATAGTGAGCCTCCCCCATTTTGCCGAGTCGGGGGCAAACAACGACGAAGCTGGTCCTAGCGATCCACCTCTTCCCGGCGTCTACATTATATTAGGTTTAGTTCAATTTTTTGTGGTAACTTAAGTTTTACTTTAGAATTTGTTATAATTTAGCAACTTTCAATAAAAATCGTTATTAAAAATTGGTAACTGTTCAAAGTTTAATTTAAACTTGGGGGCGCCGCTGGGTGAAACACATATGGTGCCAGACATGTGTTCTCCTCCTGTCCAAGCAGACACATTTATTTGGGTGCCACAGAGATTTTTGGGGCTGCGGGTGGAGATACGAATACTGCTAGTACAATCTTTTGTACCCTCCGTAATAAAATAAGTGTCTTACATTAGTCTAAATATGAATATATCAAGATACATCCTTATTTGGATAAATAAAAAACTCTTATATTCGGACGGAGGGAGTATGTGCAAAGAAAAAATACAGACAGCATATTTGCGCTGACACCTCGGGCCCACCTGACAGGCACTGTCCCTCCCACTCTTTCGAAACTCCCCTTCGCGGCCGGGGGCGTTCCTTCGAAATTCAATTCGCCAAACACTTCGCGCGCGCCACGAGAGCGGCGGCCTCCGCCGCAGTATGGAATTCAGTCTGGCGATCGCGCATGGCAGTGGGGCTCCTATGGAGTAGACGGCGAGAGGAGCAAGCCCGGCCGCACGTCTCTCCCTCGCTCGCGCGGGGGTCACGACGAACACGCGGCGGACGGTCTTAATGAGGATTGCGTGGCAGATGCTAAATTGCGTCGCTAGCAATTAGGGTTCTTGCTGGCAGTGGCAGAACGCGACAATACATAGGAAGAAACCGAAGAGCGTGGAAGATCACGGAAAAGGCAAGAGAAATCGTTTAAATGGGGGCACAGCGGAGGCGAGAGAGGGCTTGCGCTAGGGTTCGAGAGACAGATCCCGAGCGCCGCCGCCTCTCTCAAACTCACCCCACCTCGCTCGCCGGAGTCGCCGGCTCATCCAAGCCCGCCGTCCTGGCTCTGTTACTGGTGCTGTCCGGAGTAATCGCGAGCGCGGCTGCTTCCATTGCTTGGAAAAGTATACTCCTGTTCTTCTTCTTGTAGCTGTTGATTCATTTCTTACTTCATCGTGTGCTAGTTTTAAGAGATTTGTTGTTTTTGTAGCAGTAAGGATTGATTAGCTCCCGCAGGCCTCTGCTTCATTATTTTATTTGTTGCTGTTATTCTCTTACTCTGGTAGATCTATAATTAAGCGCATGATGGTCTTTCCGGTTTTACAGTGCATGCATCTGATATATCATGCGTGAAAAGAGTTTATTGTTTTTGCATGATACTAGACAGTAAGTGTTTTAGATCTTGTGAGTAATTCTAAATAGAAATAGATCTCTTGTGATTCGAAGTCTGGAAGGACTATGGACTATTTGTAACGAGAATAACATAGACTACGGACTATCTATGGAGAGTAGTAACAGAGCGGTGCATCTTTTGGTTTGCTCCTCCTTGCAAGCGCACATTATCACTTTGGCCATTTTCCCCTCTGTGACAAATTAGTACTGGGGTGTTGATCTATTCTGAATGAAGTGCTCGACGTAACGTTGCATGCACTGTAGTGTTTTGATGAGTACGACTCTTCGGATTAGTTTCAAATATGGTGGTACACGGGGTGCCCTGTTTACTATGAAGATCACAAAGTAGGATAGAAGAATAATGTATCTGATAAGTTATTTATTCCGACTAAACTGATCTATGCCGATTTTGTCCAACAATGGATGCTTCACTTGTGAGTAACCATTCATATAGTGGACTGCAAACCAAAACAACTTTAGCATTGACGATACTTGAACGTCATTATTATATTTAAATGTCTATCATTATAGCAATGATCATTGCGGCTGAAATAAATAAAACAACATTTGTAACTGCTGGGTTTAGTAAGCATATTTATTGTACTCCGTGAATCCATGACCATCGTGACATTCACACTCTCACAAGGTTTGTCAGGCTTCCAATCGTGGAAAAGATCCACACTATGTAGTCATTCCTTTGTTCATTGCTTCATGCCATTTAAGTTCATTATGTATCTATCAATGCAGTAAATCTTCTTGCATAGTTAAATCTCATGCTGAGTGGTGAGTTTCATGTGTATTATATTGATAGTTCTTCTGAAACTAGGCATCCTTTGCTCTTCCTACCATCAGGTAGATGAAATGAGCCTATAACTGACAAAGGCATGTTACAACCCATTAACCATTTTCCATTTTAGTGTCCAGTTCTCATGATCACAATTGCAGAAAGAAGATATGTCACCCTTCAAAGAATGCAACACATCAAATTGTGGTCAGACACATGGAGCTACAACTACAAGGAACACTGTATTATGGTTGTCCAATAAGTACTGACCAAATTGTATCAAGTCATCTTGTATTTTTCGTTAATGGAACTGATAATATACAGACACAGTGAACTTCCGTCCAAAGACTGCGCTAAATTGATTAAGAATATCGCTTGGCCTCATTTCCAGGATTATTTTATGTGTAATCTTTTATACGATGTGCTTTTTATCTTTTGTCCAAAGACTGCACTACCAAATATTGGTCCTTTGAACCATTCTCTTTTTGTTGCATTAAATGTGTTATCACATCTCCATTGTTCTGACATGAGATTGCATTTCTTTTCAGTTCTCCTTCACTTTATAGAAGAAACTAGAGATGTCGTCCCCGAATGCTGGTACGGGACCTGCTAATGGTGTTGTATCGGATACAGGATTTGCAAGGCTTCATGGTCAAGACTTTGATTACTACATCCACTATTATGAAATCATCGTGGGACGCGATACCAAGAAAGAAAAGGTAGACTTAGATCTCACTGTTGTTGGCGGAGCCAAGGACATTTCCCGCCGTCACGCACGCATATTCTATGATTTTAAACACCGCACATTTGCCCTTGAAGTTCTGGGAAAAAATGGATGCTATGTTCAGCGGGAACTTTACCTCCCAGGATGATCCCGTTAAACTGGACTCCCAGGATCTCATTCAGATTGGAGGCACACAATTCTACTTTCTCCAAGCAGCTTGCACCATCGATGAAAGCATTGCTGCTCAGGACAATCCTCAGTCATTTAGCTTTCGTGGCATTACTTATCATGTTGATCCTGCCACAGGTTCTGTTCGGCACACTCCTATTCCATCACAATTCATGGCTGCCACAGCTTCTGCTCAGGACACTCCTATTCAACCACAACCCATAGCTGGCATGGCTTCTGCTCAACACACTACTCATACTCCATCACAACCCATGCCTGCCACAACTTCTGCTCAGGACACTCCTATTCAATCACAACCCATGTCTGCCATAGCTTCTGCTCAGCACACTCAGATTCCATCACAACCCATGTCTTCATCCTCTCTGCACCCAGTCCATTCTGTTTTTTCAACTTTGCGTGGCTATTTTGCTAACGCTTTGCGTGAGCGTGACTATTTTGCTAACGCTTTGCGCAATAGTCATGGCTGCGCCAATGGTGAGAGTGGACCTGTAATTGGCACTGGAACTCAAGGAACGTTCATGAAGCAAAACAACAGGTCTTTGGTTGAACTGGACCTCAATGTTGAAGCAATTGAAACACTCGGTGAAGATGGTATTTTATACTAGATACCTATCTACTGTATTTTCCCTTTTGATATATGAACATAAAATTGACAACATTTTACCTAGTAATAATACAATCACTCCTTTCCCCTACATTGATTCGTGTGTTGCAACAATTTGGCTATCGTAGCAGAGAATACTCATGGCTGCGCCAATGGTGACGGTGGAGAAGGACCGAATATGGATCAACATAACATGTCTTTTGGTGCATTGGACCTCAATGTTGAGCCAATTGGAACACCGATGAAGATGGTATTAATGCTAGATACTTAATTATCTGCTTTATTTTTTCATTGTGATATATTAACATAAAATAGACAATTCTATTACCTGGTAATAATACAACCACTCATTTCCCGAGACTGATTTTTGTGTTGCAACTATTTGGCTATTGTAGCAGAGAATACTCATGGCAGTGCCAATGGTGATGCTGGAATTATAGTTTGCACTGGAACTCAAGGACCGAATACGGAGCAAAACAACAGGTCTTTTAGTGAAGTGGACCTCAGTGTTGAACCAATTGGAACACTCGATGAAGATGGTATTTATGTAGATACTATCTACTGTATTTGTTTTCCTTTGTGATATAATAACATAAAATATACAACATATTAGCTGGTAATAATGCAATCACTCCTTTTTCCTAGACTGATTTGTGTGTTGCAATTATTTATCTATTGTAATAGGGAATGGTCATGGCTTGGCAAATGGTGAAAGTGGAACTCTAGTTGGCACTGGAACTCAAGGAACTGTTATAGAGCAAATCAATAGGTATTTGGGTGAACTGGACCTCAATGTTGAACCAACTGGAACACACAGTGAACATGGTATGTTATAATTGTCACATACTTATGCTGGATACTTCTCTACTGTATTTTTTTTTTGATATCCCAACATAAATAGAAAACTTTGTTACTTCCTTTTCGAAAAAAGACAACATATTTTTTGGTAACAATACAATCGCTCATTTCCCCCTGGACTGATTTGTAGCCAGCAACTATTTTGCCATTGTAGTAGAGAATGAATTTTAGTATTTAGGACACATAAATTGAGGAATTATTGGTTAGGTCGCAATTTTCTAACTCTGCATGTCCAATCTCCAGTAGGCGCCCATGCTTGGGTATGAGTCGATAAGTCTGTTTGCGGTCTGCTTCTACGGTTGGTACCTTGTGTTTCTCAAAGAAAGTATTCATATATAACATGTTTGTACACTAACTTCGCGAGACTACCTTGTAGACATTGCATCTGTACATTCGCGGTGCTTCAATTGTGGTGGAATGTAAACTGTAGTATGATGCATTGCTATCACGGAATTTTCCCTTGATTCTGATCTCTTCTGTGAAAATAATTTTCTTAATGCTTATTTCACTAATAGATACAAACTGTTCATGAACTAACTCCATGTTTCTTTCGAAAATAGTTACAAAGTGCTCATGAACTAATAATGTAGTAGCAACCTTACATGTACAATGCATGTTTCACGAAATATATACTGTATATATTGCATCACAGATATACTAACATATGCATAAAAACGTATTTAGAATAAAGAAGGTTACACATCACCATTAAGTTTCTTTCTTCTCCCACGAACCACTCAACAAAAAGACAAATCAACATCACGATATGTTAAATAGGAGCCACAATCCTGCAATTAAGAGGTGATTAATAGGAAGTGGTCAGAGGATATGCACGGTTTAAATCAGAAATATCCTTCAGCAACTCATACTCTTATAAGAAGTATAGGCATAGATACGGATAAAAGGGTGAGAAAAAACTAAACCAAATACCATGCCAATGGTTTTTTCTCTATCATTTGTTGTTAGCAATAGCATTATTCTATTCAGACGACCGGAACACAGTATTACGCGCAGCTATCTACCTAACGAGATTATTTTATTAATGCAGTTAATGAAGTGGAAATTAGGACTGACAAGGATAAAGACAATCCACAGCTCCGGCAAAAAGAAGAGAATGATCTTATGTCATATGTTGCAAGCCTAGTATCTAACCACTCTAGTCCTACTGGTTGGGTGCCTGCGGCAGAAGTCCATGCAGAGGTTTGTTATGCAAGATTATTCATTTTTGTGCAGTTTCTCAAATTCAAAAAATTAATCCAACCACCTTAACTAACATAGATAAGGTTTGGAGAAAGCATCTGGGGTATGCAACTGGTGGGACTTTTAATTTTCAGCTAGTATACTATGTGTCAAAATTATGAGAAATTACATGTTTCTATTTAATAGAGTGACTGCTTAGCATCCTTGAATAAAAATAGCAACAGTTCCATTTGAATATGTGTTTTTTTTCATGTCTAAAGGGCTTTACAAGTTCTCTATAGTGTTATATATATCATGGGATGACCACATTATTTCATTTTGTTACGTTTACGTTGGTTTTGCATTAAAATTGAACGCGGATTTTGCCAATGCACTATGGCGCGCAGGTGCAATCCTGGGCCGTCGGCAGGATTTAGCGTTGACCCAGCGCATTTTCAACGCTAAATCCTGGCCGTCGGATAGCTGAAACCGACGGCCCAGATTGCACCTGCACGGCGAATTGTAAATAGAATAATCAATTAAAATTTTGATTTAATATTTGGCTTCACTAACAAACTGCGTTCATAAAGACGTTTTTGGCGGTATAATCAGTATGTGATGACATTAAGAATCACATAATCCTTCATAACCACCTTCTTTATCAGGGCAAGATCCTTCAATAACCCGGTCCATAAGTTCTGCAATAAGCATGCAGTTATTCAGAATGCCCGAAATTTTAATCCTTTGCTGTCTCATAGTATTTAATGTCACCTTCTGATTTTGGCAAGCATGTGGACTAACCCACCCAAGCTCACTTATCTTGTTCATCATTGGCATAGTTTGCCCATTTTAGCAGTGGATGTTTATCTCAGTTATGCTCATAGAGTCATATAGTCCTTACATAGTTACATTAACATGTCGCAGATATCATGAAATAGGCTCGCAACCTTTGTAATGTCGTTATTTCTCTTTCCTGGTAGCACGTTTTAATTTGTAATCTTAAATCGCGAATTATGACATATGCTCGAATCCATTTGGAATTTTGTGGTCCAGAGAACAAGAATTAAAACCTTCCAATTGCTATTATTGACTATCAATTATTATTCTTTGTATGTAAGTGAGATATACTAAATCCAAGACTTGCTTTTCTTGTAAGATTCCTTCAAACGGGCTACAAGTTTCACAAAAATACCTCATCGTTTCATAGTTATTATCCTGTTGATTAATTGTATGGACCGATCTACCTTAAGAGTCTGCTCCGACAGCCTACAGCATCATCATAATATACTTGTCCCGCGTAGTAAAGTTACACTTTGAACCCGCTATATGTGGTTCGTGCGCATTCCGTGAATTTGTTAGGCATTGCAAACTAATTCTTGATTATTTTGCAGCTTGTTAAACACTTCAGCAAGATATGGCCCAGCAGCACGGTCCAGAAGTACCTGGTATCTGAGGCCGGCTCATCAGCTGGAGCTGTAGAGAAGCCATGGCACAAGCTGTTGGAGCTGCTCAGGAAGTGCCCGGAGAAGTTCGTTCTCTGTAATCTATCTAGAGGAACAGAAACGTCAGACTTGATCGGCTTCATGCGACCCTGAGGTTGCTCAGATCATTTATCAGTCTTATGTTCGAAACCAAAAATATTGGACATCTCTCCTTGTTTGTATCATCAGCTCATGTTGTAAACCCTTCGTGGGTATATCTATATCTAGCTCTCATTCTGTACTTTTGGTACTATCTGCCGTTAAGAGTTGGACCGATCGCTGGTTTGTTTTCGTTGCTATAATTTGCATATGGAATGGGTGTTCCCTGATAGCACTTTGTATTATGAAATGACAGAGCAAGTGGAATAGATTGTTTTGGCATCTGAGGAGTAATAATTTGATATCACTTGTTTTGGTGAAATAGTAGATCAGCGGTACCCCTATGCTCGCGGTCTCTTGTCAGCAACAAGAACTTGTCGAGATTTGCCTGGGGATGAGCTGCTGGTCCGCGACGGAGTGGAATGGATATCCTTTCTTTGCTTGTGCAGCTTCCAGAGACACACCGTATGATGGTGTTTTTTTTTACTATGGTAGTTAGGGATCTGGCACAGTAAAGTTTAGTCATGGGTTGGCTGCCCTTCGGTAGGTCTCAGGATAAACTGTGTTTTTTTTCTTGGCTTAGCTCTATTCTGGACGCTGTCCATCAGGACTTAATTTTTGAGTAATGATTTTTCTGTTTTTTCCGGAAAAGTTGAAATGGAAGGCTTCTGCATCTGAAGAATAATAACTTCTCCACGCGCTCTGGTCTTGCAAAGGGCCGCCACTGAATAACTGTGGGTATGACCTTCCTTCATGGAACTGAAGTTACTATTAAAGTATGGTGAAGATGCTTTCTTCATCTGTTATAAATCTGTTAGTTTGTCACTCTTAATGTTTCGCCGCAAAGAAAATAATTTTAGTTCTATGTAGTTAGAGGCTTGAAGCTAGGAATGCAGGATTTGAGACGTTGAAGCAACAACATGACGAAAACATATGGATCGGCTGAACAGCCCCATACTTAAGACATGAAGTGGCACATTCTGGTCCCAACTCCAGTACTGTACTTTCTTAACCAGTTTTCCCAGGGTAATCCAAAAAAAGCACTAACCTTAAGCAATGACCATGTGCCCAACCATTCATCTAATAATAACCATGCAGTGGACCATATTAGGGCTCAATATTTTGGTAGGGACTCCTCGATGGACCTCTTCTGTACATAGATAGCATAGTACAAAATGAATGAACTCCAGGTGAGGTCCAACATTTGCCACAAATGGGCATTGATTGTTACACAAATTGCAAAGCTAATCACAAAATTTGGGGTACAGTTGTTCCTCTGGTATGTTACGCCGGGCCGCACAGACCAAGACGGTAAAAACAAATGGAAGAGCACAATACATTTGAGCAAATACACATAATTTTCTATCTATCTAGTTTCCTCCACACGGTGCGGCCACGGTTGATCTCATCCCCCGCCCCAGCGAATCTCAAGCAGTGCAAGAACTGGCGCTTCTCTTCTGGGTGTGGTGCTGCAAACGCAGATCCATTTGAACTTTCCTCCTCTACTTCCTCTATATATGTAAGAGAATCAACTATGTCGTCATGCTGACATTCTCTTCTGTAGTCAAGAGTAATTGTTTGCAACTCGTGGGTATCAATAATATCTTGAGGTATGCTCTGCGATTTCAAAGGAGAAAGAAACGAGATGTCATGAACTATCACAAATCAACAAGGATGTCATTCATGCATGAAACTATAATTTTAAAGAATAACCATATAATTGATTGTACACTACTAACAAAGAAAGCTAATAAGTGGGGCAAAGGCTATATTACATGAAAGGACGATGAACTGATGGTTAAAGAAAAGAAAAAGGTGTTGGAATACTCACTTCAAGGACCCAACCAATGTAGGTGACATTATTGACATGTTGGTTCATGTCCAAATCAGCTCTTCTAGGCTACAATCCAGAAATTAAGGTATGTCAACATGACAGTTGCTCAAGTGCAGAGCGTAACAATCAGAGGAACAAAACTAACCACTAGCCCGAGCCGTGAGTGCTGTGGAGGATATGTAAGAATAGGGATCTTCTTCAGACTACCATTGTTTTCCTCAGGGAACGCTAATCTGCACAACGGTAACTTGTCATTTGTGAATGACACCAATTTGCATCCTTACATGTAAGACCATAAGAGTGTTAAAGTGGAGCACATTTGAAGTACAAAAGAGGGGATCTTAGCTCAGTTGAGGCCTAAACAAGAAAAAAAATATGAAATACCAATTCACCTTGGAGACTTTGGACAGTGGACAAAAACCTCATCCCTAACTTCATCACTGACTCTTTGCAGTCTGCGTGTATTTTGGTTCATCATGACCCACTTGCTGGAAAAAAACAATTGATATGACTATTACTTGTAATGAGTACAGTACAGTGACAGATCTATAATTTTCCAGACAACAAACAAAGAAACACACACGCTTCACAATAAACTATTAAGCTTCAGATCTGTAAACATATGTTGAACAGCTAAAGAAAGCCCCACTAGGCATATGTATGTACACTGTATCAAATCAAATGAAGTAAACTACAAGAACAACTGGAGGACAACTAGGAATAAGTCTACATATTTTGATTCTTGACATACTTTCATTTTAGGTGCCGAAAGTCTGATGCCTGTCCTAGACAATTTATTTTGCTAGATTTGCCTGGAGAATCAAAGGTGTGGTAACAAGGTTGGGGATGAAGTTTGAAAAGGAAGGACACATATTCAGTCGAAACAGGTAGCTGCCCTTTTCCATTTTTCCCTTGGACACAAATATGAACATATGGTTTTAACTGTGAGCAAACATGGTGACTATTTCCAACAGAACAAAACAAGTACCTGGTAGCTCTTCCGATAACTTCACCATTAGCTACATCCTTGAGGATCCAATCACGCCGAGTGCCAATCCTTCCATCAGCTTGGCACCATGTTTCAATCTCAACAACATCACCCCTATATGTAGAAGAATTTTCAGTCATGATTAAATCCTGCTTGAAGGAGAACAGTGGGAACAAAAGTTGTGGGGATCTTGCAAATTTACCAAGCGGGGTACTCGTATATCTCAATGTGCATCCGGTTTGTCACCCAAATGAGTCCAAGTTCTCTCATTGTTGTAGTTGTGGCAAAACCATCGGTGGAGAACCCCACACTTTGTGCATGGTTACACCCTACCTCCTGCATTCATAAGAAAGCCTATCACAAACAGGTCATAATAAGGAAACAAACAAGAATATTATCGAAAACCCTGATATAAACAAAACCAGTGCTGATAATAGCACACGAGTTAACATAAGTAGAAACACTTGCTACTACTATTAGTCCGAATGCATATGACCGCAGGGCATAGATATCAGATCAAATGATCAAGAGTTCGTCAGTTTTGAGTTTTGCGAGGGAGAGAAAAGTGTTCGAAGATTGCGAATCATGGAATGAGGTTCACCAAATCCCAAGCGATATATCATTCATACCCCATTAGATTTCTTACAAAATTCCATTTCTGAGCCTTTTTATAATAACATGATTACTTAATTATTTTTTGAAGAACCATGATCACTTGATTATATGACAAGCATGCACATGCACAAGATTTGCGCTCACATCCTTCCAAACACACAGGATTACTTAAACTGAGTTGATCCACAACACGGCTGTCATTCCTTATCAGATCTTTAAGCATGGGATTTCAAGAACTCCGGCATAGCTGATCCAAGGACAAAGGAAGGCACATTGGGTGAGATTTAGGATGCACTGGGTGCACACGGGGAGCAAAATTCTGCAGGCCTGTAGGGGCACATCAATTTCGTAACACCCATGCCGATTGGCCATTTCCAGCAGCATAGAACAGAAGCAGCACTGACTAGCACAAGATTAGCTCAAGTAACTTGCTCAAGCTCGAGGTCAACTCATGTGATAGGCAAGCAGCACATGCTTGGTAGCTACGAAATCCCTCTCGGTGAATCGTAATCGCGGCATAGCAGAGAGGAACTCTGAATCTGCTGCCACAATACAGATCCACACACCCCCCAGCTCTCCAGTTCCCCCCAAAGCAATCTCATTTCGCAATTTCATAAGAGGGCGCCTGGCATCTAGCGACGGGATCTCGGGAGGCATGGAGAATTGGGGAGGCTGGAGAAATTCGTTACCTGGAGGAGGTTGGCGATGGTCTCGACGGTGGCGGTCTTGTTGATGCCCACCTCGTAGGAGCGGACGACGAAGCACTCCTTGTAGGAGAGCCGTCCTCGAGGAGGCTCCCCATCCGCAGCCGCTCCGCCAGGCCCCGCCGCTCCCCTGCGCCGTCAGCCCCCTCCGTGGTCGCCACCGCCGCGGCGACCTGCGCCGCCGCAGAAGCAGCAACGACGCCCCGCGGGCGAGCGCAGCGCACCACCGCGGCCGTGGCCCGGGGCAGCAGGCCGCGGCGGGCGAGCGGGGCCGGGCCGCATTGCGGCGGGATGTGGCAGCGCAGCATGGGGGCGGGCGGTCAGAGATTCGGGCACTGACGGGTGGGGTATATATGGGACGCGGAAGGGGGTGGGGACTGGGTGGCGCGGGCGGTGGGCAGTGGTAGCGATGCGGTGGAGGAGGCCCGGGCGATAGGAACGAGGAAGACGCGGACGAGAAGAAGACGACCCACAGCCGACCAGCGCACCATGGAGGTTCGGTTCGACCCACGCCGCTAGCCTAGCCTAGCCAAAACGCGCCAAATAAAAGCGTGTGGAAGTCCGTCGATTTTGGTTTTCAATCATAAACATACACGCTAAAACGCGCCAAATAAAAGCGAAATAGATTTTTTTTGAAAATAAAGAGTACTCCCTCCGTTCCAAATTACTTGTCATCCATTTGCCAAAAAGTGGATGTATCTAGTCATGTTACAAGTATAGATACATCCACTTTTTGACAAATGGATGACAAGTAATTTGGAACGGAGGGAGTATGTGTGAATATACCCCATAAAATTGCAAAGTGAGGCGCAGGTGGCCTTAAACTTGTACTGTTACTTTTGGGTAAATCTAACACACTTATTTTGTGACGAAGAGAGCATTACATTGTAAAAAAAAAGCATAGTAGACCAAATTTTCACAATTAGGGAGTGTTTGGTAGACCGACTGGATCCAGAAAATCTCTCCACCCAATTTTTTTATTGTTTGGTAACCCATATGAGCGTCTGAGCCATGCCCACCTCACCCCGAAAACTCCTCTCAACCCTGCTGAGGAGTGAGCTCCGGTCAAATTTCACAACTCAGCCCTACCGAGTTCATACAGAAAATCCCACGCGTGGCCCCACATGAGTTGTGCGACGCCCACCCGGCCGAAAACTCCACTTATTTCCCCCGTGTCACTCTCTCTCTTTCCCTCAATCTCGTCGCCAATCCCGTCGGCACGCCCCGCCGCCCCAGAGCACACCGTCGTCGCCTCATCCATGGAGCCGCCCCCGCCCCGCGCTTGGACAAGCACGATGAGCTCGTACAACGTTCTCGGGATGCCCGAACCAGCACGGAGGATCTGATCGCTTTTTAATTTTCTATCCAAGGACCTGATCGCTTTTTATTTTTCTATCGAAGGACATGATTGCTTTTTAATTCTCTCAAGCCATACGAGACACCAAACAGGATCTGAACTCAGCCCGTCTCTGCTCGTACATGCTACCAAATAAAGGGCAGTGATATGTCCTCAGCCTGGCCAAACTCAGCATGCATGAGGTGAGATAGAGATGCTAGGGCTACCAGGCCTACCAAACAGGCCCTTAGCTGCCATGCTGGAGCAGTCATGCCTGTAATTGCGCAAAGAAGAAGATGGAGGATGCCGCCATCGCATGCCCTCCATGATGCCAACCGAGACTCCATGGTACCCTCAGAGGAGGATGATCTCGGGACTAAATAATGACTTTGTCATGTGAAGCTCACGCGAGATTTGTTTGGTGTTGGACAATACTTTTATTTGAAGTTGTCAAAGGATTTGATAATAGGTTTGTCAAATACATGCTTAGTGTATGTCTTCATTAGTTGTAAGTTCCCATTTTTGTAGAAAATATGAATTTTGCATTATCCTCTCTAATGATCACCTTTGCATGCCTTCACTAGGTGTAGAGTCTTATTTTTTAAAACACTCTTGAATTTTGTGTAAAGGCATAATTATTGGACAACTCAGTACTGCGTGGAAGTTGAATGTGCAAATTCAGAGACTAATCTGGTGATTTTATACTGAAATACAAATTTAAGGGCTACCCACCCGACTTTGCAAGTTTACAGGAGTATTCGCACATTCAGAACAACAATTGACATCGCGACGTGGCTAGGGGCGGTTCCTATCAGCGGCGAGATGTGGCGGCCAAATGGAGGGCACGAGCTAAAACTTCCGCCCACTATAAATTTAGTGAAATTTGCGTGAAATGAATTGAAAGCCGTGAAAACTGGACACATAGCTAGTTGGGTCTAATTTCCCGCTCTGCTAAAACTTTTCTGGACCAGACAGTTTTTCGGCACCTGGGTCTGCGTAGATCGGCTTTTGGCTGCGAAATTTAGGGGGAGACTTGTATAGGATCTCACATTAGATACGATCTATGAGATCAATTTTTTTGAATGGACAAAACAAGTTCAAATATTCTCAAAAAAATCGACAACACGCATCGATGTTATATATGCAAATTCAAAAATTTCCTGCTTCAAATTTGACCTATACTTAGAGAGTAAAAAAAGAGAAACTTCGATGCGAATAGTGTGACACTATTCACTCTCAAATATGACACTAGTCATACGGTAGTTTAACAATTTTGTTTCTCTAACTGTAGGTCGAATTTGGAGCTGATTTTTTTTGGAGTTGTACAAACAGCCTATAAGTCTCTTGTGTAATTTTTTCGGATTTTTAACAATTCGTATATGTAATTTTATGACATGATCATATGATCTCGCTTTAAAACAGTTCCTATACAAGTCTCCCCGTGAAATTACAAAGTAGCGGTTATTATAGTGATCGGGGCGTCTCTAAGCATCCTTATGGCGAAAGATGGACGGTGTGCACCCACCTGTCCTCCTGTGTGAGACGTGTCTCCGGAATAATATTTAGTGATGGCCAGCCCACCTTTAAACGTCATCGCTAGCGTGGAACAGCCGCTGCTACCTCATTTAGGTCAGTCGAGATCAATACAGTTGCAACTAACGCCTGTATATGCATGCGGAATCAAACTTAACTGTGGTTGGGGTGCACACGCTCATCATCAAAGCAGGTATATCCACTGTGAAATTGTCAATAACTGAACATTGCACGATCTGGTAGTCTCTCCGAGTAAAGCTCCATTAATCATGCAAGTGCAAGCTTAATGGCAAGCGGCGCGACGCAGGTGACCACCCAGCCCTCTCTGGGACTGGATGCAAGCTCTGTCTTCAAAATGGTGTTTACTCCGAGAGTGGACAAATACAGATCGAGCTACATGGAGCATTTTATTTTACAAAATTTGAAATCATATTTACAATTTTAAAAATTATGAAAAAGCATGGATGTAGTCAATGTTGTATTATACCAACATGTAAAATCTAACAAGAAATATCTTGTACTGTTTCCTGTACAAAAATGACAAAGTCTGACATTTGAAAGTAGTGAATAATGCAAAATTTTAACTCTTGCAGATCTGTTAGATTTTGTTATTTTGTGCAGACTTTGCACGTTGGTAGAATATAACATGGTCTACACTCAGGAATTTTGTTCAGATTTTTTTAAAATTAAAATATGATTTTCAACTATTTTTAATAAAGGGCATGGGCCTCCATTTATGGTTGCTGGTTTAGAGCAACTCTAGCGGATACCGGATATTTCCATACGGGATAAAAGCTATCCGGAACGGAATAATGTTATCCGGTACCGCGCGACCCGCGGCAGAACAAATCCGATAAACTCGTACGGGAAACAAGTTTACCGCATCTGTTCTGCACAGCGTAACGGTACCGGTACCGGAAAACCATTTTTACATGTTTGCTATCAAATTCATGATTTTAAGAACACCGGGTTCCTTTGGGGCTTCACTCGGCTACCAATGTTGTCATAATCTAATTCCAAGTTTAAACTCCTCTCATCTTCAACGATCATGTTGTGTAAAATCACACAAGCCGTCATGATATTACAGAGGGTTTTCTTATCCTAAAAACGAGCCGGACCTCGAACAATTACAAACCGAGCTTGCAACACACCAAATGCCCTTTCAATATCTTTTCGGCAAGCTTCTTGAGTTTTGGCAAAGATGGAATCCTTCTTATTAGCCGGTTTTAAAATGGTCTTCACAAATGTTGACCAAGAAGGATATATACCGTCGGCAAGATAGTACCTCATGGTGTACTCATGCCCATTGACGGTGTAGTTGCAAGCCGGGCATCTCCACTAGCAAGCCGAGCAAATAGATGTGATCTTTGTAACACATTGATATCATTAAGAGATCCCGGCAAACCAAAAAAGCAATGCCAAATCCAAAGATCCTCCGAAGCAACGGCTTCGAGTACTATGGTAGGATCACGGTGATGACCGGTGTACTGACCATGCCAAGCCACCGGGCAATTCTTCCACCTCCAATGCATGCAATCCACACTACCAAGCATGCTCGGCCACCCCCTTGCTTTATTTGCCGCCATCAATATTTTTGTGTCCTCTTCATTAGGACTTCGGAGGTACTCTTTGCCAAAAACCTTGATCACAGTTTTGGCAAACATACGCACGCTTTTGATTGTAGTATCTTCGCCAATGCGAAGATACTCGTCGGTGTAATCAGCCGACACACCGTATGCTATCACTCTCATAGCCGCCGGGATCTTTTGGTATGAAGTGAAACCAAGTAAACCGGCCGCATTTCTTCGTTGAAGGAAGAATCAACAATTTCGCTCGCAAGATTCAACAATGGTGAAAAATAGCGATCTACGCATACGGTAGCGCCTACGGAAAAGGTGAGCCGGATAGGTTGGTACCTCGGCGAAGTAGTCTTTCATGAGCAACGCACTTCCAACCGCTCGGTTGCGGGGAATGCAAAGTCGGCCGACCGTCGAGCCTCGCCTCTTCCTCTTGACTCCGCTCTCGTATTGCTCGACGAGATGATCCATGAGCATGTGCTCGATATCATCGTCGAAAAGGAGATCCTCAATCTCGGAATCATCCGACTCGGAGGAGGACGATGACGAAGAACTCCAATCCATTTAACAAGTTGCCTAGTTCCCGCGAGAACCCACAAGTTGTTATTTTCTTAATTTTATCGATGATAATTGTTGGGGGGGGGGGGGGGGGGGGGGGGGGGGGGGGGGGTGGGCTTGTTGTGAAAAAACCGGACGTTGCATTTTCAACAGGTGGGCAAGATGAGGGTAAGACTTTTCGGGTTGGCGTTGATCCATCCGCCATAAAACACAACCAATTTTTGATTGAGAGACATGTCCAATCGCTAGGGTGGATGGCATATAAACTTATCAATTTATTGATGACTGACAGTGACTCCATGCTTTGCTTGCAAATAGGGCATAAACCATAATTTAGCCATCAATGCCCGTCTCTGAGGGTGAGCAAATGCACAGCCCCTCGGGGCTCCCATTTTCCGTGGGCCCCCAGATTGTAGGCGTAATATAGATCGCAGGTTAAATTCCAGCGGAGCTTCCCAGCTCTAGCGCTGCTGCGGCCCAATGCATTCCACGCGCGGGCCACCAAATAAATCTAGATATAGTTGTACTCAGCGCCGACGCATGGCGTGGCTGTACGTGTAGCGATCGATCGATCGATTTGTCTAGGTCTAGCAGAAATTGCTGCGACGACGCAGTGGCGGAGCTTGGGCCAAATGTATGAGTGGGCAAAGAGGCTTAAATAGCCAGCACAAGTTTTTTTTTTCAAAATCTGGGGGCAAATGGCCCATCTAGCAGACTTCCTTTGCTGAAAGCCATTGGGCTGCCCCCCCCCCCCCCCCCCGACTTTTGCTGTAGCTCCGCCATTGCGATGATGAGTCGACGAAGAGGAAAAGGAAGAAGGCTACTGCGGCGCCTCATTACTGCTCGCGTTTGCATGACGAGGTAATTAGGCCGCACTCCCCTGGTGATTAGATTACGGATTGTAAATTTTGACGAGGTGATTACATATTTACTGATTATTATGTCGTAGTCACTGTAGCAAGGATTGGGTTGGAAATTTTGAGATCACGGCGGAGACATACGAGCCCTGCGACGCGATCGGGGCGGAATTAATGATCAAGATAGTGTTGCATGTTGGCGTAACTTGATGTACTAATTCTAAAACACTTAATTGATCTATAGTGATTTATCTGTTGTTGAATTGTCTGGACTCATTTTATTTTCTTTTGTTTAATGAAACAGGAATAATCATAAATTCTAGAAAAACAAAGTGTCAAATCTGGTGCGACAAAGACTAAGAATAAAGAAAAAGGAAGCAGTGGCTCGGTCTCAGAAAACGTGCTTTGGGTTGATTTGTTGCTCAAGAAATACCGGACAGATGATGTTTTTCATCTAAACATGAGGTCAGTTTAATGGTTTACTGGTACCTTTAAATAACACATATTGACGTTATGTAATAAAGTGAAAGTATTTTTAGTTGCTATATAATGTGAAAAATTCATATTTTAGAGAACCATTTTGTGTTCCACACAGGGCACCCAAATTTCTAGAGATGGCCCTGTAGCCGTCTCCGCATGTATAACCTGATCGCCATCCTATTTTGGGTTGCAAGCCAAGCGAGAAGAATTTAGTTTTGGAAGGAACCCAAGCCTTTTAAACATACTTGTTCAAATTGGGGGAGATAGAGCCCAGAAACAAAGTCACTTTTGTGCGGAGATGCTGGGATGGCTAGCGAATCCGAAGGAAACTAGGAAAATTAGCGCGGCGACACGCCGCGCCCGTGTGGTGACAAAACATAAATAAATTGAAGCTAAAAGTACGAAACAACTGTAAAAAAGACCGAACTTTCAGATTTGTCACGACCGGACAAAAGATATCGTGATCCATGGGACATGAGTGCAAACACAAGTAGGATATTAATGGAAATAAGCTGGGTGTCAAAAAAAGCGCTTTATATTCTTAAAAATACCTTGGATTTGATGCTGCATTTGGGCGTCAATGTCTACACTAATTCTTGCCACATAGCTGAGTTTTCTTCTAACATCATTTGCATCATAGGATTAGGTATTGTATAAAAGGTTAAAGCAAAACAGGCACTACTTAAGCAGAGAATTAAATAGAGTGAAATAAAAGAAAAGCAATAGAAACAGAAACCAAAATTTGAGAAGGGTGTTTATGACCACAAAATCCTTTTTTGTATGTGAACTACTTACAATTTACATAAAGTCACCTATGCTATAGCTGAGTGATATAAATGTACGATGTGCAAATATGATATCTGAATTAGTACTTATGATCATACATGTATGTCACTATATGTGACGAAGTACATGTCTTCTGGAACAAATTCAGTGCACTCGTCAAGAGAATAATAGAGGGAAAAGGAGAGGGGGATGTGCAATTGGTTTTGAAAGGTAGAAAATATTTATTTTTTTGTATGGAGTAAGTGTTCGAAGGTTATTTTATTTGGTGAATTTAGGCTTACAAATGGAATTAATGCAGACCGTTAAGAAGTAGTTAAAAAATATACGGAAAGTAAAAGTAAAAAAAATAAAATAAGTAGTGGTATTTTGAATATAGAGAAGTGGGGAATTAAGATAACAGGATTTGCAAATAAATAAGTAATAAATTTAAAGTTTGCAAAAATAAATTTATGAAGGAAATGAAATAAAAAGTTTAAAAAATGGAGTAGGGGAAATCGAGAAAATAGGAAGTAAGCGAGCAGTCTTAGAGTCATGAAAATAAATATGTAAGGGAGGTAAAAGAAGGGAAAAAAGATATATTAGGGGATAAATAGGGAGTAGAAATAAATAAGTAATTTTGAAGTCGCCATTTGCGCGCAATGTTCATAAAAAGAAATGTGGAAAATAAACAATAGGGGAAAACTAAAACGGGGAGAAATCTATTAGAAGCCAAAAAAAATCCATTCATAAGGGACAGGGACTATTCACATGTGGCCGGAAAAATAGGTAATGTTCGTAAAAAGAAGTGCGGGGAAAAAATAGGTTTAAACTATAAGGGGGAGAAATATATTAGGGGGGAAAAATTTGTTCAGTTGTAACGGAGGACCGATTTGCAATTTAGGGGGAAACGCGGGGACTTCGCTGCGGAAATGTTGTATTATGGGAGGACAACTCACAATTTTTGGGAAATGTGAGGACTTTTTTTTCAAAAAGACGACACGCGGGGTCTTTTCTGCAAAAATGTTTTACTCCGGAGGACCGATTCATAATTTTTGGGTGTCAGAATTTTTTATTTTGCACGGCCTAAAATATAACAAATTTGAAGATTGGAAAGAAATATATTATGTCCGTAAAAACAAAAAGGTTAAAACATGAAAGTTGTTCGGAAGAATGATATTCATCTACTCGTCAAAGGAAAATTTAAACGGATGACTGAGTGCGACGAATTTGGCAAAATTTGTCAAATTTTTTTGCGAGTTTGGATCCAAAATTAAGGAGTTAGAATCGTCCAAACTCGGAACCGATCACGGGAATGGAACCTACTCGTCGGCGCGCATATATTTCATGTATATATCATCGCGAAAAGGGAAAAAAATATTGCGCGACTGTAGCTGCTACAGTACACGGTGCGCTGTAGAAGTGCACTCAACGTCGAAGTATCGCGAAAAGGGGGAAAAATAGCGCACACTGTAGCTGCTACAGTACACGTGCACTGTAGAAGTGCGGCACTGTAGCGGCTACAGTGCCCGGCGACGTGGGCAGCCGGAGCGGTGGCTGAAACGGAGCGCTTTGATATATAGTACTAGTGGAATTTGGTGCGGCGACACGCCGCACCCGTTGTAATTCGAGAAATGTTGAAATCCGTTGGAATTTTTCGTCTAGAGTATGTCTAAATATTTAGTGGATTAAAATGTTCAAATATGCTTGTATTTCGACATAATTTTTTAATTTAACTCCGTAGTTAGAGAATGCATGATATGAGCATTTGTTAATTGTAACTCCGTAGTTAGATAAAATTCATTCAGATTGTATCCAAATATTCACCAAATTGGAATGTTCAAATATGTTTGCATTATGCCATAAGTAGTTAGCATATATTTGTGTGAACATGTTGATATATTTTAGAGTATCTCCAATTTTTAAAATCTGTCGGAATTTTTCGTCTAGGGTACGACATAATTTTTTAATTTAACTCCATAGTTAGGGAATGCATGATATGAGCATTTGTTAATTGTAACTCCGTAGTTAGATAAAGTTCAATCAGATTGTATCCAAATATTCACCAAATTGGAATGTTCAAATATGTTTGCATTATGCCATAAGTAGTTAGCATATATTTGTGTGAATATGTTAATATATTTTAGAGTATCTCCAATTTTTAAAATCTGTCGGAATTTTTCGTCTAGGGTATGTCCAAATACTTAGTGAATTAAAATGTTTGAATATGATTGTATTTGGACATTAATTTTTAATTTAACTCCGTAGTTAGAGAATGCATGATGTGAGCATTTATTAATTTTAACTCCGTAGTTGGATAGTAAAGTTCATTTAGATTGTGTCCAAATGATCACCAAATTGGAATGTTCAAATACGTTTGTATTATGCCATTAGTAGTTAGCATATATTTTTGTGAACATGTTGATATATTTTAGAGTATCTTCAATTTTTTTAGCAAATTGAAATGTTCAAATATGTTCCTATTTTTCAGAAATATTTAATTTAAGTTTGTAATGAGTGGAAACGCACATTTATTGAATTGAACTCTATATTTAGAGAAAGTTCATACAGATTACATCCAAATATTTATCAAATTGAAATGTTTAATTTCGCCCGTGGTGTTAATTTTGCTGCGTAATTTGAAGTGTATTTTATGACGGTACGTAAAGTGTTCCTTCTAAAATATGGTCATATACATAAATTTTATATATATGTAGTAAGATATATATACATACGGAATTAGAATACCGATAGTTAACTTCACGGTATATGATAACATAATTGGTACTCCCTCTGTTCCTTGACGTAAGGTGTATAGTTTTTCCAGAAAAATTCCAAAATGTAAGGTATAATGCTATTTATGGACAATTTTACCCATCCAAAAATGAATCCTAATTTATAGGGTGTATTGTTTTTAGTTTGTGTCTATTAGGAACTCATATCTCCCGATTTTTTCTAGAAGAAGATGAGTTCACCGTATGCCAAATATCCATATCTTAATATCCGTGCAGAAAACTATACACCTTACATGCAGGAATGGAGGGAGTATTATAGATAAAATATTCGGTTTCTTCCAACCGAAAGATAGTGCATGAATTGAACATAAATAGGTAGAATCCATTTTTTCTAAATATTTTGGTATATTGAACACATTTTTATGAATCACGGATCAGAAGTTATTGAATTTACAAAATTGGACAAATTTGTGAAATTGTTAGGAAAGTTTTAAATTATGACAACCTGGACCCACTCAGAGTTTTAATAATTATCGAAATCATTTTTTCAAAATATTAAAAGGCTGGCAAGTGGGCTCCTGATGACGTCAGCTGTTGATATCAGCAATGGCCACGACGGTTATGTCGACCACCGCCGTGCCTGTTGTATTAGTATGTGACGTAGTTTTGTAAAATGAGTTATTAACTGAGATTGTAGGTATATAATTTGGTTCATGAAAACTTTGTACATGACAGGTAGGTAATAAAAATGCTACTCTGGGCTAGATCTAAAAGATAAATTTCTGGATCCAAATATCCGGATTCAAAAAATTTAAATCTGTCAGAGTTTTTTTTTAACACACTAAAATATAACAAATTTGAAGATTGGAGAGAAATATATTTATGTCCGTTAAAATAAAAAGGTTAAAACATGAAAATTGTTCGGAAGGATGATATTCGTCTACTCGTGAAAGGAAAATTTAAATGGATGACTGAGTGCGACAAATTTGACAAAATTCGTCAAATGTTTTTGCGAGTTTGGATCCAAAATTAAGCAGTTAGAGTCGACTAAACTCGAAACCGATCACGGGAATGGAATCTACTTGTCGGCGCGCATATATTTCATGTGTACATTATCACGAAAGGAAAAAAAAAGCACTGTATAGTGCTACAGTACACGGTGCAAGTGTAGAAGTGCGGGTACTGCACTCTACAGTGCCATGAGGTGGGCAGTACAACCGGAGGGCTAAGTGCGAGCTCTACAGTGCCGTGATGTGGGCAGTGCAACTGGAGGGCTAAGTGCGAAAGGAAAAAAAAAACAGATACGGTAGAGTGCTACAGTACGGACACTGTAGAGAGTGTGTACTGTAGCACTCTACAGTACCCCGTGACGTGGGTCCATCGGAGGACTAAGTGGGTCGTCTTTTATATATTGGTAGGATAGATCCGGTGCAGTCTGAACCAGCCTCTTGTGCGCGCGTAATGCTACATCCACAGCGTCGGTTCAGGCCGTGTACTGTTTGTTCGGTAAGAACTACTCCTATATTGCTGCTCAAATCTGGTTCAGGCCGTGAAGATGAGCCGATTAATACGCCAAGAGTTCGTCTTCGAATATTCTTCGCAACACGGTGTCCGAAAAAGATCAAATTCCCATTCGCAAAAAAAAAAAGATCAAATTCCTTTTGTTTATAGTGGGATTTACTATTGTACCGCATGCATCGGTGATTTACTCGTCAACATTATTTGCAGAAGAGCAAAGCTACAACCTACTACTTGCATCCAGTGTACTCATCAGTGGAAGATACGACTTGAGGCCTACCTAGTTAACTATCCAACGAAGCCTAGGACAATGTAATACACGATCAACACGGGCAACGACGCCAATGTCCCAAATATAACCCTGCAACATTCAGCACAAAATACAGTTTCAGCCAGTGAAGCAAAACACATTCACCAATCAAGGCCTAATCAAGCAGGCGTAATTAATTAAGCTACTTACGCGGTGCTGAGTACATCAGCGTGCAGGCCATACTCCTTGGCGAACACGAACGTGGTAATGGACTGAGGAAGCGCAGCCTGTCCATGAAGCATCGTCAGGTGAAGCAACACGGTGAACAACCTTACATTTCAGGAAAAGAAAAAACCCTGTAGACTGTCACCTGTATGATGGCAAGACGCAGGACGTCGCCGCGGAGGCCAAGGGCGACGGCTCCGGCCGCGGTGGCCGCCGGGCCGGCGACGAACCGTAGAACCATGCCGAGCGCGGTCAGGCCGGCCCCACAGACGATGATCTTCTCTTGCAGCGCCATGAACAGGCCTGCATGCGACCACCCAATTTATAAATCTATACATGCCTCTCGTCATTTTCTTGAGATTGTTCTAGTTCTACACAGTAGCTTACCCATGCTGAACATGGCGAGTCCAATCCCGGTCCTGGACATGATCAGGATGGAGCCCTCGATAATGCTTGGCGTCTGGATGTGCCACCTATGCACGTACGAAATTAAGTTCAGAAAAATGTGAAGCGGCAGCGAGCAGTAAACCGGTAACAACGGGCACCCATATATTCTCCCAAATTGAATAAAGGCAGTCTATGCCCATCGATTTGCCAAAGTTGTTCCCAGCTGGAGTACTTTGGCTCAAAGTTGAGTTAATTATTTATTCGGATGTTCCACTAACATGAGGTATCTGTTCTCCTTCAATTATCTTAGCTTTGCTAAACACTTAGGAGGGCGTAAATATTCCTGAGTCGATGCCTGTTTGGAATATAATAAGTCCAGGAGATTATTAACTGTAGGAGTATTCTGCATAGACATTCACGGTTAAATGTCCTTTAATGTTAGGTATAGGACTGTAGTGATAGCAGGTTTTCGCCCCATAGTGGGTGGTCGACGCGACCATTCACAGTGGGTTTCCTGCTATTGCACCAGCTCGCTCTCCCCTACCCCTCTGCTTTCTTTTTCTCTGATCTCTTTGCTGGTGTAACAAACGAATGTTATCTTTCCGTGTTTAATGGAAAGGGGTATGAGCCCGGTTGGGAATGTTAGGTATAGGACGGTTTTACATTTGCAGTTGTTGCGACACTTAAACCCGTCTTCTGGCAAGTTAGAAAATTTATGAAAATAATATGAACGAAATAACACATTCTATCAACTCCCAAAAGGTCGAAACAATGCTATTTGATGGCTCAATCAAAATGAACACACACAAGGATAATCAAAGGAAAACAGAAAAAACATATTTTTGGTCCTCCACTCTAAATTGATTTTAGTCTTGCTCCCCAAACTCCAATAAATGTTTTAAGAAGATTATAAGCTAATAGGAAAATATTGCGCAATGAGCAAATATGGTGACTTTCCATGGATGTTAACAAATCATTTATGTTTTTCAAATTCCCTGTTCTTTAACAATATTTTATACTTTAAATAATCAAATTCTAATATAATAACACCAATTATACGCGAATATTCTTGGATATTGATGATTTTTTATATATTCAAGTTATTCATACAAGGTTATAGCTTTCTGAGTTTTCCCTACACTACATCCGTTCTATCTTCCGTTCAATTTAACTTCTACTCCATAACTTTGAAACAAAAACATGCATCCTCCTTCGTCCAATCGACCGTCTTTCGTTGGACGTGTTGAAGCAAAATGGCGCCCGCAACCAGGGTGCAAGTTTACCATTGTACGCACGCAGCTAATTTTGAAGTGCTATCTGTTTTAGGTTCAAAAAAAAAAAGTGCTACCTGTTTGTGACGCAAGACCAGGCGACCCCGAGGACGCCCGCGTAGACGTTGGGATTTCGCGCCACCTTGAGCCAGACCGCTCTCACCAACGGCCAGACCGGCTTGCGTTGCTTCATCATCCCCTCGACGCGACCGCCCTCCACGTCGTCGTCGCTCGACGGCAAAGCCGGCGTGTCCAGCTTCCCGGCGACGCCGCCACCGCAGGCCCGCCTCGCCTCGAAGGCCAGAAGCAGCAGCGGGAAGTAGACGATGATCTGCACCATCGATATCTGCACGACGAGGTCGCGCGCCCACCCGCCGTACATGGCGTCCAACAGCGGCACGCCCACTACCAGCGTGTTGTTCAGCGTGGCCAGCGAGAACCCGGTGATGCACCACGAGGAGGCCAGCTGATCACCGCCGCGCTTGTGGGCGCAGCAGCGCGTGGACAGGGCGGCCCAGGCGGCGAGGGCCAGCACTACGGCGATCTTGGAGAGGGCGTCGGCGGCGAGGACGCCGTAGTTGAGCGTGTAGGGGTCCATGCGCGCGGCGAAGTCGAAGGCGAAGAAGGGGACGGCGAAGTAGGCGACGAGGCGGTTCACGGCGTCGCACTGGTCCGGCGTGAAGAGCTTCCACCACGTCACGGAGCCGTAGCCGAGGCCCAGGGCGAAGTAGAGCGGCGCCATGGCGGCCACCACCTTGTACACGTCGCCCCATCCTATCATCTCGTCTGACGTCTGCTATACCGTGCGTGCCGCACTCTGTTCGGTGAAGTTTGATATGTGTTTCAGCAATTGAGCGCCGTTTCTTGGTGCCTATGGCTCCATGCATGCATATATACAGAGCATGCAGTACCTATATACAGAGCATGCAGTATAAACTGTGGTTTGCAAAACTGGGCATCGACCATTAAGTAACAAAATGATTCACTTTCAACAACGGTATCACCTAGCCCTAGTGCCATAGTGCGCACGAATCATCATGGCTGTTCTCTTTTGCTGCCCCCTACTTCCTCCCCCGCCGCCGCCACCACCTCTTCTCTTCTTCCCCCCTCTCCTATTCTCTATGCCGAAGCCCGATGTTTGGGCTAGGCTCGGTATTCTGCCCGAAGCCCGGCCCAAAAGGCCAAACTAGGCACAAAGTTAGTGATTTTCATTTTTAAACAAAAATACGTCTATTTTATTATGTTATACCCGAAAAGTTATTTTAGTGCAAAATAAGAAAAATCCCGAGCCACAGGTTGGATTGGACCTGACATTTTCATGTACGGTCTTTGCCAACCCCGGCCCGAGGTTTGCCCAGGTCTACTCGACACGTGGTTGCCAGTGTGGAGGCGGTGAAGCCATGGAACCAACACCACGATTAGAGACATGTGGTTGACGGCCTGGTTAGCTCCTAGGGTCGCCCTCCCTGTTTTTCTTTCTTAGCGTGTAAATCTTTTCTTTCTTCTAGATAAACTATGGTTGAGCATTCAGTCCCTAAGATCAGGGAATGGATTCTCGTTATACTTTCCCTTTGCAATTATGGAAATATTTGTATGTCTCGAGCATGGATTTTTACCCATATGTCCCCCACAAAAGCACCAGGTTCCACTATCATTTAGATAACGGAACAACGAACCAATATCCATGTGCAAACGTAAATAAAATTACAGATATTTTACTTGGAAGGCCTATGTCTAGTTTCCTTAATAATAAAACATAGTTATATCATCTTCAAGCTCAAAACAAATCAAAGGGGTTCGTTAATAGGGAACTTTTTGTTAGGAAAACAAGACCTAGCAGTTAGCTAGTTGTGGAGAGGGGTAACTCGATGCCAACCCGTGTGTCCAGCATCAGCCGCTAAATGACAAGGGCGTCCCCTGCCCGTCAACCCTTCTTCTTCCGTCTAAGCCCCGATCATACCTTTAAGCCCAATTTTTTTTCTTCGGTGCTGGCGACCTGCACCCTAAACCCTAAGTTCAGAGTTAGTGGCCCCGCACCCTCACCCCTAAGTATATTCCAAACCTATCTCGACACCGATCTGCCCGTCTCCGGGCTCGGTATCGGCTCATCATCTTCTTTTTCAGCGTGGCTAACCATGGTGTCCCTAGCTCCGGCTCTGATGTGGTAGTGGTGTGGATTGGGGTGGGTGTGGTGGAGAGAGTAATCGAGAGAAATGGGGAGAAATGAGAATCGGAGAGATGAAAGGAAGAACGGAGCGGGGGTGATCGTGGCCAAGATCACCCGCGAAAGAGCGATTTCACAATCGATGACACTTCATGTTCTTTTTTATCTTAGACAGTGACTAAGTTTGATCTTCCCGGTATTTTCGACGATGCAAAGCATGCAATGGGCTGCGGCCGCACCCCATACACTCTCTCGACCGTTGCAGGTGCCTACCACTTTCATGGACTTAGACTCCACATGCACTGAATTACAAAATAGTGTCACGGCTTTAAGCATAGTAGACGCAACTAAGAAAAACTGTCCAGGCAAAATGAGAGAGACAGGCAAAATAAGAGACACAGAGCATAAGTGCTTTTTTAGATGAGCATATTTGCTTAGTGGGTCGTCACCGTGCTCATATTAGGAGCGTCAAATGGGAATCTAGATTGTGCCTGTCCGCCACTCGCTTCGCAGGATGCGTGAGAAACGGATGCTGCTCCTCCGGCATTTGAAAGCAGTGAGCCGTTGAACCTCTGTATTATCTGATACTCACTTCGTTTTTTAATATAAGATGTTTTAGCCTTTTTTCACATGCACATGTATCAATATGTATCTAGACATGTTTTAGTTTATATGTACACGCACTTTAGTGTGAATCTAGTCAACATGTGTAACACCTAAAACATCTTATATTTAAAAACGGAGGGAGTAGGAATCACAGTTATTCGAATGCACTCACAGCTAGGAACTAAAAAGGATTATGTTCTTCCCTCACTAGGTATTATTCCAGTCGAGATAGCACAGCATGACAGAAGGAATCATACAGATTATTTTCGTGTTTCAGAAGCATTATGTCTCTTGTTAGAGGACTTGTTTTATGGAACTGCCTTTTTTTTAGATAAAGGGCTTTTATTACTTAAAAGGTTTAAGCATTACATCCGGCCTCTGCATAGCTAAGATGCACACAGCCACCAGTTCACCATCACTCAAGTCGGTAACGAAAAGATAAAAAAAACGAATTACATATCAAAATGAGAAATTGTAGATCCGCCTAAGATGCTGGTAGGTCTATCCGGAGTCTATGTTGCCACCCATGCCGGGAGAGTAACTCCCTGGCCGCAGCCTCCAGTCTCGACCACTACACCACGACACCACATTCCCTACCAACGTGGGTCGGGAAAAGTCAGGTTTGGCGACGGACAGTCGGTTGGGAAAAATACTATCAGACTGTTGGTCGGCAATGATACCATGTAACGTCAGACCGTCGGTCGGGAAAACTGTATCCTATAGCGTCAAATCATCAGTCGGGGATACTGCAAATCCCATCCTACAGTCGGTCGGCGAATAATCCCGACCGTTGGAGGGTCGCTAACTGGGCCTGCCTAGCGCGCGCGCGGCAAACTAAAGAAGAGCACGAAACATTTTAGCCCAAAATTTCGCCGCCCGCCAAGCCCAAATCGATAGTACCTTAACCCTATCCCCATTTCGCATCGACCACACATAGGAGATAGGACCCGCCGCCTCTATGCTCCGCCGCCTGGCCCGCCTCCACGCTCCAGATCCACCTCCGCACTCCGCCGCACCCGCGCTCCACGCGAGCTTTGGCCTGGCGCGCCCTACCTCCGCCTACCATCGCGCTGCGGTCTGCGAGGTCTGACGGCGCGAAGCATCTACTACCTGTTGCCGGCGTCATCGCCAACCTGATGCTACTGCGAGGTCGGTCTCTCTTTTCCTCCCTCGTGCTAAAAACGCATCCTTTTCTCCCCTCCTGAATTTAGGATTCTTTTCTCGTTAAGATTCGATTCTTTCTTCTCCCAGCCCAATCCAGATCCGCCGCCACCAACCACCCTCCTCCCGCCGCCGGCCGCGCCTCTCTCCGGCGAGGCCTCGCGGGCAGCACAAGGCGGCGGCGCGAAGGTGCCGGGAGACCACGATGATGCAGCAATGTGCCGGCGGGAGGAATGGACGGCTGACGGCGTCCTCCCCTGCTAATGCTGCCGGCCACAGCAACTCCGTCCAACTACAACTCCACCACGCAGCCGTCGACCTCCTGCTACGCACGTACGTGCTACCTCTCTCACCGCCTCATCTCTCCACTACCACCAAATCTTGGTCAACCACCACCGCAACCTCCCCATCTCAGCCACCACACCTCCATTACATCTTCCTCATGGCCTGCCCCTGCAGATAAGCAAGCGAGGAGATCAAGTCCCCCTGCTACTGCTACATGCTGGCCAAGGAGACGCCGTCCGTCCTAGGGACCTGCAGCTGGACGCCGGCAGGCACCCACCACAATCGTGGTTGTCACAAGGTATATATATGTATGCAACACCTTCGTGTTGTTCCATCCTACCGAGGCTGAGAGAGGCTACTGCACTTTTTTCATTCATGTTGCGATGAATGCTTGTGTTCTTCGTTGTGAAACTGTACCAAAGGAAAGAGCTTCAAAATATTTTAAGACATTCTAAAGTACCCTCTTGAATGTATCTTTTCTTAAGGTTGAATTGCTGACCAATTTGTACACTGTTTCTTGAATCAATATAACAACTTGTCACTTGGTTACTAGAAGGTTTGTCAGCAGCCCACTTGTTACACGTGTGTGTTATTACAGACATATGTTACATATATAGTTTTTGCATATCCATGAAATTGCTAAGTGTTATTTCACTCCGTGCAGATAATGCTTTCATTTCGAAACACAATGTTCTCCATCTGAACTTACGGCTTGCAAATAATCACTCTCTCCCCCACTTGCTGGTGAGTTCTTCCTCGAAGCTTCTACGTATTTCCTTATGGTTGTAATCTGCACCTGTTGTGATCCTTGCTTGCTTATGCAAACTGAAGAAAATTCCTGATGCACAAGTACTGGCCAAAACTGACCCATAAGATTACATTCATGATGTTTTTGTCACACCAGTTTGTAGCAAAGTTCTGTCTCTTGATATAGAGATATATATCCACACTCAGATTTCATAAAGTCCGCTTTGCTGTTTTAACTTCCAACTTATTTTGGCTTGTCATTGATGTGGTTGTCTGCATGTTTTATTTTTGTTGTTTGAGCCTTCGTTTTCTATTTTCAGGTATTACAATGGTGTTGTTGACTCCTTCGATACTCATTCAGAAAGGGACAAGGTCTGTCCACTGTTTTATCTACCCCTCTGCAGTGGCTATTTGGTTTGCATGAAGAACTTGTGTTAATTTAAAATACCTGTACTTTTTTGAGCTTAGGTTGCGTATGATGATGGAGATGTAGAGGTACTAACGCTTAGGTACGAAAAATGTGATTTCATCACTGAGGTATGCACATCTTGTTAACCTCGTGATAATATTCGGATCATGTTATATTTTCTTCTTTCCGAGCAACTGTAATTTTCTGGCAATAAAAGAGCAAAACTCCTGATGTGCCATCTGAGATGTAAGCAAAGATCATCCACTCTTGTACCTGCTACTTTGAAAATTGGAATCACTTTTTTTAATTCGCCAGCAGCTAAACAGAATGATTTAGATACTAATTCATGCATTACTAATGTATTAAGAACCAACATGCACCAAGTGTATTTGAAGTGGCTAACTCAAATTAATTCATGCATTACTAATGATTCAACGTGTTGTTACGATTCAGTCTGGCTACATCACATTGTATAAGCTAGCATCAACTTTAATCAGAATTTGAGTTCACTAAGTTCATTTCACCGAAGTAGCTCGAATTTAATTCATGAATAGAAGTCATATCTGAAGTTGTTGTTCGTCTTGCAACTGTGTTCGTCTTGCAACTGAAACCTCAAAGTTGTTGCTCGTCTTGCGCTGAGCTGTGTTTTCTCTCTGGAGTTTTCCTGTCTAAACAACAACAAAATGATTCTGCAACGGTGCAGTTTTACTCTTTCATGTGCTATTTATATAATATAAGAGTTCAAAGTTTGTACATTGATAATATGCTGCCATTCTGTTTGTAGCAAGTACTGGCCAAAACCGACCCATAAGATTACATTCATGATGTTTTTTCACACCTGTTTGTAGCAAAGTTCTGTCTCTGAACTTACAAACTGTAGTATGGATCACCAACTTAAATATATGTGATATTACTTGGAACACATGCATGCTAGCAATCTACTGCAGCCATGTATAGAAAGTTCTAGTATAGTTCAACTACAGTTGCATGTACTGATGAACTATGAAGTGTCAAGTATTCATGTCTCTATGAATGCATGAAAGTAATGTACTTGCTTACCCTTTGTAGGAGAGACACTCAAGAGGACGAGGAACCTGGAGCTGGCGATTTGCACCTGGCTATTTAGTGTTTTATAGCTATTGTTGTGTAAACCTATCTACTGTGTATTATCAACGTGATGGTATAATGGAGCATCATGAATCATTTTGTTGTGTAAAACCTATCTGGTGTAATGGCCTCATTAATGTTCTATACTCTTGGATGCTAAATTAAAGTTGGATTGCACTTGTGAGCATCTATATTGTTTGGTCCAGTGTCGTTATTGCAACTTAATTAATTTATGTGTTCGATGTTATTGTTGGTAATAATTAAGGTGGATGCTAAATTAAAATTTATCCTATAGAACAAAGTACCGTCTGATTGTCCGTCGGCAAAACAAGCAACGTCCAACAGTTGGTCGGCGTAAAATGTCGGTCGGGAAAGAAACGTCGGTCGGGAAAGCTTTTCAATAGCCATCCAACTGTCGGTCGGCAAAAATTTGTCGGTCGGGAATGGGTTTTCCCGACTGGACTTACGGTGACCGACAAGGTCGGTCGGCAATACTGATCCCCGACCGACTTTCTGTCGGCGGAAGCCGTTTTCCCTACCGATTTTAGGGTAGGGAATGTGGTGTCGTGGTGTAGTGGACGCCACCTCCAAAAATAAGTTTCGGTGCTCCACACGCTGCAAGGATGACCATGCTCGTAGCGTCGCTGTGCACCGGTAAATAACCTGCATAAGAGAAGCATTTTTATCATTAAAAACCTTGTCATTTCTACATAGCCATAGGCCATAGCGACTAAATAACAGCAATCGCTCCCACCCTACTGAATAGTTTGAACCTAAAATCCACTCCATTTAACCAGTTGCCAAAAATGTTAGCAACTGAACTAGGTGGATGTAAGGTAGAACCTATCTGGATGGCTGACCATATAGACCTGGCGAACTCGCACTGAAAGAATAAGTGCGTAGTGGTCTCGTCGTGTTGACAGAAAACACACTTTTTAGTTCCGTGCCAATTGTGTTTGGCAAGGTTATCTTTGGTAAGAATTACTCCTCGACGTAAATACCACGCAAACACTTTAGTTTTTAGTGGTATCTTCATCTTCCAAAGTTTGTTATTATTTGAACTATCGACTGGAATATCGGGTATAGAACTGCCTAAGTCTTACTCGGGCAAGAATTAATATATTCCAGTCTTGCTTACCTTTTTTTCAAAGAAAGAAATGAAACCTCAGGCTCCGCATCAATACATGCACGTAAGCAATTTATTGACGTGTGTTCATGCAATGCAAAATAATGTTTTGTTTGTTCTCGAAGTTAATAAAATGTATGTTATTGCACCAATCTCAACATTTAGACTCACTATCCTCGGCGTCAACTGAGATTTCAAACTCTCCGACTAGTGTTTTATTTACGGGAACTTTGATTAGAATATCCCCGAGTCCGTTCCGTTTACATTCCGAATCCACGACTAAAAATATCCGACTCCAAATACGTAACTGGTAATTTTCCGATCCTTTCTAAATACGATAAAAAAATAGGGTAAAGGCTTATCCGTTTACATCCTACAATGACCCCTTTGCCTCTGTGTTCCTGAAGCATACTCCTATATCGACTAGCAAAGTGCCCGTGCGTTGCTACGGGTAGACCAAGTATTCAACAAATGTCATAAGCAAATCAATTAGATTTTGTTATTTACTGTAAAAGAATGTGTGTTACATTGGGGAGAAAATGTATCATCCACCTCCTAGTGAAAGAACACATGTGCTAGCTCAAAAGGATATGTTTATCCTCTCTTCGTGTGGTTGGGAAATTTAAAAAGGGACGTGTTTATCCTCTCATCCACCTCCTGGTTTGGGCCCACCTGCTGAAGACGTGGAGCTTTATCTACCCGATCTCTCCGCAATCACTCATCAGACTCGTCATCACTCTCATCTCCTTCCTGCTAGCTCTCACTCTCCCTTGCTCGTGGTTTCTCCGCCCATGGCGATGTGGAGGGCCGCCGCCAGGCACCTCGTCGACCGGGCGCTCGGATCCAGGGCCGCGCACGTACGTGCTAATCATCCCCTCCTTTTTTGTCTTCTTCAGAATTTTCAGTCAGCAAGAAGAATTTTCAGGTTGATGGGATTCTGAAGGGATGCCCTGTTTTGGTCTCTGTTTCCGTTTCGCAGACATCTGCAGGCAGCAAGAAGATCGTGGGTGTCTTCTACGAGGCCGGCCGCGTACGAGCGCTCTGGTGGGACACTGTCGAACAGCCGCGACTGCAAATCGGACGGACACCCGCGAGGCAGACGCGGCGGCCGCGTACGAGCGCGCTGGACGGACACCGACGAGGCAGCCGCGACAGCAGATCGGACGGACACCGGCGAGGCAGCCGCGACGGCCGCGTACGAGCGCGCTGGAGGCGGCAAGGCCGAGGCGGGGAAGGCCGGGCTGGACTCACGCCGGCGGCGCTCGCGTTCGGAGCAGTGACGATGAGAGGTAGCCGCCGCCGAGCAGCAAGAAGAGGCCGCCATGGCGCCATGGTTGCGGACTGAGGAGGTTGGTTGCTTGGGAGAAGGCCGGCGAGGGCCGCAGTAGGTGGAGTGCCTAGGCGCGGTGGGCGTGTACGGAGCGTGAGTGGATCTCGATTCGGGATTTATTTTCTGAGCTTCGCTTAGACGAAACAGTGAATCGTTATTTCACTTGGCGGTGGCAGTGGACGTAAATTCTCTCAAAACTCAGGGGTACAACCGGAAGTTGAAAAAACGTACCAACCATCACCTGTAGCCATATTATATAGTAGAGATTTAGCTACGTGACTAGCTGGATACGACCGTACCTGCTCGTGAATCCGAAAACTCTTTGTCTCGACCTCCTGCTCTCTCGTCTTGGCGCCGTCGCCGCTCTGGGGGCGTGTTTGGTTGCCTCAACAACCTCAACCAGTCTGGGATGTAAATTTTGGCCGGTTTTCTGGCCCGTTCCCCGTGCCTGCATACATAGGAATCTTAAAAGCACTCTGGAACGTCCGAATCGACTTCTTTAACTCAGCCTTAGAGTTCACGCTAAGCCCCCACTTAGTGTCAATATAATCTACACAAATATTGGTCGATTCAAAATAAAGTGTACATGAAAAAATATGTGCGTCGACCAGTAGGTTCCATTCCCATGTTTGGTTTCGAGTTTCGTCGAGTGTAACTTGTCAATTTTGGACTGGAGTTTGTTATTTTTTGGACGAATTTTGTCAAATTCGTCACATACGGTCGACCGTTTGAAATATCCTTTGACGTGTAGCTTCATCTCAACGTTCCACACAACTTCATGTTGTAAGTTTTCTGTTTCGTCGGTCGTATATGAGCAGATATTGTATTGTATATACGTACATGTTTACACTACGCCCAACGACCAGCGTGTATGTTATTCAACATCTGCCGCCGCCGGTCGCCGCTGACACAGGTGCAGCGACTTATGCTTGTTGGGTTTGGAACCTCGACATCATCTTTGCTTAGCCGCCGTCACTGGTAGTCATGAAATCCGTCGTCGCCTCAGACCGCACCGGGTCTACATGCGTTAACTTACCGCGCACCGTTGCTGCCCCAGCGCCGACGCACCGCTCCGTTGTCCTTCTTGCCGCAAAAGCTCAAATGGGAGATGGGACCTAGAGCTGGTCAAACAATAAATGAAAATGACTGTTTGGGATAAAACACCTCAGCCGGTTGAATTTTTTTGTCCGTCTCTGATAACACCCGCGTCGGTTAATCTTTCTGACCGTCGCCAATGTATTTCTATTTGAGACAGCTTGGATATCTGACCGGCGCAAAGTATTTCTTAGGCGGTTGTGATTGGCGTCCGTCGCTAGTAAACAGTTTGTGGCTGAATTTAGAAGAGTTTAGTTTTAGTATACTACACTACTGCTCTGTTCTTCTTATAGTGACAACAGTTTGGACAATTTATAAACCACCAAAAATAATAAAACAGAGATAACGATCGACCATTACATATAGCAGAAACAGAGTCATGAAGCAGCTACAGATCGATTGAGAGCCTACACGGCGCAATACAAACGCGCTACACAGAATAAATTAAAGCAGAGAGATGCCGGCCGGCCAAACATAGGCGCCGCGATGGAGGACACGGACAATCGGGTACAACGGTGGGAGTCTCGCGTCATAGAGGAGCTCCGAGTTGACCTGGACGCAGCAGACAAGGGTGTCCCTCACCCAGAAGACGTCGCCGTGCATCTTCGCCGCCTTCGGTGAATCGTAGAGACGGACGTAGACCCCGCTGCCATCCGCGCCAGGGTCAACCTTGTACATGCGATGATCGCGGTACAGCGATTGCATGATGATTTTCGCCGCGCACCATGCGGTGACGTATCCACCGATGGCGAAGAACTGGAGCACGTTCCCGCGGCCACAGGCAGCGGGGCCGAGGAACTCCACCAGGTGTGCGGCCTGTAGAGGAGTCTCGCCGACAACCTCGATGGTGGTCCAGGCCATTGTTGGCGGCGCTAGCTATATAGATCTCGATCGAGCTCGATCTCTAGATCTCCTTTTGGATGTGGGAGAGAGATCGACCGAAAGCAGAGGAGGCGCTCGGATAAGAGTGCTGAGCGCGCTGCCGGGATCGAAATTTATAGCGGCGCGTGAGGGAGAGACGTATAGCTAAGCGCGGCGGCGCGGCGTGCAGTCATAAATTTCCTCTGGCGAGCGCGCTGATCGAGCGAGGCCAAGCTCGCTCTCCGATGACCTGAGACGCGCGCGCTGTGGGCATGCATGCATGCTGCATGCATATGTGAGCGAGCAGGCGTTAGCGCGGCCGCAGAGACCGCGATGCAGAGCGCGCCACGATGCGCATGCACGGGGCACGTACATGCACGGCAGGGTGCCACACTTCGACCTAGTGGGCAGACGAGTGTGCGCGCTCATACACCGGCGATACAACGGCGCGCCACAGGCATGCGCACGCTGCACATCCTGCATACACGAGAGCGGCGCGCCGTGCAGGCATCCGCGCGTGTACCGGCTTCGATGCAGAGCTAGCTAGCCCTAAGCTGCGCGCCGGACAGTAGTTCTAGCTCTGCTAATGCATTCATGGCTCGCGTGCATTTAAATTATAATATATATCTAACGGTGGGAGTATTGTCGCAAACATAGGCTCAGCCTAGTGGCAAGGGGATGTTGATGCCTTCCTTGCCCACCCAAGTTCGAGTCCTCACGCTCGCAATTTCGGTGTTGCATATAAAAAGGTTGTGATCCTTTAGTCTTGTGGCTCCGGCAATTCTCTATTATGGATTAATTAGTAGTCGATGATAGTGGGTTGTCGCATCCATCGAACTGTTGCATTGCAACCAATTTTTTTGTTTTCTAGTTATATACACATTGTTTTTGGCTTTTTATTAATTATTTTCAATTTACATGCCATATTTTTACCTATATTAATGTGTTATAGTAAGTACTTAATTATAAAATATTTGTAGCTAGCTAGCTCATATTTTGATGTCTTCCTTGCCCACCCAAGTTCGAGTCCCCATGCTTGCAATTTAGGTGTTGCATATATATAATTGTTTGTTCTGATCTAGTAGTTCTGTGGGTCTGGCATCTCATTATTGTCCCATCCATTGAAATGCTGCATTGAAATCAACAAAAAAATTGTATTTACATATATACGCAAAAATTTGAAGTAATAATTTACATGCCATTTTTTTACTATGTAAATATGTATGAAAATTGCCATCTTTGCACTAAATGATATCAGTACATGTGTTGTAGTAAGTACTTAATTATAAAATATTTGTAGCTAGCTAGCTCATATTTTGATAAACCAATATCCGGAGGGTCCGGACACACTCCGAGTTTGCCCTAAAACGATGTTCATGTATTAATAGTTCTTTAAAATGTTATTATTGAATTTTATAATGATACTTATCACAGAATGTTGGTACTGTGATTTTTTCGAGAGTTTTAAAATTGAATATCTATTGTTCTTGCATTAATTGATTTATTATCTTTTTAATGGTATTTTATATATAATACGTAAAACATGTCAGAAAATCATGAAACTTGCTATGTGTTTATCACATGATACCTATAGGCTGTGGTAATTATGTTACGCAATTCCAAAAAAAAATGCACTGAATTTCTTTTATGAGGAGTACAATGTCCCTGCCGGTTCATCACACCTTTGAGTATAAACTACAATGATTATATACTACATCATATAATCTCTTCATTATATGCTCAATTTATTGTATATCAACTTAAATGAACAGTACAAAGGATACGTACACCTTATTTAAAATTTATAACATTTTGTCTTATTTGTTTTATTTTTTATATGATTATAGCAAAATCCAGGAGTGACCAAACATATAAGTAAGGTCCGAAGAGGGAATATTGGCGGCAAAAAGGCCAAAATAAATTGGCTCAAAATTATGGGGAAGGGCGCGGGGGATTTTTTTTCATTGCCGCTACGCAACCCAAACCCTATCTCGACCCTGACCCTCTCACGGCCGCCCCATTCCCCATTTCCCGGCCCCCTCACAGTTCCCCATCGCTGCCACTCTGCTCACCGCTGCCGCCGTTCCTCGTCGCTCTCAATCCCCAGCTCAGGTGCGTTCTTCCACTGACACGCTCTGCTCCGCTGCTCTCTGGGTTGCTTAGATCTTATCTGATAGCTCCACTCCGCCGCTCTGGTAGCTTAGATCTTCTCCGAACCGCCTCCTCTAGCTTAGATCTTCCCCTTTACTTCAGATCGATGGTCGGTCACATGCGCGGCAGAGGTCGGCGCGGCTCCGAGGCGACCAGATTTGCCGCATGGGTGGATGCCGCGGAGGCTCGGGCTGATGTCCTCTCCGCTCGGGCCGATGTCACGGAGGTTCGGGCTGCTGAAGCCACAGGTGCTCATGTCGTCGCGTCCGCTCGGCCCGATGTCGCGAGAATCTCGTGGGAATGACCGAGAGGAACTTACGGATAGTGTCTGGCTCGGTGATGGTGACGCCGAGCACCCTAAGTTGCGACACGAGCGACGACAACCGCATGGTGATGTCTACGCACACTTCTATTCTTGTAGACAGTGTTGGGCCTCCAAGTGCAGAGGTTTGTAGAACAGCAGTAAGTTTCCCTTATGTGAATAACCCAAGGTTTATCGAACTCGGGGAGGTATAGGTCAAAGATAACCCTCTCAAACAACCCTGCAATTAAGATACAAGAAGTCTCTTGTGTCCCCAACACACCCAATACACTTGTCAGGTATATAGGTGCACTAGTTCGGCGAAGAGATAGTGAAATACAAGTGATATGGATGATTATAAGTGGTGATGGCAATCTGAAATAAAAATGGCAGCAAGCAAACTTGAGCCAAAATGAGAGCAAACGGTGTTTCAATGCTTGGAAATAAGGCCTAGGGATCATACTTTCACTAGTGGACACTCTCAATAATAATATAATTGAATACATAGATATTTCCTCTTCCCTATGCTACTCTGAACTATTCTCATGTTGGATAGAAATACCAATCTACTGCGTAGGGCTACAAGAGCACACCTTAAAGTCTGAGTGAACAAACACCACAATATCATAGAACACCAAGACCATCGTGTAGGGCTACAAAAGTACACCTTAAAGTCTGTCTTCCACATCTAGGGAACCCCAAGGTCACTATGAGTGCCCCAAAATAGTACTAAACAAACACCACAATTTTATAGTGACATCCAACAGAAGAATAACTCATGGTAAGTATTTCTGTAACCTTTAGCCTAAGAGTCACACACGGTGCGCACACTGTCAACTTCACACCATGGGACAAAGGTGACCAGGAAATTACATTAATAAAACCACTCAAGTAGCATAATTCATATCTATGGATTCAACTAGTACAGAACGACACATCGGATACCCCTCTATGGAAACGGCAGGAGTTAGGCGACGGAGAATCGAGCCTTCCGCGCGGAAAAAGCCGCCCGCGAGGGCTATCCTCCCGTGACCCGCGACACATCGGCAACGGTTGTGCTTTCCGCAACCGTTTGCTTTATATGAGCAACGGACATATTTTCGTGTCCGTATGCATTATTTTCATTATTGTAAACGGTTAATATGGATGACCGTATCCGATGATTCCATCCAGACCTAACACTATGAGTGGTGTCGAGTTAGCCAGCTGTGGAGATTCCCATAAGACTGAAAGATAGGAGCGGCGGCGGCGAGGGCGGAGGCGGAGGTGAGGGCGGAGGCGGAGTCCAGATCTTACATCTGTGCTGCGGGCGTCGATAGGCGCGCGTTGGTTGCCGGCGTCGAGAGGCAGCGCGTTGGTTGCCGGCGTCGAGAGGCAGCGCAGGGAAGCTTGGGCCCGATTCCACAGCTACTGGGGCGGTGGTATAACCCGAAAACCTACTACTTATTTTTTTAATTATTTTGATTTAGGAGCGCGGAGTATAAATCTTACATATGTAGTTTGCCATTTTACTAGATGGTTCTTGATCGAGCTTGGATGTACGGTGGTCGCACGAGTCCTGAATTCTCACAAGGTGTGGTTGAATTCTTGGACAGGGCTTCGCAACACATGCTAGAAAGTAATGAACCGAAGATGTTTTGTCCTTGTCTTCATGTAAGAATGAAGTCTTGTGGCCTAGAAGACAAACGATAGAAGAACACATTATTTTGAGGGGATTTATGGAATCGTACACATGTTGGTCAAAACACGGTGAACAACAACCAGCAATCTTTGCCGACAACCGTGATGATTTGAGCAACGATAATCATGAAGTCAATGCCAGAGATGGTTTGGGCAACGCTGATGATGATGTGCATCCAGATGAAACCAGAGCCGATGGTCCACAAAAAAACCTAGAACAGATGATCAATGATTTGGAGAATAATATGGAAGGTAATGATGAGATAAAGAATTTCCTCTGTCAGTCGGCGGACTCGAAGAAACCTCTGTATCCGGAATGCAAGCTCAGCAAGTTGGATGCGACACTAGAATTGTTGAAATACAAGGCAGAGAGTAGTACATCCGATGTGAGCTTCACAAAGCTGTTAAAACTTGTCGCATTATTACTTCCACCTGGAAATGACTTGCCAGCGAACACTTACCATGCCAAGAGGGTGATCTGCCCCATTCCAGCCGAGTACGTGAAGATACACGCTTGTAAGAATGATTGTATTCTCTACCGAGGGGAAAATGAAAATATGCGGCGTTGTCCCATATGTAACTTTCCTCGTTACAAACGCAACCTAGCAAAAGACAGAGACAAGGGCGAGGATGAGGTCACAACGGGAGTCCCTTACAAGGTTGTGTGGTATTTGCCAATAATACCCAGATTGAAGCGTATGTATGCAGACCCAAAGCAGTCAGAGCTGATGCGTTGGCATGCCGATAAAAGGAAAAAAGATGGACTGCTCAGACACCCGGCTGATGGACCACAGTGGAGGCTTATCGATTATGAGTTCCCAGACTTTGGCAGGGACCCCAGAAATGTAAGGTTTGCACTAAGTACAGATGGAATGAATCCTTTTGGCAGCATGAGCAGCAGACATAGCACTTGGCCAGTTCTTTTAGCAATGTATAACCTTCCTCCTTGGTTGTGCATGAAGAAGAGGTATATCATGATGTCGATGCTTATTCAAGGACCAAAACAACCTGGGAATGACATTGATGTTTACTTGAGTTTACTTGTCGAAGAACTACAAGTACTGTGGGATGGGGTAAGAATGTATGATGCGTTCAAGAGAGAACAGTTTGATCTCAGAGCAATGTTGTTTCTGACCATTCAAGATTATCCTGCACTTGCGAACTTGTCAGGGCAGAGTTTGAAGGGATCCTTTGCATGTGTCACTTGCAAAGAGAGAACAAAAAGTCTTTGGCTGCCGAATTCAAGGAAGACAGTGTACATGCGGCACCGAAGGTTTTTGGCAAAGAATCACCCGTATCGTAGATTGAAGGCCCCGTTCGATAATACGATTGAGACCGATGACACGCCAGAACCATTTTCAGGAGCGGATGTCGATGACCAGACGAAGGATGTACACACTATTTTTGGTAAGGGGAAGAAACCCCAGTCTCGTGAGAAGGCAGTGTGGAAGAAAAGATCGGTTTTCTGGGCATTGAAGTATTGGGCATATCTGGACGTTCAACATTGCATCGATGTCATGCATGTCGAGAAAAACGTAACTGAAAGCGTTCTTGGATGTGTAATGAATAACAAGGATAAAACGAAGGATGGTATGAATTCACGGCTGGATATTCTTGCATTGAAATATAAAAGGAAAAAGTTGAAGCCACAAGAGAAGCCTAATGGGCAGTGGTACCTCCCACCTGCTTGCTACCAGTTATCGAAGGAAGAGTTGAAGGAGTTCTTGCAATTCTTGTATGATATGAAAGTTCCGTCAGCATACTGCGCAAACATCAGGACTCTGGTGTCGTTTGAAGAAAAGAAACTGATGGGGATGAAGTCACATGACTGCCATGTGATGATGACACAGATGCTCCCTGTGGCAATTAGAAATATGTTGCCTAAACCCGTTCGAGAGGCTCTCATGAGGTTATGTGATTTTTTCAACGCTATATACCAGAAGGTAATAGATCCATTCAAATTAGACAGATTGCAAGAAGATGTTGTGAAGACTATCTGCCAGCTGGAGATGTTCTTCCCCCCTTCGTTTTTCGACGTAATGGTCCATCTAATTGTACACATTGTTTATGAGATAAAGCAATGTGGTCCAGTGTATCTGCGCACTATGTATCCGTTCGAGCGCTTCATGGGTATACTCAAGCACTACGTCCGTAACAGGTATCGGCCAGAGGCAAGTATCGTTGAAGGATATCTTTCGGAGGAGGTGGTTGAGTATTTCATCAGCTACATGGATGGCCACCGACCTATCGGGGTGCCTCTGTCCAGGCATGAGGGGAGGCTAGATGGAAAAGGGTTAATGAAAGATAAATCATGTTGGCCAGAGTGTGAATTATTTGAGAAAGCACATTTGTACGTATTGCAGCACCTTGCAGTCGTTACACCATATGTGGATGCTCACAAGGATCTACTTAGAATTGAGCTAGGAGGCCGAGGCTTGACAGAGAATCAGAAGGAAGCACAAGTCTTGAAACTGCACAGCCAGAGATTCGCTGATTGGCTGATGACGAATTGTGTCGGAGATGATGACGAGACTTTAAAAAGTTTGGCAAGAAAGCCAAACTTTACGGTTCATAAATGGGAAGCATATGACCTGAATGGCTACACCTTTTATACAAAGAATAGAGACAACAAAACCATGTATCAGAATAGCTCTATTAAAGTGGAAGCGGTAGATCCGAATGGGAGGAAGGATTGGTACTATGGAGTAATTGAGGAGATTTGGGAGCTGGAGTACGATACATTACTCACGGTTCCATTGTTTAAATGCAAATGGGTCAAACTGGGTCATGCGAAAGTTGACCAGTACGGCACTACATATGTCAATCTCAACGAATTGGGATACAAAGATGAACCTTTCGTTTTAGCTACCCAAGCCACCCAGATCTTCTATGTCAAAGACCTACTACATAAAAATTGCCATGTTGTGATGAATGGGAAAAGGAAGATCGTTGGGGTGGATGACGTTACTGATGAAGAAGAGTACAACCAGTATGAAGACTTGCCAGCAACTGGAGAACGCATACAGATCAATGACCGACAGGCTCCTGGAGATGGCTTTTACGCAAGAGATGATCACTCCGATGGGGCAATTTACAAAGGAAATATTCAGGTTGATCCAGTTTTACTAGAGGAGGACGAAGAATGAGCAAATTAATTTGTACCCTAAAGTGATAATTGTATTTCTTAATTGGCAAAGTAATGTGCTGTTGTTATTTCTTAATTTTCAACCGTAAACGCTACGTTTATTCAAATTCTGAAATATAATTTATTTATACCACATCGGCAACGGTTTTTTTGAATGCACCGTTGCCGATGTGACATAAACCCTACTTCCAGACTTAAACTTTGGTGACCAACCTACCACCCCTCGCATTTCCCCCCGCTCACCGTCTTCAACACCACCCCCGGCGGCGTACTCACGCTCAGCTGAGTTCATTATGCGGACTACTCGGGCCGCCCTTGCGGCGCAGGCGGCTTCCCTGGCCGTCCCCCCACCCACGGTCTCAGCTGAGTTAGTTATGCGGACTACTCGGGCCGCCCTTGCGGCGCAGGCGGCTTCCCTGGCCATCCCCCAACCCACGCCGCGGGGCAGCTCCAGGCTACGACGGCGTCGCGCCGACGCCGTGGTCAGCGAAGACGCCCAGAGGGTGGGCTCTATGCCCCCCTCAGGCGACAACCGCGGCCGCCGTCTCCACTGATTTGGCTCCCGGAGATGCTGCCGCCACAGATCTGGCCGCCGTCTCCACTGATTTGGCTCCCGGAGCTGCTGCCGCCACAGATTTGCCCGCAATAGAGGAAGGGGCAGACAGCGGCGACCTCATACATGCCGGAGACACACTTGGGACAGGTTAGTTGTGCTGATTAACTGTATTACACACTGTAAAGTCGGACCTTTTAGTTTTAATTAGATCCACCTTCTATTATTCACCTATTATTCAGAGCTGTCGTCTGGTGATGAAGGGTCCTCGAGCTCATCCTCGCAGCAGGATCAGTTTATCATGAAACAAAGGGGTCGAGGAATTAAAAAACCAACCCTAAAGCCAAGAGGAACATTTACAGTGGAGATGATTGACAAGAAAACTGGTGCCCCGTTGAAACCAGTCAAGGCACATAGGAAATTTAAGACATTGTGTGGGTGTGTAGTCAGGGAAAAGGTCCCCATTACGGTTGACGACTGGAGTCAAGTCACTCCAGAAGAAAAGACTTTCATCGTCAACGCCATAATGAGCCAGTTCCAGCTCGCAAATGAGGAATGGAAGCCTGCAGTTCAAGCTGCTGCTCTTTCTAAAGCAAAGGATTCGTTCCGTAACTTCAGGCACCGTCTGTACTCCAAATTCCAGAAGAAAAATCGGGATGCTACACTTGTATACCCCTTCATTAAACCTGACGACTGGAAGGAGTTCAAGAAGTATAGGAGGACGGAGGAGTTCCTAACAAAGAGTAAAGCCGGCAGCGCCCTCATCAGTAAAAACAAGCATCCCCACAATATGGGGGTTCTTGGATATGCTGGTTCGAAGCCCATATGGAGAAAACAGGATGAAGAAGCAGTTGCTTCGGGGGGCACGGTTCCTTACTCTGATCTTGAAGGTGAACGGGCACGAGACTTCTTGAGGGCGAGGTCTAAAACAAACGAAGTTGGTGAACTTGTTATAACTCACCCCGAGACCCAAAAGTTACATAAAACAATGGTAATAACCATATATAACCTAAGTTGTTTCCTCCTTAACTGACACAATATTTCCTTGTGTACTGAATTCAGTGTACTACTTGTCTTATCTCCAGCTGGAGCTGAAAAATAAAAAGGACAGCGGAGAGATTCTGGCACGAGGGAAAGATGACATTCTCTCAAAAGCTTTGGCTACGCCTGAGCCCTCTGGTCGGTCTCGGACGTTCGGCACTGATGACCCACAAGTATAGGGGATCGCAACAGTCTTCGAGGGAAGTAAAACCCAATTTATTGATTCGACACAAGGGGAGCCAAAGAATACTTGAGAGCCTTAACAGCGGAGTTGTCAATTCAGCTGCACCTGTGAATAGTCTTGCTCGACACAGATTATCAGTAGCAACAGTTTTATAGCAGTAGTAGCGGTGAAATAATAGCAGCAGTAAACAGAGACAGCAGTAGTGATTGCAGTAAACAGTAGGATTAAAACACTGTAGGCATAGGGATGGATGAACGGGCGCTGCATGGATAAGATAGCTCATATAATAATCAAGACATAGGCATTGCAGATAATAATGATAAAGCATCCAAGTACTAAGTAAACGTAGGCATGTGTTCCGTATATAGTCGTACGTGCTCGCAATGAGAAACTTGTACAACATCTTCTGTCCTACCAGCCGGTGGCAGCCGGGCCTCAAGGGAATCTACTGGTAATTAAGGTACTCCTTTTAATAAAGTACCGGAGCAAAGCATTAACACGCAGTGAACACATGTGATCCTCACATCGCAGCCATTCCCCTCGGCTGTCCCAATTATTGTCACTTTGGGACCGCGGGTTCCGGACAACAATATGTGTATACAACTTGCAGGTATGATCAATAAACAGTGCATATCATTATGAAACAATAACATGTTCAGATCTGAAATCATGGCACTCGGGCCCTAGTGACAAGCATTAAGCTCAACAAGTTGCAACAACATCAATAAGTACTAACAACGGATACTGGGCACCATGCCCTAATGATCTTATAGCTTATTACATGAACAATCTCATCCAATCCCTACCATCCCCCTCAGCCTACAGCAGGGAATTACTCACACATGGATGGGGGAAACATGGATGGTCGATGGAGAAGCGTCGGTGATGATGATGGCGATGATCTCCTCCAATTCCCCGTCCCGGCGGAGTGCCAGAACGGAGTTTCTGGTCCCCGAAATAGGTTTCGCGATGGTGGCGGCGTACGGTGATGTTTCTGGATGAAGTGGACGACCCCCCGACGTTTTTAGGTCAGAAGGGTTAAGTAGTCGAAAGGGGGACTCGGGGAGGTGCCCGAGCGCCCTCCTCATAGGCTGGCGCGGCAGGCCCCTTGGCCGCGCCACCATGTGGTTTGGGCCACTCGTGGCCCATCTCCGCCTCCCCTTCTGGCTCCGTGAGTCTTCTGGTAAAATAGGAGGTTTGCGATCTTTTCTGGTGTTTTTCCCGAAAGTTGACTTTCTGCACAAAAACAAGACACCAGGGCAATTCTGCTGAAAACAGCGTTAGTCCGCATTAGTTGTATTCAAAACACACAAGTTAGAGGTAAAACAATAGCAAAAGTGTTCGGGAAAGTAGATACGTTTTGGACGTATCAACTCCCCCCAAGCTTAGCTTATTGCTTGTCCTCAAGCAATTCAGTTAACAACTGAGTGCGATAAAAGACTTTCACGAACACATTTGCTTCATATGATGCATATATTCTCACTATATGTACAAATGCTTAGCAATTCAAGATGAGGCAAATGCAAATAATGTCACTCAATAGGCATGTAAACTATGAAAAGATACCAACATACTAATAGCAACAAACATGAAACATATTAATTCACAAGATTGTAATGCTCATAATAGGATATGATAAGATGGTATCTCGCTTGCCCGTTTTTGTACAGCAAAACATAAATGCCCAGGCACCTCTGAAGTTCATGGGAAGACTAGAATCAAAGATATCAAAGATAAAAGCATCAAAGTTATATCATAGTTAACCACATTCTGGGACAAGCACATTACACTAAGAATGACAACTATGCTCTCGAGAAAGTGCTCAAAGAAAGGATGGTGACTCAACATGAAAGTAAAAGATTGGCCCTTCGCAGAGGGAAGCAGAGATTATCATGTGCTAGAGCTTTTTATTTTTAAAACAGAAGCAAAATTGTTTTGGGAAGTGTTTGTTGTTGTCAACGAATGGTAGTGGGTACTCTAACCCCCTTGTCAACCAGACTTTCAAGAGCGGCTCCCATGAAGGACGTTATTTCTACCAGCAAGGTAGATCATCCCTCTTCTCTTTTGTTTACACATGTATTTTAGTTTCATTATGGGTGACACTCCCCCCAACCTTTGCTTGCACAAGCCATGGCTAACCGAATCCTCGGGTGCCTTCCAACATTCACATACCATGGAGGAGTGTCTATTGCAAAATTAAGTTGCTTACTGATAAATCAGGGCAAAACATGTGAAGAGAATTATTAATGAAAGTTGTAATTAATTGGGGCTGGGCACCCCGTTGCCAGCTCTTTTTGCAAAATTATTGGATAAGCGGATGTATATGCCACTAGTCCATTGGTGAAAGTCTGTCAGAAGTAAATGACAAGATTGAAAGATAAAACACCACATACTTCCTCATGAGCTATAAAACATTGACACAAATTGAGAAGTACTTTGAAGGTTTTAAAGGTAGCACATGAAAATTTACTTGAATGGTTCGAAATGCCATGCATAGGTATTTATGGTGGACACTTTGGAATAACTTGGTTTTCATGGTTTTGGAAGCACGAGCAGCATTCCCGCTCAGTACAAGTGAAGGCTAGCAATAGACTGGGAAGCGACAATCAAGAGAGCAATAACCGTCATAATCATGCTTGCGACAAAATGAAATTAATTGAGACATAAAAGTGATACAAGAACTCTGAGTCAAAATAAATCATCAAGGCTTAATTGACTTTTGTTTTTCAGTCATACGCATGCATGAGCATGTGCCAAGTCAATTCAAATGAATTATTCAGAGGAGGATACCACAATGTCATACCCTCTATGAATAGAACAATGCAAGCAAACATCAACATAACATGCTACCACTATTAATAAATTGGGACCGATCATGAGAGAACAAGAACTACTAAGCATCCACTAAATGACATATACCTCACATGAACCAACTAAGCATGCTCACATAGATGAGTATATGTACAAAAATGAAAACAAATAGAGTTCATACCAGCCTCTCACCCCAACTCAAGTTGTTGTAGATCATCCTTATTGCTTTTTCACTTGTGTTGCTTCGAATGATAAGAATGAAAACCAAGCTCCATCGGAGTCACGGATGGCTGTCCAACTCTGAAAACACTATACAAAACCAAAAAGAAACAACAAATATTTTTGGGTTTTCGAGTTTTTGAAACAAGAGCAAAAAGAAACAAACAATAAAGCAAAATATTTTTGGATTTTTGAATAACAAACCGAATTTTAAAACTAAACAAACTAATACTGAAACTTAAAGAAACAAATGAAGAGAAACAACAGAAATATTTTTGGTCTTTTTGTGTTTTGGAATGCAGCAATAAAAGGTAAACAATTAAAAAGAAAGAAAGAAAACTGCAACATGGATATACAAAGTATCGACAAGATATGATATGTAAATGAGTGAGATGTCGATATACCTCCCCCCAAGCTTAGGCTTTTGGCCTAAGTGGAGATCAATCCCATGGTGCCCAGGAAGTGGCGCCTCCATAGTACGACGAGGAAGGCCCTCGTCCTGGTAAGAGCTGGATGACGCTCCAAGGTAAGTGACGGTGTAGCCATCATCAGGTGCTGCTGGTGAAAGCCTCGCACTCTAAGCTGCTCCTCCAACGCCTCCTTGGAGTACGACCACGGTCTCCTGTGTAAAGGGAACAGATCGGCCTGGGGCAAAGGCACTTCATATTCATCCCCGTTAGTAAATAAAACTTTGTAAACAATGTTTCCTAAATGAGAATTAGGTGTGACAAACTGATGGCCTTTCATAGCAGCAATATCAAGTCTAAAAGGGGTTAGCTTCTCATCATTAGGACTAACGGAAAGACCTAGATATGCGATAACTCGTGAAGCAACAATTCCTCCATAAATAGGTCCACTAGCAGCCAAACGGCGAGCAATAAGGGCACCAAGGTTGTAAGCAGTGTTACCATTAAGTGCAGCAGCAAGAAAAGCAAGATGATAATTAGAAATGTTACTAGTGTTTTCCCTACCAAGAATGCTAGTAGCAAGATAATAAACGAAATATCTAATGGCAGGGAATTGGATGTTCCTTATCTTGCCGCGCTGAGCGGTGCGGTCATCGTCGTTGGTCACTCCTCGGTAAAGTTCCACAAAGTCTTTGGTGTTCCCTGCAATCTTCTTCGCTGTACCTATAGGAGCAATATCTATGGCAGCACAAAAGTCTCCCAACCCATTGTAACAGGCCTGTCATAAATCTTAAATTGGACAGTAGGCGTATAAGATGAATTCACAAATTTAAAACTCTCAACAAAAGTTTTGGTGAGCCAATAATGTTGGTCGCCTCATCCTGCATATAAGTGGTTAGGCCAACTCTCTGGATGAGGAACATGAAGTCATCAAGCAACCCTGCATTACGCAAAAACTCCATGCATGGAAAGGATGAAGCATTTGGGATTTGGTCACCCCTCCATCTCCAATGTTCGGTGCAATGACATCCTCATCATAGGAACGCCTAACTCGAGTAGATGCCCTCAAAGGCCTTCTCGCTCTCTGAGAATCCCTTTCAAACACCTCCCAAAGGTGTGGTTATGCATTTTCCTTTTCTGAAATTTTTTAACAAACATTATAAAAATTGATTTTGAGACATACAAATGAGGGGAACTACTATATGAACTTGCTAGAGGACTAAACATGCATCAAAACTGATTATATCAACATAGAACAAGCATGCATACTCACTTAACAAGTCACCTACAGCAGCAAAATACTCAAGGTATACTCTACTAAACAAAATTCTACTTGGATACATGGAGGAGTCACATACCGGAGAGCAAATGGTCCAAATTTCAGCAACAAAGATGGGCTGAGCAAGGAGATCGAAAAATCTCGAGCAAGAGCAGCAAGAACACGGGTTTGAGCAATGGTGGTGTGTTTGGTCGGGAGAGAGAAAGAAATGAGAGGAAGATGGGTGAGTGGAGGGCCAGGTGGGGCCCACACCATGCCACGGCGCGGCCCACACCCCTGCCGCGCGGTGGGGTGGTGTGGTGGCATGGTGGGTCCCCCTGGTCAGCTCCAGGCACTCCCACATTCCTCTTTAAAAACTAATATTTATGGTATAATTTTCAGAAATTTTTGAAAACTTTCATTTTGCACATTTTCTGGATATTTAAATAATAAACTTAGAGCAGAAATAGAATTTTATAAAGACCAGTTTCAACTAAAACTTTGCAAGTTCAGTAACACAACAGTAGGTAAAACAAAGTTGAAGAAAGAAATGTTGTTTAGCTCTTTTATGTATGCAAATACATTTGATAACAAGGTTGATCAAGTCTTGGCACCAAATAAATTTACATGACACAAATGATTTAAACATCATAAACACTCATGTTACCTTGTATTGTATTGATATGGATCCAATCATAATGTTTTGATATCCTTCTTGATGATCATATATAGGGCAATCAATACTTCCCACTTTGATAGTTTTAAAATTGGAGATGGTATTGACTCCATAAATCTTGTCAACTTTCTTGGGGAAATAAACAGTATGTTCTTTATCATTAACATTGAAAGTTACTTTTCCTTTATTGCAATCAATAACAGCACCTGCAGTATTTAGAAAAGGTCTTCCAAGAATAATAGACATATTATCATCTTCAGGCATTTCAAGAACAACAAAATCAGTCAAAATTAAACAATTGTTAGCTACTTGAACAGGGACATCCTCACAAATGCCAACAGGAACAGCAGTAGATTTATCAGCCATTTGCAAAGATATATCAGTAGGTATCAATTTATCAAGATAGAGTCTCTTATAAAGAGAAAAAGGCATAACACTAACTCCTGCTCCCAAATCACATAAAGCAGTTCTAACATAATTATTCTTGATGGAGCAAGGGATGGTTGGTATACCTGGATCTCCAAGCTTCTTAGGAACCTTGCCATTGAAAGAATAATTAGCAAGCATAGTAGAAATTTCCTCATTAGGAATTTTCCTCTTGTTAGAAACAATATCTTTCATATACTTTGAGTAAGGAGGCAATTTAATAGCATCAGTCAAAGGAATTTGCAAGAACAAGGGTTTCATCCATTCACAAAATTTATTATAATGTTCTTCTTCCTTTGATTTTAGTTTCTTAGTTGGAAAAGGCATTTGCTTTTGAACCCAAGGTTCCCTTTCATTACCATGTTTCTTAGCAATGAAATCTTCCTTAGTGTACTTTGTGTTTTTAGTATGCTTTTCAGGTTCCTTTTCACTAACTTCTTTATCAAGAGCATCATTTTTATCCTTATCACTATCAAGTTTCAGCATCAGAGATAGATATACTATTAGGATCATTAACAGTTTCAGAGGATTCTACAACATTTTTATGTTTCTTCTTCTTCTTTTTCTTAGAAGGAGAAACTGGATTTTCAGCTAGTTGAGAATCTTGTTCAATTCTTTTAGGATGTCCCTCAGGATATAAAGGATCCTGAGTATGAGCTCCACTTCTAGTGCTAACATAGACAGGTTTTAATTTTTCCTTAGAAGCATTGGCTAACATGTCTTGTTGCACTTTAGTGAGTTGATCAATTTGAGTTTGAACCATATGGAAATGTTTAATAAGCATCTTAACATCATTGGAGGTTCTCTCCACAATATCATGCAACTTACTAATAGCTAGAGAATTTTCATGCAAATGATTCTCTACTCTCATATTAAAATTATCTTGCTTAATAACATAATTATCAAATTCATCTAAGCATTGATCAGGTGGTTTAGAGTAGGGAATATCTCCTTCATCGAACCTGTGGAGAGAGTGAACCTCAATTATGGATGGATGAGGAATTGGCTTACACAAATCTTCAATAGGTGGAAGGTTCTTCACATCTTCAGATTTAATACCCTTCTCAATGAGAGTCTTCTTGGCTCCCTCATTGTTTCATCATTCAATTCAATCATACCTCCCCTCTTCTTTGATATTGGTGTCGGTGTAGGTGTGGGGGTCGGCGCAGGTAGAGTCCAATCATCATAATTCTGGCTGATTTTAGCCAATAATTCTTCAGCTTCTTCAGGGGTTCTTTTCCTGAAAACACAACTAGCACAACTATCCAGATATGCTCTAGATTCAATAGTTAGTCCACTGTAAAATATATCAAGTAGATCATGCTTTTCCAAATCATGTCCAGGCCGAGCTCTGATAAGAGAGCAAAACCTTGTCCATGCCTCTGGAAGTTTCTCTTCATCTTCCTGGTCAAAGTTATAAATTCTTTGCAAAGCATCATGTTTAGCACTAGCAGGGAAATATTTCTGAAAGAAAACATCAAGCAAACCAGTAGGACTAGTAATAGAACCAGGAGACAAGTTGTTATACCAAGCTTTAGCATCATCTTTTAATGAGAAAGGAAAAATCTTAGCAACAAAGTAGCTACGCTTCTTAATATCATCAGAAAATAAGCCACTCAAAGTAGAGAGCTCATTCATGTGCTCTACAGCACTTTCACTCTTAGTGCCACAAAAAGGAGTTTTCTCAACAATAGATATATGAGATAAATCAAGAGAAAAATCATAATCCTTATCTTTAATGTTTATAGGAGAAGTGGCAAACTTAGGATCAGGTGACAACTTGTATTTAACAGCATGTTGTGCAAGAAAATTTCTCATATTACTTGCACCAGTAGTAGCATTACATTTATCAATAAAATCATCATCAAGTTCCACATAAGTTTCATCAGGATCATCATCACAAGTATAATCCCTTAACTCAGGTGAATAAACAGGAGTAGTAGGACTTCCATTAGGTGTTCTAGTATTTTCAAGTTGTTTAGACTTAGCAATAGCAGCATCTAAAAGTGGACCTAATGAAATATTCTCATCAATCACAGTAGAAGCATCATCAACATTATCAGAGGCAATTTCAGATTCAGCAGTAGTACCAACACGTGAAGATTGTGGTGGTGTAACAAGTTGACTCAATACAGATGGTGAGTCAAGAGCAGCAGAGGTACTAAGTGTCGTACCTTTTCTTGTAGTGGAGGGCAATACATGGACCCTCTCATCACGAGCTTTACCCATGATGAATAAATTTCAGCGAGCATATAGATCACAAGTGAACTCCCAAATAAAGCTATGCTCCCCGGCAACGGCGCCAGAAAATAGTCTTGATGACCCACAAGTATAGGGGATCGCAACAGTCTTCGAGGGAAGTAAAACCCAATTTATTGATTCGACACAAGGGGAGCCAAAGAATACTTGAGAGCCTTAACAGCGGAGTTGTCAATTCAGCTGCACCTGTGAATAGTCTTGCTCGACACAGATTATCAGTAGCAACAGTTTTATAGCAGTAGTAGCGGTGAAATAATAGCAGCAGTAAACAGAGACAGCAGTAGTGATTGCAGTAAACAGTAGGATTAAAACACTGTAGGCATAGGGATGGATGAACGGGCGCTGCATGGATAAGATAGCTCATATAATAATCAAGACATAGGCATTGCAGATAATAATGATAAAGCATCCAAGTACTAAGTAAACGTAGGCATGTGTTCCGTATATAGTCGTACGTGCTCGCAATGAGAAACTTGTACAACATCTTCTGTCCTACCAGCCGGTGGCAGCCGGGCCTCAAGGGAATCTACTGGTAATTAAGGTACTCCTTTTAATAAAGTACCGGAGCAAAGCATTAACACGCAGTGAACACATGTGATCCTCACATCGCAGCCATTCCCCTCGGCTGTCCCAATTATTGTCACTTTGGGACCGCGGGTTCCGGACAACAATATGTGTATACAACTTGCAGGTATGATCAATAAACAGTGCATATCATTATGAAACAATAACATGTTCAGATCTGAAATCATGGCACTCGGGCCCTAGTGACAAGCATTAAGCTCAACAAGTTGCAACAACATCAATAAGTACTAACAACGGATACTGGGCACCATGCCCTAATGATCTTATAGCTTATTACATGAACAATCTCATCCAATCCCTACCATCCCCCTCAGCCTACAGCAGGGAATTACTCACACATGGATGGGGGAAACATGGATGGTCGATGGAGAAGCGTCGGTGATGATGATGGCGATGATCTCCTCCAATTCCCCGTCCCGGCGGAGTGCCAGAACGGAGTTTCTGGTCCCCGAAATAGGTTTCGCGATGGTGGCGGCGTACGGTGATGTTTCTGGATGAAGTGGACGACCCCCCGACGTTTTTAGGTCAGAAGGGTTAAGTAGTCGAAAGGGGGACTCGGGGAGGTGCCCGAGCGCCCTCCTCATAGGCTGGCGCGGCAGGCCCCTTGGCCGCGCCACCATGTGGTTTGGGCCACTCGTGGCCCATCTCCGCCTCCCCTTCTGGCTCCGTGAGTCTTCTGGTAAAATAGGAGGTTTGCGATCTTTTCTGGTGTTTTTCCCGAAAGTTGACTTTCTGCACAAAAACAAGACACCAGGGCAATTCTGCTGAAAACAGCGTTAGTCCGCATTAGTTGTATTCAAAACACACAAGTTAGAGGTAAAACAATAGCAAAAGTTTTCGGGAAAGTAGATACGTTTTGGACGTATCAGGCACCCATGTTGGCCACAAGAAGGCTTTCGCGATAGTGATACGTCCATTTTGCATCACTATTTTATATCATAATTTACTGCTATTCATCGATATATTTCATATTTAGAAGTGTTACTTATGTTATTTTACCTATTTTGCATGTTTGATGAATAATGGAGAATTGGACACCGGAGTCAGGATTCTGCAGGAAAAAGCACCGTCGAGATGCACTATTTCTGAAGATCAATAAATCGAAGGAGACATATGGAAGTTCCTATTTTACCAGAAGATGGAGGAGGCCAAAAGGAGGAGCTGAGATGGGCCATGGTGGGCCTCCTCACCCCTTGGCGCGGTGGGGCCCCCTGCCGCGCCGACAGGTGGTTTGGGGGCCCTGGCCCACCTCAGCCGTTCCCCCTTCGCGTACTTGACCCCCTCGAAACCCTAACACACGGGGGACGGCCATCGAAATATTCCGCTGCCTCCACGAGGCGGAAAACACCAGAGAGCGAAAAGCTCCCCTGCAGGAAGAAATCTGCCGGGGGAAATTCCCTCCCGGAAGGGGAAATCGTCGCCATCATCACCGTCATCGAGCTGGACTTCATCGGGATCATCATCATCATCATCTCCACCGCCAACACCATCATCACCGCCGCTGCACCCGTCTCCGTTGTAACATCTAGGGCTGAATCTTGTCTATTTCATAGGGGAAACTCTCCCGGTGTTGATTACTCTTGTTATTGATGCTATTGGGTGAAACCATTGGACCAAGGTTTATGTTCAGATTGTTATTCATCATCATATCACCTCTGATCATGTTCCGTATGATGTCTTGTGAGTAGTTCGTTTAGTTCTTGAGGACATGGGAGAAGTCTTGATGTTAGTAGTGAACTATGTTGAGTAATATTTAATGGTTTGATACTTAAGTTGTGGTGTTATTCTTCTAGTGGTGTCATGTGAACGTCGACTACATGATACTTCACCTTTATGGGCCTAGGGGAATGCATTGTGTATTCGTTTGCCAATTGTGGGGTTGCCGGAGTGACAGAAACCTGAACACCCGTTGGTATATCGATGCATGAGGGATAGCAGGATCTCAAAGTTTAAGGCTGTGGTTAGTTTAACTTAATTACTTTCTTGTATTTGCGGATGCTTGCAAGGGGTATAATCACAAGTATGTATTAGTCCTAGGAAGGGCGGTGCATTAGCATAGGTTCACCCACACAACACTTATCAAAACAATGAAGATTAATCAACTAGATGAAGCGAAAGCACTTGACAATACTCCCGTGTGTCCTCAAGAACGTTTGGTCATTATAAGTACAACAACCGGCTTGTCCTTTGCTGTAGAAAGGATTGGGCCACTCGCTGCAACTATTACTACTGCATTTTATTTACTTGTACTCTATTTATCTGTCATATCAAAAACTCCTAAAAACTTGTCTGAGAGCATTTGCAGTGAATCCTTCATCAAAACCGCTTGTCAACACCTTCTGCTCCTCGTTGGGTTCGACACTCTTATTTATCGAAAGTACTACGATACCCCCTATACTTGTGGGTTATCAAGACTATTTTCTGGCGCCGTTGCCGGGGAGTGTAGCGCTATTGGTAAGTGGAATTGGTAAGGGAAACATTTATTGTACGTGCTGTTTTTATTTTTGCCTGCTGCTATATCTCATTATGGAGGGGTCTTCTCTTGAATTCCTATTTGGGAAAACAACTACCACTGCTAAGGTAGTAGAGGAGGCGCCAGATGAGCAGGTAATACCGTTCAAAATTCCTATGAAAATTGTTGAACGTGTCACAAATAACCGCTATGCAGGAGATGGAACTGTCCACACTGGAGATCATTTGTTATTTCTGCATGAATTGTGCGAGTTATTTAAGTGTGCAGGTATCTCGATGGGAGAGTTAAGAAGAAATTATCTCTCTATCACTGTCTGGTAAAGCTGCACATTGGTATAAACTGCTGAAGAATGGGTATTCTCTTGGATGGGAGGAAATTGTACCTCTCTTTTACTCCAAATTTTATCCTCCAAGTGAGATTCATAAGGATCGGAACCTCATATATAACTTCTGGCCATATGATGGAGAGAGTATCGCTCAAGCGTGGGGGAGATACCACTTGTGCTGGATCGTTCACTCGTAATAAAGAAGAGTTTAAGTGGGACCTTCTTGATCGGATTCAGGAGAACACTGAAGGATGGGAGAATGACAAAGGTAGGGAGTCAGGTATAAACTATGACTTTGAGTGTGTTAAAAATTTTATGGATACTGATGATTATCGCAAAATTAGCACTACTTATGGTCTTGACTCTCAAATTGTTGCAAACTTTTATAAAGCCTTTGCTTCCTATTTCGGTTTGCCGAAGGAGGGTTTTAAAAATTATCATGAACCATATAAAGATGAATCTGTTTCTCATATATCTAAAGGTGTTGAGGTTAATGTTGCTGATCGCATTATTCCAGAACCTTATATTGAAAAAGTTCCTTTTCCTAATAAGATTAAGGAACATACTATCATAACTGGTGTTGTTAGTAAAAGTAATAAGAAAACTACCAAACCTGATGAGCAAATAACTGTTGAACCTGTTGTAGCATTGGTTAAAGATCTTGTCACTGAAAATTTAGAAGATAGACACATTATCTTTTGTGAGGATGCTTCTAATATTGTCTCACATCCTAAAAGTTCTAGGAAGTCTAGTGTTCCTGTGCTTTCTGTTGGGATAGGTGATCATTGCTATTATGGTTTATGTGATATTGGTGCAAGTTCTAGTGCTATTCCTTATGAGCTTTACAGGGAAATTATGCACGAAATTGCTCCTTGTAAACTTGAAGAGATTGATGTGGTTATTCAGCTTGCTAATAGGGAAACTATCTCTCCAATTGGTATCATTAGAGATGTCGAAGTCCTTTGTGGTAAGACTAAATACCCTGCTGATTTTCTTGTACTTGGGTCGGCTGCCAATGATAGTTGTCCTATTATTTTTGGTAGACCTTTTCTGAATACTTGTGGTGCTGTTATAGATTGTAAGAAAGAGAAAATCTTTACTAAATTTGCTGGTGAATCTTATGAATTCAATTTCTCTAAATTTGCTAAAGCACCTTATGAAACTGAATTGCCTAGTGAGGATTTTGAAATTGCTCAACTTGCATCTATTGTTCTTGCTCCTAACAATGCTTTGCAGCAACATATGGAGAATCATGAAAGTGAGAACTTCAGGGAAGAAAGGAATGAGCTTGATGAAGTATTCCTTCGTCAACCTATGCTCAAACACAATTTACCTGTGGAAGATTTGGGTACCACAATGCCACCCAAGGAGGATCCTGTTTTTGATTTGAAACCTCTGCCTGATAATCTTAAATATGCTTATATTGATGATAAGAAAATATATCCTGTTATTATCAGCTCTAAACTTTCAGGTACAGAGGAGGAAAGGTTATTGGGAGTGTTGAGGAAACACCGCGGAGCTATGGGATATACTCTTGATGACCTGAAGGGAATTTCTCCTACTATATGTCAGCACGCCATCAACATGGAACCTGATGCAAAGCCTGTTGTTGAGCATCAGCGTCGTTTAATACCCAAGATGAAAGAAGTGGTAAGAAATGAGGTATTAAAACTTCTTGAAGCTGGTATTATTTATCCTATTGCTGATAGTAGATGGGTAAGTCCTGTGCATTGTGTTCCTAAGAAAGGAGGAATTACCGTTGTTCCTAATGAAAATGATGAACTAATTCCTCAAAGAGTAGTAGTTGGTTATAGATGTGCATTGATTTTAGAAAGGTTAACAAAGTAACTAAGAAAGATCATTATCCTTTGCCTTTTATTGATCAAATGCTTGAGAGGTTGTCCAAGAAAACTCACTTTTGTTTCCTTGATGGGTATTCTGGGTTTTCTCAAATTGCTGTGAGAGCGCAAGATCAAGAGAAAACTACTTTTACTTGTCCTTATGGAACTTATGCTTATAGACGTATGCCTTTTGGTTTATGTAATGCTCCTGCTACTTTTCAAAGATGCATGTCTGCTATTTTTCATGGCTTTTGTGAGGAAATTGTGGAAGTCTTCATGGACGATTTCTCCGTCTATGGAACTTCCTTTGATAATTGTTTGCACAACCTTGACAAAGTTTTGCAGAGATGTGAAGAAACTAGCCTTGTTCTTAATTGGGAGAAATGCCACTTTATGGTTAATGAAGGAATTGTTCTTGGACACAAAATTTCTGAAAGAGGTATTGAAGTTGATCGAGCTAAAGTGGAGGCAATTGAAAAGATGCCTTGTCCCAAAGATGTTAAAGGTATTCGTAGTATTCTTGGTCATGCTGGTTTTTATAGGAGGTTTATTAAAGATTTCTCTAAAATTTCCAAGCCTCTTACTAATCTTCTTCAAAAAGATGTACCCTTTGTTTTTGATGATGATTGTAAGGAAGCTTTTGAAACTTTGAAAAAGGCTTTAATCACCGCTCCTGTAGTTGAACCACCTGATTGGAATTTACCTTTTGAAATTATGTGTGATGCTAGTGATTATGCTGTAGGCGCTGTTCTTGGGCAGCGAGTAGATAAAAAGTTAAATGTTATTCATTATGCTAGTAAAACTCTTGATTCTGCTCAAAAGAATTATGCCACTACTGAAAAAGAATTTCTAGCTGTAGTTTTTGCTTGTGACAAATTTCGACCCTACATAGTTGATTCGAAAGTCACTATTCATACTGATCATGCTGCAATTAGATACCTTATGGAAAAGAAAGATGCTAAGCCAAGGCTTATTAGATGGGTACTTCTTTTGCAAGAATTTGATTTGCATATCATAGATAGAAAAGGTGCTGAAAATCCTGTTGCTGATAATTTGTCTAGATTGGAAAGCATTCCTTATGATCCTATTCCTGTTAATGATAGCTTTCCAAATGAACAATTGGCTGCAATAAGTGTAAGTTCGCGAGATAGTCCTTGGTATGCTGATTATGCTAACTTTATTGTTTCCAAGTACTTGCCTCCAACCTTTTCAGCTCAGCAAAGAAGGAAATTCTTTTATGACTTGCGGCATTACTTTTGGGATGACCCACACTTATATAAAGAAGGAGTCGATGGTATTATGCGAAGATGTGTTCCTGAATATGAACAACAGGAAATACTGAGGAAATGCCATGGAAGTGCTTATGGAGGGCATCACGCTGGAGATAGAACTGCGCAGAAAGTTCTACAATCAGGTTTTTATTGGCCTACCCTCTTTAAGGATGCAAGAAAGTTTATTTTATCTTGTGATGAATGTCAAAGGGTTGGTAATATCTCTAGACGCAATGAAATGCCTATGAGTTATTCTCTTGTTATTGAACCATTTGATTGTTGGGGATTCGACTTCATGGGTCCTTTTCCTTCTTCACAAGGTAATACTCATATACTTGTTGCTGTTGATTATGTCACTAAATGGGTAGAAGCTATACCTACTAAAAGTGCTGATGGTGAGACCTCTTTAAAAATGCTTCAAGATGTCATTTTTCCTAGGTTTGGTGTACCTAGATATCTTATGACTGATGGAGGTTCTCATTTTATCCATGGTGGTTTTAGAAAGACTCTTGCTAAATATGGTGTTAATCATAGAATTGCTTCAGCCTATCATCCTCAAACTAGTGGACAAGTAGAATTGTCAAATAGGGAGATTAAATCTATCTTGCAAAAGACTGTTAATAAATCTAGAAAAAATTGGGCTAGTAAGTTAAATGATGCTTTATGGGCTTATAGAACTGCTTATAAGAACCCCATGGGCATGTCTCCTTATAAAATGGTTTATGGTAAAGCTTGTCACTTGCCTTTAGAATTAGAACACAAAGCTTATTGGGCAGTGAGAGAACTTAATAGAGATTTTAAACTTGCCGGTGAGAAAAGGTTGTTGCACTTAAGTTCTTTAGATGAATGGAGAAGTGAGGCTTATGAAAATGCTAGACTCTTTAAAGAAAAAGTTAAGAGATGGCATGATAGGAGAATTCTTAAAAGAGAATTTAATGTTGGTGAGAAAGTTCTATTGTATAGGTCTCGTCTCAGATTTTTTGCAGGAAAGTTACTCTCAAAATGGGAAGGACCATTTGTTATTGTGGAGGTGTATCGTTCAGGTGCAATAAAAATTGCTTCATTGAAAGATAACTCTACACAAGTGGTAAATGGTCAAAGACTCAAGCATTATATTTCTGGAGATTCTATTAATGAAGAGGTTGATACAATTAAAGTGGTGACTCCGGAAACTTTCATTGAAGAACATTTTTCTGGGACTGCAGAATTCGATTCGAATAGGTAACAGTTTCGGTAAGAAAAGTTTCGCGAATAACTTTCTAGAAGATATTTTCGTCGTTTTTATTAAATATGGAAAAATAAGAGACCGAACCGGATGGGAGACGGCACCCGTGGTGCCCAAACCATAGGTCGGCGCGGTGGGCCCCCCAGCCGCGCCGCCTGGTGGTTTGAGCACCCCGGAGCTCGTCTCCGATCAGGTTTCCTCCTGTACCTTCCTTATGTTGTAAAACTTTTTGCTATATAACTCACCCGAACCCCCGAGGTTCGTATCTCGCCTTTTCATCGTGTTTCGTTTCGAGCTGTTTCTGTCCAGATATTGTTTTCAGATCTAGAGCTGCCATGTCTTCATCGAAGCCTCCAAAGGACAGTTTCTTTGTGAACGTCGTCACCCCATACATGGATGAGCTGAAGATGCATCCCAAGGAGTCGCAGATGGTTGATGGAAAGCTGCAGACGGAAGACGTGCGAGGACCCAAAGGAGAAGGGAGCCTGGAAGCCAGGATGGAGAAGCTGGAGCAAGAGGTCTTCACATACAAAAAGCTGGCGGAACGTGAAGTGGGAGTCTTCCACTCAATGGTGTCCGCGCTGGTCGCTGAACATAAGAAGGAGACTGCACAACTCTGGGAAGACATATTTCACCTCATCAACACCACCAACAAACTGCAGGCGCAACTCTATGATGTCCAGAATCAAAACTGTGAGTATGAAACTCGGTTTAAAAACATAAGCGCTGCGCTAGTTTCAGGATAATCGAATCCAAGTCGTCCTTTGTTGATGGGAAACCCCTTCCCTGGAAGTCTGATGATGAGGACAATTCACCACCACCACCGAAGGAGTAATTCATCATAAGTATTGGCATCCCCTTGGTTTGTTCCAAGCTTGGGGGAGTGCCGCGGTATCACATCATTATCTTTACCTTTTACTTTTCCATAAAGTCATATCGTGAGTAGGGAAGTTATCTTATATGATGGTTTGCAATGTGGAAGTATCTCTCTTTTAGTTGGTTATCTATGTATCCCTTGGTGTGAGTTGCCGTTATGAAATATTAATGAGAAGTTTTATCATTTACTTTCTGCATACTTTATTTTAGCTTGCAATTCTCTTTCATATTGATAACCTTGTTGTTAGTATAGGGATCACTTTTTAGAGCACCAAGTTAATCTTTTTGGTTTTGGCAAACTTAGCATTGGTCAGTAGTAGACAATACTTTGAGACTTAAGTAGAGAGAGGGAGTGCATGCAAATATATTATTCCATGATCTTTCTTTCTTTGTGGCTCATAAGCTTAGTATTCTTAAGTTAAACTATTTGTGCTTCTAAGGAAGATTGCATGATTATTCTTATCACTTGTATAATTGTTTGTATCCCTCAACTCTTATGCTTGCTACATAACCTTGCTAGCCAAAGACCTGTATCGAGAGGGAATGCTTCTCATACATCCAAACCTTGAGCCAAACCATTGCCATTCGAGTCCACCATAACTTCCTACTATATGGTATTTTGCGCCATTCCAAGTAAATACTTCATGTGCTACCTTTAAATTATTCAAAACTTATTACTCCTAGTTTTGTGTCACTGTTTATTAGCTCATGAGGGTTCTGTAGAGTTTCTCTAGCACTTTTGTCAAACAGACTTTCACCAATGGACTAGTGGCATATACACCGCTTATCCAACAATTTGCAAAAAGAGCTGGCAAATGGGGTGCCCAGTCCCAATTAACTACAACTTTCATTAATAATTCTCTTCACATGTTTTGCCCTGATTTATCAGTAAGCAACTTAATTTGCAAATAGACACTCCTCCATGGTATGTGAATGTTGGAAGGCACCCGAGGATTCGGTTAGCCATGGCTTGTGTAAGCAAAAGGTTGGGAGGAGTGTCAACTATAAAGAAACTAAAATACATGTGTAAACAAAAGAGAAGAGGGATGATCTACCTTGCTGGTAGAGATAACGTCCTTCATGGGAGCCGCTCTTGAAAGTCTGGTTGACAAGGGGTTAGTGTTCACTTTACTACGATTCGTTGACAACGACATACATAGCTCAAACAACTATTTTCATACTCTCTATATGCTTTGCAAAACTTAAAAGCTCTAGCACATGATTTAATCCCTGCTTCCCTCTGCGAAGGGCCTATCTTTTACATTATTGTTGAGTCAGTAAACCCATTCCTCTCTATCTCAAGCAAGCATTTGAGTTGTTGAGATCCAATTAGTTATATGTGTTGATACTTCTAATCATATCTCTCATTTCCTTGTTTCGCACAATAGCTTTTATCCGAATGAATATAACTTTGAAAGTTATCAATGACTGTAAGGAGACTGTTATGATTAAGGCATGTAAGTTCTGCTATATAAGCTCTGATATAAAGACTCTTCTCGAAAGATAAGTATGATCTGTTAATTGTTCTCTGACCAAGAGTTTAAGTTTGCCTTCACCAATCATGGTTCTCTTTATGCACTTCATCGTGGTTCCCTTTACTTATTTCAAGTTAGATTATATGAAGGGAAGTTGCTGTCTAGAATGACTTGTGTATCAATGAATGTGATGCTTCTTGTCCGTATTTTATTTATCGACACTTTGCTCCATAAACTTGTGGTCATGTTTACTGAGCTCAGTTTTCGCTTGGGGACAAGCGAGGTCTAAGCTTGGGGGGGTTGATACGTCCATTTTGCATCACTATTTTATATCATAATTTACTGCTATTCATCGATATATTTCATATTTAGAAGTGTTACTTATGTTATTTTACCTATTTTGCATGTTTGATGAATAATGGAGAATTGGACACCGGAGTCAGGATTCTGCTGGAAAAAGCACCGTCGAGATGCACTATTTCTGAAGATCAATAAATCGAAGGAGACATATGGAAGTTCCTATTTTACCAGAAGATGGAGGAGGCCAAAAGGGGAGCTGAGATGGGCCATGGTGGGCCCTCCTCACCCTTGGCGCGGTGGGGCCCCCTGCCGCGCCGACAGGTGGTTTGGGGGCCCTGGCCCACCTCAGCCGTTCCCCCTTCGCGTACTTGACCCCCTCGAACCCTAACACACGGGGACGGCCATCGAAATATTCCGCCGCCTCCACGAGGCGGAAAACACCAGAGAGCGAAAAGCTCCCCTGCAGGAAGAAATCTGCCGGGGGAAATTCCCTCCCGGAGGGGGAAATCGTCGCCATCATCACCGTCATCGAGCTGGACTTCATCGGGATCATCATCATCATCATCTCCACCGCCAACACCATCATCACCGCCGCTGCACCCGTCTCCGTTGTAACATCTAGGGCTGAATCTTGTCTATTTCATAGGGGAAACTCTCCCGGTGTTGATTACTCTTGTTATTGATGCTATTGGGTGAAACCATTGGACTAAGGTTTATGTTCAGATTGTTATTCATCATCATATCACCTCTGATCATGTTCCGTATGATGTCTTGTGAGTAGTTCGTTTAGTTCTTGAGGACATGGGAGAAGTCTTGATGTTAGTAGTGAACTATGTTGAGTAATATTTAATGGTTTGATGCTTAAGTTGTGGTGTTATTCTTCTAGTGGTGTCATGTGAACGTCGACTACATGATACTTCACCTTTATGGGCCTAGGGGAATGCATTGTGTATTCGTTTGCCAATTGTGGGGTTGCCGGAGTGACAGAAACCTGAACACCCGTTGGTATATCGATGCATGAGGGATAGCAGGATCTCAAAGTTTAAGGCTGTGGTTAGTTTACTTAATTACTTTCTTGTATTTGCGGATGCTTGCAAGGGGTATAATCACAAGTATGTATTAGTCCTAGGAAGGGCGGTGCATTAGCATAGGTTCACCCACACAACACTTATCAAAACAATGAAGATTAATCAACTATATGAAGCGAAAGCACTTGACAATACTCCCGTGTGTCCTCAAGAACGTTTGGTCATTATAAGTACAACAACCGGCTTGTCCTTTGCTGTAGAAAGGATTGGGCCACTCGCTGCAACTATTACTACTGCATTTTATTTACTTGTACTTTATTTATCTGTCATATCAAAAACTCCTAAAAACTTGTCTGAGAGCATTTACAGTGAATCCTTCATCAAAACCGCTTGTCAACACCTTCTGCTCCTCGTTGGGTTCGACACTCTTATTTATCGAAAGTACTACGATACACCCCCTATACTTGTGCGTTATCAGATAGACCAGGCTAAAAGGCAGGCAATGAAAAAGGCCAGACATGACGCTCAAATGAAAGCACTAGAGACAAATATTACAGCCATATCGTTAAGCATCTCGAGACGGTCACCTTGATCCCGGTAGGGGGGAGTGCCCTGCAGCCAGGAGTAGTTGTGGATCATTGCGGTTGATGGTCTTGTAGACACCGGCAAATATGCTGTTGATGCATGTAAAATGCATACATGAACTTTGCATCATATAAGGGTTATATCAATGTTTTATCATGATTTTGGGAATACTTCATAGTTTTCCATTTATTTGGAATTAACCCTGCACAGGCAGAAAACCCTAGTTTTGTATTTTAATGTTTCAGGGACCCAAACGTCAACGAAATCACCTGGAAATTTACGGGCGTCAATATTTGGAAGGAAGAAGGACTACGGAAAAAGGAAGCAAGCAAACGGAGGCCCGAGGGCCAAACGGGTGGCCCACGCGGCCAGGTACTGTGGCCGCGTGGGACCCACCCGTTTGGGCCTCGTGGCTCCGTTGCCGTCGATCTTCGCTCCACCGCCATCGTCTTGACCTAAAAACGCCTATAAAAAAGGTCCCCCGACGTTCTCTGGAAGGAGCGCCGCACAAACACAGAAACACCGAAACGGAGATCAGGAGCTGCAGATTGGAGGGGGAAAACTCCGGCGGGGCGCTGCCGGCGTGGTCTCCATCTTCTCCATCGACTTCTCCACCGTCTCCATGATGAAGAGGGAGTAGTCCACCTCTGGACTATGGGTTTGTGGAAGTAACTTATGTATCTCTCCTCTCTTGAGCTTCACTAATTAGCACCGTATGAGCTGCTGAACATGATTACGGTCACCGTTGTAATACCTTTGTGGTGGATCTTTATGAGTTAATATATGTTTGAGATTGCAATGTTTGTTTCAGTTATGAGTATAGATGCATATTATGTACCCCGTTCTTGTCTACTTGTTTTGATCAAGCATGTTTATGAGAGCGTGTGGGGGAACGTGTGCATTAGTTGGAGTAACGGGGGGTGGCTAGTGCAGTGAACGTGAGAGAAAGTTCTGCGATCCACTTTGGTATCTTTACCTTACTTTGTTACCTCACTAGGGATAAACTAAAATACCATGCTACCGGGGATGTGGGCGTGACCATTGCCACTACTCCATGACTAGATCTAGCATGTTCTTATTTTCACTTCATGTCATGATACTTAATGCTATACTCTGAGTTATCTTAATTACTGAGGTGTTATGATTTAGTTCGCATCTTGGTGGAGTATAAGAGAGGTTAATAACCAAAAGATCTCTATGTTAGGACGTGATGCCCATATATCTAAGTAACTTGTTATCAAACCCTGTGTTGCAATCTCATATGTTAACTTGTGTGTTCCATTGTCTACCACTTTATAAAGAGAGAGTGCATTTGTGAAACCATGAACCCCAGTCCATTTTTAATCATAAGAAACACCTTTCCAACACCATATACCACTTTTCTATTTTCAGCCATCATTAAATCCGAAAATACAAAAATACTTTTCATCTTGCATACATCATTCAAAAACCCAAAAATATCATTTACATTGCATCCACCATCATTGCATATTTATTTCTTGTTTGCATTGCATAACTATCCTGATATCATTCTTACACCTTGTGCTTGACAACCACAGGTGAGGTTGAGGACCAAAACATCTAACCTTGTTTTGTAGGTAACCAAAAGAAGGATAAGAAGATAAATCTACCACTTCAGATTCCCCGAGAGTTCGATATTAAACCCTCGAGTCACCCCTCGTGGGGAAAACTGTCTTCCACTTACTATACACTCTGCACTTGGAGTCTCAACCTAATCCCGTTTATTTGTGCAGGCATCAAGACTTGCTCTTCGGGATCATCAAGACGTTTTCTGGCGCCGTTGCCGGGGAATCGTAGCTGAGAGATTTATCCAAGGGTGTGCATCATCGCATTCATCTCACAACAAAGTCAACGTCACCAACTTGTGCTAACACCTAAGCTTGGGGAGGTTGCACCTACGTGAGCACCATCTTATCCATCTTTACTTACAAAGCAATTTATTTGTTTTGTTAGTGTCATTGCATATCATATCATATTTATTTCAGTTTTGCATAAAAAATTAAAAATACCAAAAAAACTTGCTAAAATGGGAGAAAGAACTAAGCTGTGTGACTACACAAACACTCCTAATGATCAATTTATCACGAGAGCTATTGCCACACCTAAGATAAATGCTGAGAGTTATGAAGTAAGTCCTAGTTTGTTGAACTTGATAACTAGGGAACAATTTGGTGGTAGTGCTATGGAGGATGCCTCTATGCATCTTCATGACTTTGTTGAAATATGTGACATGCAAAAGTTTAAAAATGTGGAAAGTGATATCCTAAAACTGAAGTTATTTCCTTTTTCACTTAGAGGAAAAGCTAAAGAGTGGTTGCATTCCTTGCCATCTGGTAGTATTAATTCTTGGGATGATCTAAAAGAAGCTTTCATTAAGAAATATTATCCCCCTGTTAAAATTTTGCAAAATAGAAACAACATCCTTTCTTTTAGGCAAAATGAAAATGAACATGTTGCTATGGCTTGGGATAGGATAAAACTTATGCTTAGAACTTGTCCCTCACATGGAGTTAATGAATGGACCATATTACACTCTTTCTACAATGGTTTAAACTACATGTCTAGAAACATACTTGATTCTGCTGCTGGAGGTGCTTTTATGAGTAAGACTATAGTAGAAGCTAAAAATATATTGGAAAGCATTTTACAAAACTATAGTCAATGGCATACTGATAGGGCACCTAATCCTTCTAAGAAAGTGAACTCTATTGAAGAAACTAATGATTTGTCATCTAAAATGGATACTATTCTTGCTTTGCTTAATAAACCTAGTGTTGAAAATGTTCCTTTGCAAGAACTAGTTGGAAACAATTCTGAAAATATTGATGTCAACTTCATTAGGAACTATGGTAATAATGGGTATGGTAACAACAATTATAACTCTTATAATAAACCCCCATATGTGCCAAATAAATATGCTTCTAGTGGTAATGTTTCTAGTGACTTGGAAAACACCATTAGATCTTTTATATCTACCCAAAAAGAGCTTAATAAGGAATTTATCTCTAAGTTTGAAAAACAAGATGCTTTGTTTGAAAGGGTAGATCAGCTTACTAAGGAAGTCTCATCATTAAAGAGCATCATTACAGCCCAAAAACATGAGGAAACAATAAAATATTGCCAAGAGGTTATCAATAAGTCTTGGGAACACATTCATGAGCAAGAGAGAGTTGCTAAAGAATCTATTGGGGTAATGAAAGAGGTTGAAGTTGAGGAAGTTAAAATGCTTAATGAAGTCAAGGATCCTTTGCTTGACTTAGAAAATTGTAGCTTGCATGAATTAATATCTATCTTACAAAAATTTGCAAGTGATCCTTCCATCAACACTAACCAAGCAGGTTTTGGTTCTTATATTGCTAATCATGTCTTGAAAGAAAAGATTGCTAGGTACAACCAAGAGGCTATGATACCACCTAAGCTTGGGGATATGTGGATACCTAAGGTACTAGTAACTATTGGAAAAGAGACACACCATGCCATACTTGATCTAGGATCTAGTGTCTCTGTTTTATCTAAAGAACTATATGAAGTGCTTGAATTGAAAAATCTTGAAAAATGCTCTATTGAACTAGCACTTGCTGATGACTCTATTAAACATGCTTTGGGAAAAGTAAGTGATGTTATGGTAGAGTTACATATGACTTTTGTGCCTGTGGATTTTCTAATCATGGATATGGGGAATAAAACCTCTAGTCCTATTATTCTTGGAAGACCTTTTCTTCGTACCACAGGTGCTATCATTGATTCAAAGGAAGGGAATGTAAAGTTTCAGTTTCCACACAAGAAGTGCATGGAACACTTTCCAAGGAAGAGGGAACCACCAAAGTTCAAGCTCCCTCATGAGCTTCGTCCACAATAAAACAACAAGTAAGAAGCCTAGCTATATGGCTATAAAGAAAGCGCTTTGCGGGAGGCAACCCGGTTATTTTTTGTGTGATTTTTCTTTGTGTCCTCTTGCTGTAACAAGAGATTTTGTGTCTAGTTAGGTTCTGGAGTTTTTAATAAAGTGCCAAGTTTTACCCTTTTTGGTTTGAAAAAGTTGCTTATAGCGTTCGGAGATTTTATTCCTGCACGAATCAGTGCACGGTATGATTTTTAATTCTTATTCTGTAACTCCGAATGAGCTCATATTTGAACTGTAGTTGCAACTTTTCATCCTCTGTATGCATGAATTTTTTCGGAATTTTTCGAGAAAGTTTGGTAGGGTAGAAAAATACGTTTTGCTGCTGCTGTTTTTCTGGACAGATTCTGTCCCATTTTGTTTGATGCATGCTTTGAGCTTTTAAGTTGAATCTTTTTGATCCAATTGAGTTTATGAGTAGGCATACAACATTATACTTTCTGGACATTCATATGAATTTTTGTTCAAGGATTATATGCAGCAAGGAACCTATTTGTTTATCACTATTAATGCACCCCACAGAAAAGAGATGGGAGAAACGGTGTTTTGAAGTTTTTTCACAGGGATTGGAGGAGATGCACCAAGAGCTATCCAAGGATGGTGAAGACCATAAGCTTGGGGATGTGAAGACAACCCCCTGGACCTACACACTCTCGGTTTGCACACGTCCAACTTCTGTTTTTCGATCGAAACACTTTATCGCATAAACTTGGAGCGTCGTTTTTTGTTTTTGTTTGAGTCTTGAGAGACCACCACACTATCAATTATATATGAGAGAGCTACTGGAAATATGGGTTGAAATATGTTGGATGCTTTTATAAGATTGGGAAAAGGGATGTTTGACTTGATTTTTAATGATACATATAGTTGCATGATTCATGAGCTTGTTTATGAGTAATAGTTTGCAAATTCTTTTTGTAGAGCTATCACTTATTCATGTTTTGGTGCTGATTGTTATTTACTTGGTTTAACATGGATTAGTTAGTTCTATGGACACTCATGCATGCATCTAGATGGTCAACTTTCTCCCTTTTGCTAGCCCAAAAACTCCAACAAGCAAAAACTTGTTTCCAACACCTTCAACCAAAGTTATTCCAGTGAGTCCACCATATCTACCTATTGGCTTTATGCTATTCCGAGTATGTTTAACATGTTTTGTGTTATCTTACCTCTGAATGAAAATGTTTATGTTATTGATTGCAATGGAAAAAATTGGTTATATAGCTCTCACGAACTTGATGCACAATTTCTTTTATTTGCATAATAAAACATGACCCATTGTGATTAAGATTATGATGCTAGTGGCTTGATAAATGTTCGAGGTTGGAGTTAGCCCATATGTGCTGTCACATGCAAGCTTTCAACATGCTCTTCATCTCATTTAGTTGATATCATGTACTTTTGTTATGGATGCTATCATGTGAAATGAGTGGAAATGAAGTAGTTTAAATGAGTTTGTATAAATGGTTAGAGAGACGCCTGGGCCGCTAATCTAAGCCATGCATCATTCATGGTGGAAATTTACTTACATACTATGGTGAACCTTCTGTGATACACCTTGCAATAAAAAACTATTCCAAATGGTAAATAAAAAGGGTGTTGAGATTGTTCATTTTGTTTGTTTGTCTTGTCATTTTGATATGGGCTTGTTCCATATCTGGGACAAGAGGTACCCCAGTTGACGCTCTTGATGATACTATTATTACTTACAATGATATAATTGAACTTGCTTTGTTTCCTAAGTTGAGTAACATGGTGTAAGTACTTGTATTCAAGGGGCATGAGACATTCAACCTTTACTTTATCAAGCACACTACTCATATTTGCTTTCACTTTAACCTTAATCATTCAAGATGCTATGATAGGGGCAATGAGAGCTTGACACCAATGAATACCTTATTGCAATCATTAACTTAAGTAGAAGAGTTTGGAAGTTGGATGAAACTTATGCATGCTTTACCTCTACTCACATATACATCTTTCCAAAGTGTACACCTATCATATTCAGATTTTCATCTACACTCTATGACCATTGTAGGATGTTCTACTTATCATTATGCATACATGTGTTCCATATTACTTGCTACTATGTTACACTTTGTGAACTATCAATGAACATCCTTGTCTTGAATACTTGATATCACTTCATAAACTATTTGCATATTGCTACTCCTTTGAAGAATGAATCATTTGACTATATGTAGCAATAGTAATCATCTTTGATATCCATTGTTAAGTATTAAATTGCAAAGTCCATGTTAGTTTTATCATCTTCATACTCGAGGACGAGCATGGATTAAGCTTGGGGATGTTGATGCATGTAAAATGCATACATGAACTTTGCACTTTAATTGCTTATATTCCAATCATATTTGCATCATATAAGGGTTATATCAATGTTTTATCATGATTTTGGGAATACTTCATAGTTTTCCTATTTATTTGGAATTAACCCTGCACAGGCAGAAAACCCTAGTTTTTATTTTAATGTTTCAGGGACCCAAACGTCAACGAAATCACCTGGAAATTTACGGGCGTCAATATTTGGAAGGAAGAAGGACTACGGAAAAAGGAAGCAAGCAAACGGAGGCCCGAGGGCCAAACGGCGGCCAGGTACTGTGGCCGCGTGGGACCCACCCGTTTGGGCCTCGTGGCTCCGTTGCCGTCGATCTTCGCTCCACCGACTTCGTCTTGACCTAAAAACGCCTATAAAAAAGGTCCCCCGACGTTCTCTGGAAGGAGCGCCGCACAAACACAGAAACACCGAAACGGAGATCAGGAGCTGCAGATTGGAGGGGGAAAACTCCGGCGGGGCGCTGCCGGCGTGGTCTCCATCTTCTCCATCGACTTCTCCACCGTCTCCATGATGAAGAGGGAGTAGTCCACCTCTGGACTATGGGTTTGTGGAAGTAACTTATGTATCTCTCCTCTCTTGAGCTTCACTAATTAGCACCGTATGAGCTGCTGAACATGATTACGGTCACCGTTGTAATACCTTTGTGGTGGATCTTTATGAGTTAATATATGTTTGAGATTGCAATGTTTGTTTCAGTTATGAGTATAGATGCATATTATGTACCCCGTTCTTGTCTACTTGTTTTGATCAAGCATGTTTATGAGAGCGTGTGTGGGGGAACGTGTGCATTAGTTGGAGTAACGGGGGTGGCTAGTGCAGTGAACGTGAGAGAAAGTTCTGCGATCCACTTTGGTATCTTTACCTTACTTTGTTACCTCACTAGGGATAAACTAAAATACCATGCTACCGGGGATGTGGGCGTGACCATTGCCACTACTCCATGACTAGATCTAGCATGTTCTTATTTTCACTTCATGTCATGATACTTAATGCTATACTCTGAGTTATCTTAATTACTGAGGTGTTATGATTTAGTTCGCATCTTGGTGGAGTATAAGAGAGGTTAATAACCAAAAGATCTCTATGTTAGGACGTGATGCCCATATATCTAAGTAACTTGTTATCAAACCCTGTGTTGCAATCTCATATGTTAACTTTGTGTGTTCCATTGTCTACCACTTTATAAAGAGAGAGTGCATTTGTGAAACCATGAACCCCAGTCCATTTTTAATCATAAGAAACACCTTTCCAACACCATATACCACTTTTCTATTTTCAGCCATCATTAAATCCGAAAATACAAAAATACTTTTCATCTTGCATACATCATTCAAAAACCCAAAAATATCATTTACCATTGCATCCACCATCATTGCATATTTATTTCTTGTTTGCATTGCATAACTATCCTGATATCATTCTTACACCTTGTGCTTGACAACCACAGGTGAGGTTGAGGACCAAAACATCTAACCTTGTTTTGTAGGTAACCAAAAGAAGGATAAGAAGATAAATCTACCACTTCAGATTCCCCGAGAGTTCGATATTAAACCCTCGAGTCACCCCTCGTGGGGAAAACTGTCTTCCACTATACTATACACTCTGCACTTGGAGTCTCAACCTAAATCCCGTTTATTTGTGCAGGCATCAAGACTTGCTCTTCGGGATCATCAGCTGTGGACGACATCACTAGCCCGGTGAGATGCAAACTACATGTGCCTGTAACTGTGATGACGCATCATCCCCTGGTGGCAGCACTAGGTATGGTTCAGCCACCTACCGATGTGGTACCTCAAGTGGATGGTGTGCCCTTAATGCCAGGTTTTGCAATGTGCTTTGTGGACAAGGTCATGCCTGGCTTCGAAGGCATCTTGCTATTTAACACCTGCGTCGATGCAAACGTACAAAGCTTGGGCCAGGCTAAGCTGAGATACGTACAGTGGCCCAAGAAGGAGATTTCTCTTCTCAGTGCCCTGCCATCCACCTCAACAGCTTCTCGACAGATGGCGTCGTCTGAAGGCCTCCGTTCAGCACAGGTCCTCCTTGATATTGCGGCCAAACAGCCTTCCAGAGAACAAACAGTTGAAGATACAACGGTTGCACAGAGTTGTGAAGCCACACCAACACCGTCTCCGCCTCAGCCACAGCAGGCTTATCTGCCGCCTCCGCCTCAGTCACAGGAGGCTCAACTGCCGTCCCTGCCTCCTCAGCCACAGCAGGCTCATCTGCCGCCTCCGCCTCAGCCACAGCAGCTTATCTGCCGCCTCCGCCTCAGTCACAGGAGGCTCAACTGCCGTCCCTACCTCTTCAGCCACAGCAGGCTCATCTGCCGCCTCCGCCTCCGCCCCAACTTGTTCGGACACGTAGAGGCACCACACCCGTCCGGGCGAAGGACCATGCCAAGATGGCCCCGATGAAGCCCAAGCCCAAGCCCAAGCCCAATCCCAAGACCATTAAAAATAAAAAAATACTGCACCGATTGACAGCGACCAATACCTAGATGACGAAGAATTTAGTAAGAAATACAATGCAGAGGTGCAAAGTGGCCCCAAATACGTGCGTGGACAGCCATTGTTGACTAGAGATGGATTACAAAGATTAGGCTTGGCTTGCCAGCAGCTTCATGAAAAGTACCTCCTCTGTTGTGAACAGAATAAGGAGATAACCTTCAGTGTCAGGAAAGAGGATTTTTACGGCGCCCAAGGTGACGTTCGTTATAACTGGGAGTTTTCAGAGATGTTCCAAGTTTTCAACCTGAATATTGTTGATGGCACGTTCATGCGTTTGTTCACATTGTATGTGCCTTACAAATACTTTTCACATTTTAATAGGTTTCTTCTGTTCAGTACATGCTAACTATTCTCTTTCTTGTACTTAGGAGCCAGGTATTCGAGTGCAACCGCAGGAAAGAACCGGTAGGTTTCCTTGATCCGGCTCTTATCAATTACACGAACATCTGCAGCAATGGATACGACGATTATTTCAACTATGCTGTGAAAGCGTTGACTCATTATCAAGACAAAGAGTTGATCCTGCTTCCTTACAATCAGGCGTAAGTTTGTTATCAAAAATTATCTGTACATCCTGCTTCCTTACCATCAGGCGTAAGTTTTTATTTTCCTTTGCAGTTCTCACTGGTTCTTAGCTATCATCATTCCTAAACAGAACAAGGTATTGTATATAGATTCCCTAATTGGAAGTACAAATTATACACCCTTGGAGAAATTCTTGAACAGGTATTACATCGTTCCCTAGTTTACTTTATGATTTAACTTTCACGTGTTGTTTTCTCAATCCGCCAACTCATTACTTTTGTAGTGTGTTCGAAAAGTACTTGACGATAATCAAGAGACCGTTGGCCAAGAGAGGAGAACATGAGGCCATATTGAGTCACGTACAAGTTAACCCGTAACAGTTGCTACTTTATTCCTAGTTTTCACAAATACCTGCTAGCAAACCAAACTAAGTGAGCGATTTTGTCACCAACATTACAGTGCCCTCAGCAACCACCTGGTACAAATCTTTGTGGGTATTATGTGTGCAATGCAATATTGAAAGTCGTTCCCACCTCGAGAAGTCTGCCAACCCTCGATTCGGTTAGTAATCCACGACATCATCAACAATTCATGTTTCCTAACAATATTTGCAGACATACATGACGAAAGATACCTAACTAAGAATCTGCCTGCAGCTTATAGGTGGAATGGGACGTGCACCTTTGAAGAAGGATGTTCTTACGATGGTGAGAGGCAAGTTTGCTGCGTTCGTCCTTGAACACATCGTAAGCAAGGAGGGAAAACTACACGACCCTAATCCATGATCATGAGATCCTATTCGGCATTTGTTCACCTGTCCATACCGGCATTCTCGCTGGTGAGACTATAGATTTTTCCAAAACAATTGTTGTCACCATTGTGGTGTAACTTCTTTAAATTGTGTCCACTTTTTTCCGAACAATGGCTGAAAACTTTGTATTTGTAGCAATAGCAATAGCTGTGAACTTGTATTCCAACATTTGCTGTAAACTTTGTGTTCATATGATTGTTGTAAACTTGTATTGTTGAATGTCTGCTAAATAATTGCTGTAGCACGGGCGTGCAAGCGCAGCTAATTACTATTAGCTTGCAATTAGACATAGGAAACGGGCAAACAGAAATAACCGTTGCCGACATGATACAACACTGGTAACGGAGGACAAAACCCTCCATTGCCGAAATGGCCACACATTGGTAACGGAGAGCCGGAGGCTCCGATGCCGAAATTTTCTCACATCGGAAACGGTGTTCTGCCACCGTTACCGATGAGGGCCCCCACATCAGTATCGGAAGCGGGGACACGGACCCTTTCTCCGTTGCCGAAGGGGTTTTTGGTCCGTTTCCGATGTGTCGTTCTGTAATATAGATTACAAAGCTCATGATCACATAAAGATCACACCATGAGAGAGAGAGATGAACCACATAGCTACCGGTAGAGCCCTCAGCCTCGATGAAGAACTACTCCCCCCTCATCATGGGAGGCAGCAACGGCGATGAAGATGGCGGTGGTGTTGATGGAGACTCCGGAGGAGGGACAGAGGAGCCTTCCGGAGGTGATTCCGGCGGCGGTTCCCCCCTCCAATCTTCTCCGGCGGCAGCCTTCTGTCTCCTCTTTCGTGGTTTTGTGTTTCTCCGCCGCCTCCTCGCGAAACTACTCGGGGGACTATTTTTATAGACGTTTTTAGGTCACGACTAGGTCGGTGGAGCAAAGATCGACGGCGGCAGAGCTCCGAGGCCCAAAATAGGTAGGCCCACGCGGCCAAGATTTTAGGCCGCGTGGGGCCCTCTCATTTCCAGCTGGTTGGGCTCCTGGCCTTCATTTTGAGCCCATTGCGTTCGTCTCGAAAATTCTGAAGCGTGCTCTCTGACCTTGCCCTTTTTGAAGTCCCGAAGCTCCCGGAAAGTCTGAAACACTAAAAAAGACGTTTTCTGGAAAACAGGGTTAATTCCAAATAAATAGGAAAACTATGAAATATTCCCAAAATCATATAAAAACATTGATATAACCTTATATGATGCAAATATGATTGGAATAGAAGTAAAATAATGCAAAGTTCATGTATGCATTTTACATGCATCACATGGCGAAGTCGTCGATATTCTCGTCGTCGCCGAACTTGATGGCCTCGTACTGCTTCTTGAGCGCCGTCGCCTTCGCCTCGCGGACACGGGTATCTTCGACCCGCATCGTCTTGATCGCCTCCCACGCCTCCTTGGCCATCCACTCCAGAGTGGAGATCATTTCCGGCGGGACGACGAGCAGCAGGAACTCCAGCGCTGCTCGGTCCGTATCCCGCTCCTCTGTGCCATTGGTGCTGACCTTCCATACCTTGCGCGCCTCAAACTTCACTTGCATGAGCAGCGCTCAGTCTGTGTAGTTTGACCGCGTGAGCAGCGGTCACGAACTACCGGACTCTCGCACAACTCGCTGGACTGTCAGCGTGCTGTCTGCCTCCTTCCCCTCCGCCGGCATGTTGGCGTTGCTCCCAGCCATCTCCGGTGAGATCTTTCAAGAACCTGGGGCTATGATACCAATTGTTGTGTCGAAAGCCACGTTCCGGCTCGCGTTTTGTGAGAGAGTGGAAGTGAGGGGTGTGTGTGCCAAAGAAATGGTTTGCCTCAATTTTCTCATTGTATTCCTCCCTCTAAATAGGGGTTGTGTCGGCTGCCGGCCTAAGTCAACTATCCGGTCACATCGCTGCGACGTGACCGGCCATACCCTGTCTATCCGACTCGTCACTGTTGACAACGTCATGACTAGGAAACACTGTAGGTGACGTCTAGCACGTCCTATCTACCTACTCTGTACTGGTGCTGACGCACGACCTCAGGCCACCGGCTACAGGAAAAAGAGTCCCGCATTCGGCAACCCGGCTACCCGACATCTGGCTCCGTTCCTGGAACCAACGTGCTACTTACTGTGACCCGGAACAGACTCCAAGTCGGGCACCCGCCCTCGACTCGGGACAGACCCTGTAGCCGGAGCACACATACCGGCTTCCCACAGCCGAAAAGTCGACTGGAACACAAGCGTATTCCAACAGTGCTGGCACCGCTCGAACGCCTTGGCGTTGATGGCGACGATGACCAGGTGCTTCAGCAGCGGCCGCGTCTTCACGCCCACGCGGAAGCTCTCCAGGAAGATGTCCTGGAGCGAGCTGGGCGCCGTCCACGCCTCGTTCGCGAAGGTCATTATGATGGTGTTGTCCTCCATTGCCGGGCTCCGAAGCAGCTCAGCGAGGTTATCATCTTTATGTCCGTTTGCTGCCTGCAGCAATTAATACACGCACAATGTTCAACTCAGACATGTACTAGGATGTAATCACAACGGGCCGAAAAGGAGAGTGGTTCAGGAGAGAAGAAGCAAGATGGAATGCAGAAAATGTACCGTGTCGAGCTCCTTCGTCTTGGGATCTGCTAATTGGCCTCCACTGTCGACCGCCAACTCCTTGTCTGCCGGCACCAGCACGACGGCGCACGGAGACGGCGGCAGAAGCAGCAAATCCCAGGAAGAAACCCAGGAAATCCCTCAGTGTTGGGATGTCGACGGACGTCCGCCTGGGACCCCTGACCTGTCCGCTCCACTAATCCATCTTCCGAAATTAACTAACTCGTTTTTTATTCCACGCACGAAAACTCTCTGGCGGATGGTCCGCCTAGTCCGCCGGTGTACATGGTGGACTGAAATCCTCAACACCCTCTGCCTAAGTTTTTCAGAGTTCTCGGTGCAGACTGAAGAGCACACTGTGAGGAGTATATACATACACGGTGAAACGGGCTCCGCCGCTGACATTTTACCAATCCGTGCCAAGATTGCAGATCTTCTGTCAGAAGAAAATACTGGAGTAATAAGAGAATCGAGAAGTTGCTCCAACAAAGTGTACCCCACGTGATGCAACTGGTGATTAAGAACAGGCAGGAAGATAAATATGAAGGGGAATCGTTGACACGCGCGGCACAGGTGCATGTTAATTAGGTCATCTGTCAGTTCCCGATCTAGATTGCAGCCAGACCCAGACACGCAATTTAATTGGCAACGTTACTGGATCATGGTCAACTACTACTAATTTATGCCATGCTTGACAGAGATGACTATGATCAAATACGTATGGGCCCCGGACGTAAAATGGTGCTGTCAACAGTCGACTGTGCACAATAAACTAAAACCAACTATATATGTATTTACAGTAAGGGTTTGGTTAGAATGCCCGCCGATGATGGTTGAATGCGAGCGTTCCATCTGAAAAAATAAGTGGTAGACATCTCTCCGCCCGGTTTTAACAGCATCTCTACTAGGCCCCGAAAATGGGTCCACTTTTTGGGATGCCGGAGACTTGTCCGGCCCAAGGAGGGGGCTGGGCCCCAGCGAGGCAGCGAGGCCCCCAAAACTGAACACCGGAATAAATTAAGCCATCAAATTTAAATGAAAATTCAAACTTTATTGATGATTTATAAGATATTGAATAAAATTTAAACTACTCTAACCCTAATCCTCGCCGTTGATGGGGCCGAAGTCAAAGTCGTCATCGTTGATGTAGATGACGGCGGAGTAGGGATCACGGGAGGAGGACGCGGCCTCTTGCGTCGTGGTGAGAATGGCGTTCATCAGGCAATGCTGACTCGCCGCAAGGGCACCTATAGTTCACTAGGTTAAGCCAAGTAATGTCACTGACTGTGTCGTAGACATGGTTTTTGTCAGGGACGGAGCTGGCTCATGGGCAATGGGGTCAGCTGACCCCAATAAAAATTAGCAATTTCTTCAGCAATTACTACTAACTAATATTGATTTGTAGAGGTTGACCCCTCTACCATAGAGAGCTGACCCCATTGAATTTTTTTTCTAGCTTCGTGACTCGTAGATAGCTGCTACGGCAGCTTGAAGAATGATGGAAACTGGCAAGCTAGAATCTAAGGTGCTAGAAGCTAGAAACGTTCAGGGCACCACAGTGAAATTTATGTAGGATTGCAAAGGGAATGGAAAATAGTTATCACATGAATGGCACGTGTGATAATAGACCAGCTACTGGTCTATTATCACATGACGATGACGGTGCCAGCACTTGACGGTATCTGTATTTTGTTGGTCAAGTGCATACTCGGTAAAGTTTCTATTTACCGAGTAAAGTCGTTGTTTGTTGAGTTCTGAACAAAAAAAGCTTGGCAAACAGACAGATACTCGGCATTTATGAATTTTTCGGTAGACGGGTGAGAGCTCATAGATCGCATCTTCGCTGAACTAAAACTTAGCTGAAAATCGCTAAGGCCTTGTTTACTCCAAGAGTTTTTTAGGGGATGGAAAGAGTGGGGATGAGAGGGAATTTGGTGAACACCCAATCCCCACAAATCCCCACAAATACTCTTCCCCTACAATATACTAGCATGGACTAGAGTTTTTGTGTTAGTCAAAAATGAGATGGTTGGTAGGGGATATTTGGGGATTATCCCCTAAAATACACTAGAAGTAAACAGACTAGTGGGGATTTTCCGGGATCCAGGATAATCCCCTCCCATCCCCTAAAATACACTAGAGATAAACAAGACCTAATAGAAAACGGCTAAAACATGAACCAAACAGTATCGCTGCAGACTAATACCAGAAGTTTGAGACAACTACTGAACTGAAACTACTGTCAGAGCTGAGTGCAGCAGTGTTTGAACAACAAGAGAGCTATGAACTCGTTGAAACTGATGTGTGGGAGGTTGGGAGAAACATCGGAACCACCAAATTGTTGCTAGCTAGTTATAGATCTAGTTGGTGCTTACAGGAGGGAAAATCTTCAGTTGACGAGCGCGGTGCTGTTGCTGCCGAGCAGCTCCTCGTTGGCCTTGAACTGCTTCCACTCGTTGAGCACGGTGATGAGCCTCGCCCTCTTGTAGTCCAGGCCTTTGAGGCAATTTGCGTGGAAGGTGCACAACTGGTGGAAGTTCTTCTGGGGCTGGCACTGGCTGCCGAGGTAGACGGTGTCCACGAACTGCACGGTGACGCGGTGCCGCGTAGCCAGTTCGCGCTTCACCTCGTCGAACACGGGCTGGTCGTTGAGGCCCGGGAACCGCGCCCTGGCCTTGTACCAGTCCCGGAAGAAGGCCGACGTCCGCGTGCTCGCCTTCACGTGCAGGAACCCGGTGTTGGCATGCTTGCTGAGATCGTACGGGATGCCGTAGTACCAGTCGCAGGAGAGGGCGATGTCGGCGCCGACGGGGATGCGCAGCAGCGGGTTCCGGAGCCATATGATGTCCACGTCCGTGAACACGACGTTGTGGCCCAGCTCCACGACGCGCCCCATGAACTTGTTCCGCACCCACACCATGTCCAGATAGTCCTTGCTCATGAACGTCTGCGCCGCCGTGAAGTTGTCATTGGTGGTGGCCAGGGAGTAGCAGAGCGGATGCAGGTGCTGGCACCGCTCGAACGCCTTGACGTCGACGGCGACGATGACTAGGTGCTTCAGCAGCGGCTGCGTCTTCACTCCCACACGGAAGCTCTCCAGGAATGTGTCCACGAGCGAGCCAGGCGCCGTCCATGCCTCATTGGTGAAGGCCATTATGATGGTGTTGTCCTCCGACGCCGCGCTCCGAAGCAGCTCCGCAAGGTTGTCATCTTTATGTCCATTCGCTGCCTGCAATTCGCGCGCGAACGTTCAATCCAGACATGCGATCGAGGCACCATCACAAAAGGAAAAGTTTTGCAAGAGGAGAAAAGGTTCGAAATCAGTGAAACGTACCGTCTGGAGATTCTTGGTGCTGCGATGTGCGAGTTGGTTTTCATAGCCCAACGCCAGCCCCTGGTATGCCGGCACGACACCGACACCGCACGGAGAGGGCGGCAGCAGCAGCACGACAAGGGCTGCCGTGATCGCTGCTCCCAGGAAGAAACCCAAGAAATCTCTCAGTGTGTACATGATGGACAGAAATGGTCCTCAGCTTCCAGGCACACTGAGCCGGGGCCGGTGAACTGAACTTTGTGATATGTAGGTATATCTTATATCTATATAGGGAGTGAAACGAACTCGGCAAGTGACAAACCCATCGATGCCAAGATTTCAGATCATTTGTCAGAAGAAAATGTTAAAGAGAATCGAGACGTTGCGCCAATAAACAATACACTCCACATGATGCAACTGATGATTAAGAAGTAGAACCGGCACAAGTACATATGAAGATTAATTATCACGATCTAGATTGCAGCCAGACAGACGCGCAATTAGTTGGCACATTACCGGGGATCATTGTCAACTACTCGGTTCCCGTGGCATTAATTGGATCCGTAATCTGGTAGGAGCCTCTTCTCATGGAGTAGATTAGATCATCTTTGAAAACTCTACAGATCTAACTAGCCATGGTGTTTCTTGTTATGGTGTTTCTTATTTATGGGTCAGTCCAATGGGACATGTATTCGGCCTTTTCTCTTGGACCCTTTCTTTTTTTGAACAAAACGGGAAAACATTTTCATGGTATACATCACATGTAGAGAATTATGAAGTGCATTTTCAACTAAGCAAGTTAAAGTCTCAAAGCAGAAATTGCTTCAGGCCTGAAGTCAATCCGAAGCCCTAAGAGGCTAAGACCCTCCTCACCTCTACGGGCATCAGCATTATCACCCCAGAAATCTTATGCATGCCGAGTCGAGCCGAGTCTTTTTCCTCCTAATTTTAACGAGCTTGCCAACAAAACCAGCTATCATACTAAATATCGTATCGTGCGGACTGTGCTTAGTGGCAATCATACTAAATCCTGCTTCAACAAAACCAGCTATCATACTAAATCCTGCCCCCAAAAAATCAGCAATGTTCTGCAGGATTTAGTATGTGCGCAGTTGTCTTTACTACCTCGATCCATAGGCTTATTGGTAAACATGCCTGATTAAGCATAGTCCGCACGATATCATATCATTGCGACCTTCCCACACCATTTTACAGAGCTTCACAAGGCACATGATGGTGTTGTCCTCCGGTGGGGGAGTTGAGGGCAGCAGCATGGTGGTAGGCTTCCGCTCGAGCGAGAGGATGGTCCTATTTTTCACGGACATGTGCTCTCATGATCTATATTGTAATTGTTGTTTCTCATGAAATAAAATGGATGCACAATAAGATGAAGTGAGTTAAATACCGGAAGAGAGAGGACTTTTGGTTCTCGAGCTCGAGTGCTCCTGGCTTATAAAAAAACCGAAAATGGTATTTCGAAGTTTCAAAAAATCCCAAATAAATCATGGATATATATACATGGTATCTACATATCTGCATAGTTTCGCTCAATAATACGTTATATTGTAGGCTACACAAAAATCACAAAATCATGAATCTGAAAAGGGTGAAAAATAACTCATTTTACTTGGTAGATTTGTCTTTTTTGTACAAGTCACGTATGAAAAGATATTTCTCTGAAATTTGGGCATATATAGTAGACATGTATATGTACTTGTAGGATTTTTTTCATAATTTTCTGAGATTAAGAAAGAAACTTTAGGTTTTTTCAACCGAGGGCAGTGGAGCTCGGGATCAAGAAGTGTTTTTTGCGAAAGTGTTCTTTGCTCCCGAGCTTCAGTGCTCCCTATACTTAAAAAAAATCGAAAATTATATCTGTGAGTTCAAAAGATTCAGAAAAAAATTACGGGTATAGCCAACGCCCAACGGTGTATCTCATAAACGTGCAAAATGTCAATTTGAAACACTTCATACTATGGGCTACACAAAATAACAAATCTTGTAAAACTTAGAGATTTGAAAATATGCATATTTAGATCCACACTTTGTTATTTTTGTGTAGCTCAAAATACAAAAAAATTGAAGTTGATATTTTGCAAACAAGTAATAACTAACATAAAAATTGAAGTCATACATTACTTGTATGTAACAATTCAGAGTCAGACACGCAAACAAGTAATAACTAACATAAAACAAGGCGGATACGCAACTATCAAGCGATCACTACAGAAGGAGGAAATGGCCAGTAGGCTATGAACTCATTGCAACTGATGTGTGGGGGGTTGTGAGAAACATCGAAACCACCAAACTGCTGCTAGCTAGTTCTAGATCTTGTTGGTGCCTGCCTACAGAAGGGAAAATTTCAGTTGAAGAGCGCGGTGCTGTTGCTACCGAGCAGCTCCTCCCTGGCCTTGAACTGCTTCCACTCGTGGAGCACGCCAACGAGGTTCTCCGTCTTGTTGTGGAGGCCGACGAGGCAGGTTGCATGGAACGTGCACAACTGGTGAAAGTTCTTCTTGGGCTCGCACTGGCAGCCGAGGTACGCCGTGTCCACGAACTGCACCGTGACACGGTGCCGCAAAGATAGCTCGTCCATCACCCGGTAGAACACGTCTTGGTCGTGCTGCCACGTCGGGAACCGCGTCCTGGCCTCGTACCAGGCCCGGAAGAAGGCCGACGTCCGGGCGCTCGACTTTACGTGTATGAACCCGGTGTTGGGCGACTTTTTCAGGTCGTACGGGATGCCGTAGTACCAGTCGCAGGAGAGGGCGATGTCGGCGCCGACAGGGATGCGCAGCAGCGGGTTTCGGAACCACACCATGTCCACGTCGGTGAACACGACATTGTGGCCCAGTCCCACGACGAGTCCCTGGAACTTGTTCCGCACCCACACCATGTCCGTGTAGTCCTTGCTCCTGAACGACTGCGCCGCCGTGAAGTTTTCATTGTCGGTGGCGAGGGAGTAGCAGAGCGGGTGCACGTGCTGGCACTGCTCGAACGCCTTGGTGTCCATGGCGACGATGACTAGGTGCTTCAGCAGCGGCTGTGTCTTCACTCCCACGCGGAAGCTCTCCAGAAATATGTCCAGGAGCGAGCCGGGTGCCGTCCATGCCTTGTTAGTGAAGGCCATTATGATGGTGTTGTCCTCCATTGCCGCACTCCGAAGCAGCTCCGCAAGGTTGTCATCTTTATGTCCATTCGCTGCCTGCAGCTCGCAAACAGTCAATCCAGACATATGAGGCGCAATCACAAAAGGAAAAGTGGTGTGAGAGGAGAAAAAGTTTGAGATCAGTGAAATGTGTACCGTCTGGATCTTCATGTTGGGATCTGCAATTTGGTTTCCGTAGTCCGACGCCAGTCCCTGGCCTGCCGGCACGACGCCGACACCGCACGGAGAGGGCGGCAGCAGCAGCAGCACGACAAGGGCTGCTGCGATCGCTGCTCCTAGGAAGAAACCCAAGAAATCTCTCAGTGTGTACATGGTAGACAGAAACGTCCACACGCTCGGACTGAATTTTGCTCCTGAGCGGCCGGTGAAGTGAACTTTGTGATATTGGTATGTCTTATCTATATAGGCGGTGACACGAACTCGGCCAGTGACACACCCATCAATGCCAAGATTTCAGATCTTCTGACAGAACAAAAATGATAAGAGAATCGAGACGTTGCGCTCCACATGATGCAACTTATGATTAAGAAGTATAACCGGCACAAGTACATAGAAGAGGAACAGTTCACGATCTATATTGCAGCCAGACCCAGACGGAGAATTCGTTGGCACGTTACCGGGGATCATGGTCAACTACTTGGTTCCCGTGGCATTAATTAATTGGATCCCTAATCTTGTAGGAGCCTCTTTTCATGGAGTGGATTTAGATCATCTTTGATAACTCTACAGATTTGACTAGCCATTGACCAAGTTAAACTGCTCTCAGTTTTCTTGTTCATGGCCGCATGGGTCAGTCAATGGGACATGTCTTTGGCCTTTTCTCTTGGACTCCTTTTTTTGAACAAAATGGGAAAACATTTACACTGTATATATCACATGTAAAGAATTATAAACTGCATTTTTAACGGAACAAGTTAAAGTCTCAAAGCAGAAATTGCTTCAGGCCTGAAATCAATCCTAAAACCTAAGACCCTCCTCACCTCTGCAGGCGTCAACAGCCATGTCAAATGCCCAGCATTATCGCCCCAGAAATCCAGCATCTCAGATACGAGCTCAAAGTTCAAAATGGTTGACATCTGGGAAATCGTTGAGAACTTGTCGCGGACTGGTCTCTGTGACATCTCTGAGAAATGATTAATTAGGGAACGAACGTCCTTGTCGAGCTGCAGGCTGTTGGAATTGATCTCGTCAACAAACGAGAGAAAAACAAGGGGGACAAAGTCATCCTCCCAACTAACGTTAAGTGCCTGATCGGGGCACCTAAAACCAACGGTTTTGGTCCCTGGTCCCACAGCGCCACAAATAAATAGAGGAGGAAGCGATCTCTTTGTTAGAGACATACACACGTACGGGACTAACCCCACCACTCCTAACGTCCGATCCGATAAGGGTGCTGAAGGGATCAGAAGACCGACGACCACCGCAGCCACCAGGAGGGTTGTGCTGCCGGCGCCCATGGGTTTCCCTCTCGACCACGGCACCCCTGCTTCATCTACCTCGACCGCAAGTCCTGCCTGCACCAAGCAGGCAATACCATCTACTCCAATTACATGTAAGTGCATCCCTAAATACCTCTGATCTGATCCGTTTTTCGTGTTCTAGATGGCTGTCACAGTTGATCTAGTTATCACTAGATGTTTTAGTTTTAACATTGGTATCAGAGCCGATGTGATAGCACTAGAATCGTTTTGGATCTGTTTGATCATGTTTTAGGCAAGTTTTATTTTGATTCTGCCTCACATTAGCCCAATCTTGCTTGTTAATGAACTAAAAGTAGTCAATGTTGCCTCGGGACAGAGCCATTATATCAAGTTAATCATGTTTTATTAGCCAAGATTAAAGTTTAAGGTCGAGTTAATGTTCTGGTTAATTAATTCATGATACTACCGTGGCAATCAACATGTTTTAGCAAGCAATTTCAAGTGGGGAGAAAGAATTTTGGCAAATTAAGAGAATCCCCAAATTCCTGAAACCCGAATATCCAAATTCCCCAATCGGTAGAACCCTAACCCAAATTTCAAAAATTGGGCAATATGCACACACGATTGGGGATGATTGCGAGTTGGAAACTCACCAGTACGCCGCCGCGTCGTCGCCTTTCCCTCCGGGGCCCGCGCAGCACCCACTGCTGCGTGAGGGCGAGGATGCCGCGCCGCCGTACTGGTGAGTTTCCAACTCGCAATCATCCCCAATCGTGTGTGCACCCACTGCTGCGTGAGGGCGAGGATGCCGCGCCGCCGCTCTCTCCCGACGAAGGAGCGCGCGGATGGACGCATCGCAAGGTGCGGAACAGACGAACGTGTCGCCGGGCGCAGCGCCGCCCGTCGCCGTCGTCAGCAAAGGGCAACCGCTTCGTCGGTGTGCAATACCTCCTCGCAGCTCAGCATGAACGCGACGCCGGCAGCCACGGTCGACGGAGGAGCGCGCGGGACGTGGTCCAGCGCACGCTTCTCCGACGAGCGCAGCCACCGCGTCGAACCGGAAAGGGACGAGCAGTGCGTCGCCGCCGCCGCACCGGAACGAGCTCCAGAGGTGGCCGTCGCCATTTCTGTCGCTGGACCGGAAGAGCCGGGGAGAGTGAAGCAAGTGAGGGGATTAGGGTTGACCAGGCTCGGTTTTGATCCGACCGGGAGCGCCACAGCCGTCCGATTCGATCCGACGGTCCAGAGCGCTGCCGACAGGTTTTGGGCCTCGGGTGGCTTGTTGGGTTGATTGTGAGGCTGGGCTGCGGCCCGAGTTAAGTTAGCTGCTGGGCTGCAGAGGACTTTTATGTCCGAATTTAGTACTTTAAGTTTCTGTTTTTTTTTTGTGCATCCTAAAGTTTTAATTTCAGTTTTATGCACTGTTTTAAATACAGAAAATCAGTGCCTGAATATGGCTAGAAACACATTGTCATTCTAGATAAAAATGAACCAACAAGATTTTTTATTTGGAATATTCAATGTGTTTCAAGGATGAGTATCATTTTAAATATCAATGAATGTTGAGAATTACTAAGGTATAATTGATATTTAATCTGAGAATGATGTTGGTCCATTTGTATGATAAAGTATTTAGGCCCTTCTAGATTTAAGTGCATTTATTGGGTTTAAAGTTTTCAAATAAAGTTTTATGCACTGTTTATATCGGAAAATGCCTAGATTTTAAGAGGGATAAGCTATGAATGTTATGAGATGATCTTTATTTTGAGCACAATTATGAGTATCTCTCTAAAGTTTCTGGATTTTTTTTTTGTTCGGAGATTTTAATTGAGAATTAAGATTTATGTTGATGCCATGTTTATGGCATTTATTAATGACGTGATCATCTCTAAAGGGTTGAGGCCTCCTTAAAGAAAATGTTCATGGCTGTGTGGTTTGTTTTTCCGCAACGCACTATGCAGCCTAATAATGATGAGCCATAATGCTAAAGTATTATGTCAGATGCATTAATGTCTTTTGACATGCACTGACAGAAGGTGATGAAGGCTCAGCATGATGATTCTCTGAACAAGGATGTTTAGAGAATTTTATTGTGATATCAGGGTCATAAGTTGTCATTTATTGAGTATTCAAAGTTTTTTTTTTTGGTGAGACCATGATGTAATATCCAAATTTATTTGGAGAATGTTTATAATGTCATTTTCACTGAGGATGTCAATCTATTGTTTACTCGGTGAGATGTCATGATGAGAAGTTCAAAATGAATGATATTTTTTGTTATCATGTCATTGAAAGTTTTTATGATAAAGATTTGACATGTTTTAATGATGTTATTGAAATTATGATGTCAAAGTTTAATTCACGATGATCAGTGATGAATTATGATTCCATGCGTTATAACACATTTGGAATGCATCATGTATTGGTGTTTTAGTGTTGGCTATTAATTTAGCAAAAGAGTTTGCTGATCATTATGTGTTTTAAGTCTCTATGGTCAAAAAGAGAAGTTTTGATTTGAGTTTCCATTTGTGAGCATAAGTTTTGTGGTACATGACAGTATTCTGACCAACGTTGATTATTGTCATGTCCCATTTTTGTATGAGTACTCTTTTCCGTTTTCAGCCCAACGGTTATACGGATTAGAACATGATTAGCTTGTCTTGTTTTAGATCAATTCAAGTTTTATGTTTATTATGGATGCTCATAAAGATGTGTTGTCTTTGCTTCGGCAATGGACCATGACGTAGGGTTCATTTATTTGAATTCTGCTAAGGAGATGTAAAAGTGTGACGTAAAAGCAGTTGAGTGGGAGAAGTCGAACAAGATTTCACTCCTTATAATGAAGTATACCATCTCCTCTGAGATAAAGAATGCAATTCCCGACTCAGTATATGCTAAATTGGCCTCTATTGAGGAATATTTTAAGGATGTATTACCCATTTAAAATGGGGTTTAAGGGGTTTTGCTATGAGGACAATAAAGAATAAAGCATTAGAAGACATTTGTTTATTCATATGAACCTTTTGTTCTTTGTAATGCAACCTTTTGATGTTGTCTTACCATGTGTGAGAATATTTGCGTCCTCTATGAATGAATTGTCTAATGATATGTGCCATGGCACTCTTATAAGATGATAGTAAATAATGAGACCTCGTCGAAATTGTGGTCATGTTTACCACATTTCGAGGGGGAGAATGGAATGTCTCATTAAATATAAGAAAAGATGAATGTATTAATTCTCCAAGTAGGATGGAACCAACGAGAAATCTTATTTTGGAGAATGAATGATAATGGAATGTCTCATTAAATATGAGAAAAGTTGAATGTAATAATTCTCCTAGTAGGATGGAACCAACGAGAAGTCTTATTTTGGAGAATGAATGATTATAGTGAAGAATGTTATGACTCGTTTTATCGAGTTAATGTGGATTTATTCCCTTATGAGGATTATGAAACACACATGAATGTTAAAGTGACAAGCTTGCTAATCTAACGTTGATTAAGATGTGGCTCGTGGTTATATTTCTGACCAACGTTGTTTATGATCACGTGTCACACTCCACTTAAGTAGCAAGTTTGTCAGTATCATGTGGCTCATGGTTATATTTCTGACCAACGTCGTTTTATGATCATGTGTCGCAGCTCATGAAGTTCTTTTCCACCTTCTGCCCAACGGTGTTGTGGTTATGAACTGAAATGATTGTTATCGAGATTTGGATACATTTTCCATCTTCTAAATAAAGTGATTACAAGGAAACCCGAAGCATATGAACATGAATCTTAAGGATAACTCCATTAGATTTTTGTTCATATGCATAAGGTAAGTTGAGAAGAAATACCTAATGCAACACTTGGTGTTGATACTCAACAATTTCCTTGTGATTAATAATGTGTGTTAATGATCATCTTAGAGCCATGTGGCTCTAATGATGTATGGAACTCAACAGAGTTTCCTCAGTGAGTAATGTATGACGCTTGTGTTTATTATTGTAACATGCTCTTGTGTTGACTAAGTTAAGAATGTATGTATGACTCAACCGTAAAGTTTTGTCATACAGTTGAAGTTAACATAAGGTATGTTGCCTAAAGAATTTCAATTATGAAATAAGACGAGCGTTATGACACTCATACCATAAAGACGAGGGGGAGTAAGTTTACTACCTTATGAAGATGTAATATTTTTGGTTATCCAAGAAATTTCTATCTTCTTTAAGGCATAAAGGATCTTGGAAATGCCTCATACTTTGTTTGTAGTGAGTTTCTCCAAGATGTAGGTCCAAAAGGCATATAAGTTTCATTATGATGACATACGTCGATAGAGTACGAAAGAAAGTATTTTGCATTAGTACTCTATCGCACCTGCTATAATGTTAAGGACAATAAAGGTGGACACTTTAGTGTCCAAGGAACCATTATGAGCTGATCAGATAATGCCGGTTCCTTATGCTTCAGCTGTCAGAAGCAATATAAGTATTCAAGTATGAACGTGTCCGATTTTTTGTCGGGGTAATTGGCAAAGATACAAATAAGTCCAGAAATAGATCACTGGAAAAGCCGCCAAAAGTCTTGCATACGTGCAAGAAAATAAAGTTTACATGCTCACTAATAAGAAGTTTGGTAACCTCAATATCGTGGGTTATTCAGACATTGTTTCTGCGAGATGTGTGGATATTAAAGTTTCCACGTTAAGTTACATCCTCACCCTCGCATATGGAGCTATATTGTGGAAAAGCTCCAGAATGATTTTATTGGCATCAGGAATGATGCAATTTATCATGTGGCATGTTAAGAGGCTAAAGGGCAGGTTGTATGTCAAGAAGTTTTATTCCCGAAATTATGGTGGTAGACAGCATTTCTAAACCACCTACTGCAATATGTACATGCAGTTTTCTATGCGAGTAACAACAAGTCAAATGGTGTTGCCAAAACCATTGACAATATGTTTAGTGTTGTGAAAGATAGAATCCAGAATCAAGATTATGATGTTAAGCATATAAATAAGTTTTATATGTTTTACGGATCCGTCACTGAAGGCTTACCACCCAATTTTAAGATCATGTTGCCGGCATGGGTTGCTGGAAAGCCTTTTGATTCTGAAAATACGAATCATCTGATAAACCAACTCCCATAAAGTATTATGTTTTCCATTTCAAGATAGAATGATATACTATAGGTACTGAGGTTCAGTGACTTTAATTTTGTCACTGTAACACCTTACCTTGGTATATTTTTTCTATTGAGGATAGGCTTATGATGTTTGTTATCCATACGATCAAGGGGGAGAATGTTGGAATTGATCTCGTCAACAAACGAGAGAAAAACAAGGGGGACAAAGTCATCCTCCCAACTAACGTTAAGTGCCTGATCGGGGCACCTAAAACCAACGGTTTTGGTCCCTGGTCCCACAGCGCCACAAATAAATAGAGGAGGAAGCGATCTCTTTGTTAGAGACATACACACGTACGGGACTAACCCCACCACTCCTAACGTCCGATCCGATAAGGGTGCTGAAGGGATCAGAAGACCGACGACCACCGCAGCCACCAGGAGGGTTGTGCTGCCGGCGCCCATGGGTTTCCCTCTCGACCACGGCACCCCTGCTTCATCTACCTCGACCGCAAGTCCTGCCTGCACCAAGCAGGCAATACCATCTACTCCAATTACATGTAAGTGCATCCCTAAATACCTCTGATCTGATCCGTTTTTCGTGTTCTAGATGGCTGTCACAGTTGATCTAGTTATCACTAGATGTTTTAGTTTTAACACAGGCCACCCAGCTGGCTGAACCTCTTCTGCATCATGATCACCTCAAGCCTCTTGACAATGAAGTCGACGATCAAGCCAACAAAAGAATCGTAGTTGTTCGAAGTCATCATTGGCTGGAGCCATGCAACATTAGTGTCAACTGCAAGGAGAAGCTTCTGCACCCATGGGTCATTCACCTCACTTTCCCCATATTCGCATCATCCAGCACATAGCAAACAGTGGTAACAATGTCAAGGACATGACAAATGCGGGGGGCGATAGATGCAACCAAATGCTCTAGTCCAGAATAAAGGATCTTCTAATTTCAAAAAAAAAAAAAGGATCTTCTTGAAGGAAGCATTGATCTCGCCTAGCTCTGACAAACAGGACTTGATCTTCTCCCGGTCAGCAGGTGCATGATAAATCTCTGGACAGAGCTCTTCAATCTCATGGCGGAGCTTCAGCACATACTCTGAGCTCACGTCCATGTTGTTCAGTGCAGTTGCAATCTCTTCCCCAGTCTTCTGAACACCAACACCACCTAGGAAGAGCTTTGCACCCAGGTGTGTGGCTCTCTCATTCTCCACTGTAGCGCCTCCTGGTACTCATTGCTTAGAAGGCTTGTTGCCCCACCAAGCACAGCAAGTAGCGAATTTATGCTTGCAGTGGATGCTGCCCGCCGGCAGCAACTCTGTGGTAGAAAGAACACATCATCCACCATTGATGTTGTGAGACCATCAGGCACTGGCTCGTCGATCCGGATGGCCTTCCTTATGTTTTCCACCATGAAGAACTCCTCCAAGATTAGATAAAACCCAGTCAAATCCTTCTCCATTTTACTGAAGCTACATTACGGGAGGCCTTCATTGCTCGCGGCCCAAGTTCAGGCTTGACATCTCTCTGTCCACGGATCTTGTTCACCATATACTCAGTATAGTCTTCACCAAGTTGTGTCAATGCAAGAATTAATCTCCTCAAGATACTGCTCAGCCTCCCTGGGTTCAGGCCCTTCATTACCACCCGCAGCGTTGGCGACAGAGAAGAGGTTCTTGGTATAGGAGTTTATATCCGACGAAAGACGAACAAGCTTCCGGTAACGGTAATCAGCATAATGGCGAAAGATCTGGGTGCCCCTTGCGTCGCATTCCTCCTGCAGCTCAATTATCGCATAGGCGACAGCATCTTCACCTCGTAGCTCACGAAGCACCGCATCATTCTCCTCAACAACCTTGAAGAGACGGGCGAGGCAGCCGACGAAATCAGGGCGCTCCGGGGTTGTTGCAGATATTAGCTCTGCAAGGTGCTCGAAGTCTGCACGCGCGCGGAGGGCGACGACAATCTTGAGGTAGGCAACGTAGACCTAGAGACCCTCGTCGGCAAGAGCGAGGAGCGGAAGCGCGGGGAGAGAAAGGGAGATCGGTGAGATCTCGGTCAGAGGTGCGCGGGATCTGGGACTCTTCTCTTTGGACCCCATATCAAAGAAGCATTGGTAGATGTTTCCGCCGCCGCCGCCGAGTCCCCTTCTTCCTTCCTCCAAGTCCCACTCCATCCCCTTCTTCTTCTTGGTATCAGTCTCGTGTTTGCCCATGAATCCGATTCCGACTACAACCAGAGTCCTAGAGCTGACCCCTCCTCTCTCCCCAATAAGTAGTCCCGGTACCGTACTAGTCCTAGATAGGACGGAGTAACCCTGCCCTGTGTGAGATAGATGTCGCTCAAAGGCTATTACGAAGCCTCGTTGCGTCCGCCGGTCGCTGATGATGCGGCGGCGGCGGTGACAAAGTGGGACTGGGGAGAAGTCCTCCTCGACAGCGCCGCTTACATGGTCGATGAGGAGAACCACACTTCCGCCCGCTGTCGATTCAGGAGGAAGGTCCTGGACGAGAGGGAGGTGGACATGCGGGTCACCTTGTGCCTGGCCCCGCCGCCTCTCGTCTCCTATTTCTGCTGCCACGCCCACTTCACCGACGACGACGAAGAAGAAGAAGACACCCGCTTGTTCTTCAGGGAGCCTACCATGTTTGTCATGGAGGGTGACCTTGCACTCATCACCGTCTGCCACGGTACAGTCCGTCCCTCCGCCATAGACTTCAACAAGAACTACTATGAATACCTGGTGTACCAGGCAGGGCAGGCGGAACTCACCCGGCTCCCGCACCCCGCCCCCGAGATGTTGCCAACTGAGGGATCCCACTGCTTTAGTGCCCATTCAATTGCTCTCGTGCCTTCTCAGGGCGATGATGCCTACCGAATCGCAGCTCTTGGCAAGGACTATTTCCACGACGCTGCCAATGGCCCACACTTCCTGTGCATCTACGACTCCAAGGCCAAGGCCTGGACCCGCAAGCCAGGCGCTATTCCACAGCCGTCACTGCCGCCATCCGACTTTATCCCCGACACGGCCATCACCATCGGCGGCGGCGTCGTGGCCTGGGTCGACCTCTGGAGTGGCATGCTCCTCTCCGACGTGCTAGCCGCCGACCACACCCCCTTCCACCTCTTCCGCTATGTCTCCCTTCCCAGGCCGAGGCAGCCGCCGAACTGGCTCCCTCTCGTCGTCGACATTGCATCCTACTTCCGGGACATTGTCCTTGTCAAACACACTAGCACCATCAGGTTCGTCGACCTTCAGGTCCACGCCGAACCCGGCCATCGCTCAGAAACCCCTAGCGGCTGGACGGTGGTCACATGGACCATGGAGGGGCTCCGTAGGGATTCGGAAACATCCCTGGGTGGTGATATTTGTTTCCGGCTGGAGCACGAAGTCCATTCTCGTGATATTCAAGACTACAATTTGCCCAAATCTCTCTTTGTTTCCAACCCCATCCTCAGCTCCCACAGTGATGGCATCTTGTACCTAAGGACCAATGCCAGCAGGGCAACCGACAGGAACTCACGAGTGATCGCTGTTGACTTAGTTAATAAGAAGCTGCTCAAGGTGGGTGAATTCGATATGCAAAGACCCAACGCCTACAGGCGCACTACCATCTCCAGCTATCTCAAGCCCCCAGGTACCGTACCATCGCCTCCCCGATATGACTTCAAAGCTGAAACCTTAACTTGGTGACCACAAGATTTCGTGTTACTACTACATTCTAGAACTAGAAATTGTTGTTCTACACTCTTATCGCCTTTGTTAGTTGTGATTCTAAAAGATAAGGGCAAGGGTTTCTTTCTCACACCAAAAATCTTATCTTTTTTTTGTGCAGTTTCAAAGGAGAATATGAAACGACGAGGCCCGGTGTCTCTGGAATCCTCCTCTCGCAAGAAGCCGCAACAGCAGCCTGCCATCACTAACCCAGCTGAAGGAGTAGAGGTTGATGTCGGGGATCCCATGGACTTGCAGTAGATGATCTTCTCGGCGTATGAGTGCCTTCGAGGCCCATACAATCATTATGGTTTATTTGCTTTCAACCCATGCCATCCCACCACCGGAGAAGTACCCAGGCGCGGTCTGTGGGGATCGAGAGTGTCTGCTTCTGCTTTCTTGTTAACTAGTTAGAATCAGAATTTTATATTTATTAAGGTTCTAGAAGATTCAGCAGGCATGTATGATGGATGTCGAGTCTAGGAGACGATTATTAGTATTTAGAGCTTCTGCCTGTTTGCTCTACCAATTGCTATATATTATCATTGCTGCCTTGCTGGTCATGTACAACGTGATGTCCATGGTTTGTAATCCCCCTACTTCTGTTGTCGACTTCTTTTTATTATACAAGGTTATTATGAATGAGACGGTGGATGTTTCAGGTGCTTTTTGTCCTTAATATTTCAACTAGTTGTTCGTGGAGCTGTATATGTGGCTCAATACAACACCATGAAGTGTCCTCTGTCCACGGTGTTATGTGAGTGAGATGCTTCTTGTCAACACGAAGATGGCATGACTGTCTGATTATGTTACTGGTTGTTCACGCATCGAAATTATAAGTATTGATTATGCATTGTCGAATTCATGCATGCTAAAACTTGGGGAATTTAAAATTTTAATCTTAACAATCCATATCCTGCGTTTGATTGTGTGTTTATTTTGTTGTTTGTACCAAAAATCTCTTCTTTTTTGTGCAGTTTATCTTCTAGCATTCCCTGTAGACTTTATGCTGGTCTAAATATTGTACTAAAATTATCTGTACAATTCAATACGGAGTTGCTAAGGGTCCTCTAGCTTGGGGAGGCTAATATATGGATAGTAATTCACAATATGGTAACATGAAAGGGAAGGGCGTTTTGGCTCCCGGGCTCATATGCTCCCGATATTTTCGGGAGCATAAATTTTTTTGAAAAACTTTTCAAAAAATTCCGAAAAAAATCATGCACGTACCTGACTATGGTACGCACCACCGTGTGAAATTTCGCACCGAAATGACATCGTATGCGCCCTGTGCAAAAATGGCAAAATTCTGACAGAAAATGAGATCCAAACTTTTGAATTTCTGTCAGAAATTTGTCATTTTTATACCGGGCGCATACGATGTCATTTCGGTGCGAAATTTCACACGGTGGTGCGTACCATAGTCAGGTACGTGCATGATGTTTTCCGGAATTTTTGAAAAGTTTTCAAATTTTTTTATGCTCCCGAAAATATCGGGAGCATATGAGCCCGGGCACCAATATGAATTTCCGAACATTAAATGGTTTTACTACCATTCGTATCCGAACATATATGTATTTAATGGTTATATCCGACAATTATTCGACGCAATATCTGGCAACTAATACCTTGAATCTCAGGTGACAGGAGGTGACTCTCCAATTTTGTTGATTTTAACGAGGCAACTCGGACTTTTAATGAGTCGGGTTCAGTTTTTTACCTCCTTAATTTGGTGAGCTCGCACTTCAAGCTAAACGATCTGAAGTTCAAAAAAAATGGCGCTAAACGAACTGAGGGGGCATTGGTACTTTGGTAGGGTCTTAGTGCTGGCTACCTATTGTCTGTACTTCAAGTGAGCACAGATAGATATAAAGTGCACTTTTCAAGAATAGAAAACAACAACGGGGATGTAGCTCAAATGGTAGAGCGCCCGCTTTGCATGCGGGAGGCACGGGGTTCGATCCCCCGCATCTCCAGTTAAGTTTTACTGCGATGTGTACTCGACAGGGCCCTGGTTTTTTTAAGGGCCAAAATGGAACAAATTCAGTGCGTAACGCCTTCTACTAGTCACACCTTCGCGCCATCTCGGTCAACAGATACTTTCAGATGATCAGGTCCTTATGATCCAAAACCAAGCAACAAACTACAGCATTTAAGGTCACCAAAACGCAACAGACATATAGTACAGCAGGTTACGCCATTAGTTGCACAGGAAGCACAGGTACATTATTCAGATACCATGATACAAGCTAAAGCTCCACTCGGCCACACGTTCTCGCCTACTACATCAAAAACATCCGTCTAGTTACTCGACAGAAAACATCCGTCTAGGAAAACATGATAGCACAAACACAACATCTCAACCGCCATCTACTGTCCTTAGTTTGCTCAAAAGGTTTCACGCGGAGCTCCCGTCCATGCTCCACATCTTCCTCCTCTCCTCAGTCTGTTGAGTTCTCATGGAGCAACACATACTCCCGGCTGCAAGCGACAGAAACATTGACACCGTCAGTTGAAGGCTTAACAAGAGGTTGCTCGGTCTAATGTGTATAGCCCTTGGCACTAAGCTTCAAATTTCTCAAGAAAGCATTTGCATGGTTTAACTTGCAACTGAAGGCACATAACCTAGGCATCGTTTGCAGACTGCTTTTTTAGAAGCAACTCCATCTAGCACAGGTTGAAGATATAATAAGAAGATAAATGGAGATGGCATTTTTTTTTCCTTGAAGTTGTCTCAAATAAAGATATAGTGGGAATAAGAAAAGGCGGAGTTAGTTACACATACTTGACAATGTTCACGTTCTTAAGTGTTTTAATGGGTACAAGCTAAGCAAGAAAAACATTTTAACCAGCAAGGGGTATAATAAATTCTTAAAAATTGGCATGACCATACCTACTGTTGCCGAACTTAATGTTGTCCCTTTCAAAGAGTTCGTAGTAGCGGTGAGGCTCAACGTGATTCTCCTACAGCAATACATTGAGGAAAAATGAAATTGGCATAAAAAGCAAAATATTGAAATGATTCTATATTGAAAGTGCGTCTAGAAACTTACATTAATGAAAGTCCCATTCGTACTACCAAGATCCATCAGATAAGGACTATTAAAAAGCATAAAAAAAACATCATTAACATATGAAGTACTGAACTAGGATAAGCATGAAGATTAATGACGACATGATGCTATATACTATAGCCTAGTACCTCACTTTCTTTGACATCATGCCATCTGGTTGCTCCTTCTCTACAAGCCTGAACAGGGAAAAGATTAGATAATCACAGTACGATTTCTCAACATAAGGAAATAAGAGTGTTAAGCTTACCTATATTGAAGAACCGCATGTTGCTTGCTGCAGGGAGGGATGATCTGTGGGGATATCTGCAATTCTCCTTTCCCTTCCAAAAAAGGTAGTGGCTCATGCGATGAACATACAATGGTTCTGTTCAATTGATAGCATCATCAGAAACATTCAAGCCTAACTGGAGTATTATATCACCAAGAAACACATGCCACTATGCCAGTTCGTCGACACCTGACGCATCATAAAATCACCAAGGGATTTTTTTTTGTTCCTTCGGCTAGCCTTGCTACTGGGCCAGGCATTCCTTGCTAAGGAAATCTACTGTCAGACTGGGGAGCTAAAACATCCATCCCGAATTTCCGTGAACCATGCTAACCAGGGGTAAAGAGGTCGAGCAACGGAACCAAACATGCCCTAATGTTTTTATTAACTTGCAGCTTATTGCCGTTGAGTCCTGTGCATTCACTTCATTTCAACATCGAATCTAGTGAACTATTTATTAAGCATGACATGAGGGTGCAAGTGGGAGTGGGCCTTCCACCATGCCGTGTAGCTCGTACCACATAACATAGTGCGTGGGTACCCATGGGTATACACTGAAAATATGTGGGATTTGCGGGTCGTCCTGTTTGGCCCACACCTTAGCCCAGTTAGCACTCATGGTGTGCCTGGCCGGACGATCAAGGGCCCTTTTGTTTCAGCTTCTGCTGGCTTTCCACCGAAATAAGCACCTCCATCGAACCAAAGAGGCTGGCTGCGCGGTGGGCTTCGACGGAAGCAGCTCGGTTTGCTTCATACGAGAAAAAGCACCTCCAGAGGTGCTTCGAGCGGCTTCCCGAGCGTTTGCCACTTAACCGAACCGGTACCTAGCCAACTAATTACAGGAAACTGCCACCCTCGTTCCTAGTTCCTTCCTTTGCCCAGTTCGTTCCCAGTTCATTGGATAGATCCATGTAACAACTAGTTACGTACCTTGATTTGAAATAAAATATATATGAAATATATGTGTATCGATGAGTAGGTTCCATTCCCGTGATCGGTTTTGAGTTTGGTCGACTCTAACTTCTTAATTTTGGATCGAAATTCACACAATGTTTCCACGAATTTTGTCAAATTCGTCGCACTCATTCGACCGTTTGAAATTTCCTTTCACGGGTAGATTTATATCACCATTCCCCACAACTTTTACGTTGTAACTTTTTTGTTTTGACAGAAATATAAATATTTCTCTATCATCAGTAGTAAAACACACGTACTGAGACAAAAAAAAATCAATATGTATGTCAAAACAAAAAAGTTACAAAATAAAAGTTCTGAGGAATGGTGATATAAATCTACTCGTGAAAGGAAATTTCAAACGGTCGACTGAGTGCGACGAATTTGACAAAATTCGCCGAAACATTGTATGGATAAGAATTTGAATTTTATATGCATATGTTATTTATTACATGTGAGATATTATTTATTACACGTGAGAGCAGCAACAAAACAACTCTGATAACTATACAAAGGGTGTTTCAGACAATTTCACAATCTACAGTCAGACAGCCAGCTGGGTTGCCAAAGACCTCCACTGAAAAAAGCCAGCTTCCTTGGACAGCACTTTTCTGCACAGCACCCACAGCCAGCCACAGCCAGCCACAGCCAGCCCAAACAAAAGGGCCCCAAGTAGCCGCTGGCCTGCTGCAGCAATTCTTCTCCATTTTACAGTAACTCAAATCTCAGCATATACGTGAATACACAATGATTTTTCCCTACGCATGCCTCATGCTGTGAACTGATTTGTTGTTGATCATGTGTGTTACTGATTAATTCATGTTCAGATTCAGCGGGAAGATTGATCATAAAATGTATTGATATTGATTCAAGATAGTGATGCTAACTATGTGTTTCACTACTTGTTGACAATTTCATGTTTCACTACGGAAAGAGGCATCATGTACCTAGCACTAGCAGTAACAAATAGCTACTAGAAAAATGGATAGCATGACATGAAATAAACGATAGCTTCATGCAGTAACGGTGCACACATCCCAAAAGATAAGTACCATCCGGTGCTTCACCACCCTTGAAGACATAGAGTCTCCATCTAATATCTGATTTGCGAGCCTCCGGAGGTTCTGAATACAGCAGAGTTATACCTGAATAGGAAATAAATTGTCAGCTACGGAGATCATGCAGTAACAGTGCACACAAGGGAACACTTGCATGAGCTATTTTAACTGATTGCATAACCAATATAAGAATGGTAGGAGTCTATGATCATTCAAAAAATAATACTCAAGATATACATGTTTGTGATAAGCACCTCCAACTTTGTTAGTCTCCTCGGCAAGCTTTCCAGACAACTCAAATGATGGTTTTTGCTGCAAGAAAAGCAATCGCTAAAAATAAGAATGTGCCATAAATGACAAGAAAGTAAAGCAAAAAAAGAAGTTACATTTAGTATTGGCAGAAAACTCAAGCTTCACATATATGAACAGCACACAATATTCTATAGATGATTAAATCGACATTAATACAATATCCATTATGGTGTAAGGACCACCTTTTCTTTCACCTCCAGAGCTTCTGCAGCAGCATTCATCATCACCAATGAATCAGGATCACCACTCCTGAACAAAACAGTCACTGTCGGTTAATTTGCAGACGATAAAATGCATAGCAGTGAGAGCATTGCTTAAAGCAAAATACCATACTCCAAACACATAAGACCCAACAAGACACTCTGGTAATATAGCACCCTCGAGTAAAACATACATGATTCAGAAAAACGACATATATAACATAAGCAACCTATCAGGTTAAAAAAAAAAGAGTTAGTCCACCGATTTTATTTGAGCAGCGACAAAGAAAACATGGTGTATGGCTGCTTTTCACAATACTATAGAAAGTTACAAACAATTAAGGTGATCTCAACTGAAATGGTTTTCCAAGAGAACGTTGATGAGCAGGAAACAGCAGCATATTAATTACCTCAACTATAATTATGTTTCCTTGTGTCATGCTCACTTGAGAGGGGAGGGCATTTGATAAACAAACTAGCGTTCGGGGATACTTTTCTCTCGTTTAGTAGGCCCTGACATGTTTGGTCCTTTTTCTTTTGGCTTCGGCCGTACCATATTTGCTTCTCCTATATCAATATAAAAGGCAAAGCTTTTGCCTCGTTTCAGAAAAAAAAACTAGCGTTTCTAAATTTATGGAGATCCTCCATTTGGCATGTAAAGGTCCAAATTTGTATCTGCCATCATCAAAGGGCATAAATATTTATTGCCACTCGACATCATACTAGAATTTTGTGTTTGTCAGTGGTGGCGACCAAATAGCAAACAACTATAATGGACACAGTTACGGTGTTCATGTCCCCGCCAGCTGGAGCGTGCATCTCGAACACAAGAGTTTGGAAAGTGTAACTTACTCAAAAGCCATCACAAAACATCCTAACTTCTGCATACCTTAGGTATCCAAAGCATCAAGATCATCTTCATATCTCGATTACAGATCACTGTCAGCTACATACATTTATGCCCTTTACCATTGGCTAATACAAATTTGGGCAATGTTTGCAGCTGGCAGTGCAAATTAAAAAATAAAGAGATTTGTCTTAGGGCATGTTTCGTTGCCTTCCACACTGTTACCTCATTTTTGTGCCACAAGTGTGGAAAGCCACACACTTATGGCAAAAGTTGGCTAACAAATGAGTCTATAACAAGTGGGGTAAGAGGCGAATAGAGTGTGACATGCCACAACTGTGGCTTCAACCAAACACTTGGCAAACTTGTATGCCTAACATTTGGCAATGCGTGGCTACAAACCAAACATGCCCTTAATTTTTAGCATGAAAATATCCTGAATATCTAGCTGGTCTCATAAAGGGCATTTGTTCAGGTATAACATCAACTTTATGAAGATCATAACCAATCATTAAAACGATATGATTTCTCTTAATGTCAGTACCTATATCAATAAACAGAAATTGTAGAAAACAACACTTTCCATTGAGAATTTGAAATGTATATAAGTCAAGCGTTTTGAACACTCACCGGGATGCTTCATCTGCTCTAGAGCTTGTATCCTGAAATAAATCAAAAGTAAATCTGAGACTGGAATTTACAGGCCACAATACAATAGCGAACACTAAAGTTGCGATCTTAATTTGAATTGAAAAGTTAAATGACTACTAATTATGTCCAACAGAATATGCAGCCGAGAGGGCTGAAATGGATCAATTTTAGTGTATGGTATGTATAGAAAAGTGTGAGCTGCTGGCTACACAGGTTGCACCGCGTCCAATTGATATTCCAAGGTATGAAATGACTTTTTGACATCCTGTTCATTTAGGTGGAGCTTATTAGAAACTGACTACCACCAAGGAACATACATGCAATGAAAGAAGACAGGGATCCAAGTAACATACGCAACTAGGGGGAGATGTAAGGAGAAGGGTTGGGTGTCACCAAGTCACCACACACCTCAAGACGTGCTGCACTTCTGGATGGCCTGCCCCTATGTCTATGCTCTTCTGGAGAAACTGATCGGCCACGCCTAGATGATCTTCCTGATCCGCCATTATTCTCATGCCGGTCTGCCATTCTCTCTCGTGCGGAATCCCTACTGTCATTCTGGTCCGTCCTTCGGTCACTGGAAGCACCTTTTCGGTCAAATGGATCTGACCCTTTCCCTCTTGAATCATGCCTTTCCTCATCCCGTCCTGACCGTGCCTCTCTCGAAGCACCTGACCTATCATCCCTGTCAGCCCTTCTATATCTTGGGTTATCCCTTCCGTCATCATTATCCAGTCTTCCATCTAAAAGCACCCCTACCATCTTTCGGCTCCACCTTTCTATCTCTTGAAGCATCCCTCCCCTCATCACGCTCCATGTGCTTCCGTGTGCCCCGCTCTTCCCTGCTGGGAGGCTTGTGACAGTCGCCCTCAGTTACTTCTGCCCCATCCCGCTCATCGTGAGCTCTCCTTAGTCGCTTGGAACGTGGTGAGAGGGACCGAGAATCCCGTTTCCCAGCAGGAGATGGCGACCATGGCAGTGCCCGTGTGTGTTTTGGTGACCTGGCCCGGTCTTTCACCTTTTCTCTTTGTGGTGACCTCTCCCTTTGTGAAAGGCTGGCCTTAACAGGAGACCGCCTGCTAGGTGAGTGACTCCTCTCAGCCTGTGACCTCTCCCTCCGAGCTAATGGACTCTGCTTGCGTGGAGGCGATACAAGTTCCCTCACAGGAGAACGGGATCTTGTGTGCCTTGATCTCCTGGAGGATTGATCCCTCCGCTCCACAGTAAAAGCCATTCCTCACCTGAAGCGTCACAAAATCAATTTAGAAGGAAAACTAATGAAGAGGCCGTGAAGGTTAATGAATCACAGCAGTGGGAGACCCAAGGATTATGCAATGAGGGGTGCTAACTTATGACTTGCTAAAATTTCTGATATGTCACATCAAAATGTGTTCTACAAAAGCATATTACAGCAGATAAATATCTTTTGGTACCATATCACATGCAAGGAGGAAAAATCTCTTCCACTGCATGACAGCGTAACTGAGAATGCCCAAACCTTTAGTTTCATCTTTTATGTTCTCATTCTATTTTTGGTCTTACACTTACAAAGTTCCTCGTGATGCTGTGACATGAGCAGACATCATACATTTAAAAGCCTATTTGGATTAAGGGTAGTTCATACTTCTCACTCTTTTTGAAAAATTGGCATCTCAGGTGGCACACTGACATGCTCATTGGGACAAAGATTCTTGGATCTGCCAGTGTCAATAATTCGTTTACATCCTTGAGTGTGTAAGTCCAATTAACTTAATGTTGAACTTGAAAGGATTTCAGTTAGCGATGGAAGCATATTTACCAACAGAAATTTATCTGTTGTAGTAATGCACATTTTGATATGATGTATCGGAACTTTTAGCGTGTCATAAGTTTCTTGTCCATCTGTTGCATTTCAAGTTAATCATTACACACGAAATAGCAGATTGGAAACACTTGTGAAAGGACATGGCAGATTGCATCCATCTTAAATTCCATAAAACCGTGTCCACCACCAATCCATATGTACACAGCATATTACAAATGTTCATCAAATTACAAGAATGGTATCATTTGTATTCCAAACAAGCAATGTACCATATATATTCCACAACAACAATCCCCAATCAGTACAAGCAGGCATCCAGTCCATCCTCCTCTTGTATGAAGAAAAGACAAAAAGGAGGTATACCTTTGCTTCGGCCGTGAAGACGGTGATGCAGAGGAGCGTGGTGTAGAGGGCCGCGAAGTACGAGCACGGGCTGCGGGTCGCCGTCCCTGGCCGCGGGTTGTCGAGAGGTCGCCGGAGAAGGCTCTTGGAGGAGCTGCCCTGGTCACGGAGCAAAAAAGCTGTGGGGTAGCGGGTACGTGGACGAGAGTTCGCGCCCGAGGTCTTCGTCCCGTCGCCGCGGGCGGGGGAGTGAGGAGATGGACGTCGCCGGCGGATTCCCGGTGACGGACGCAGATTTCGGGAGGGTTTCCCAGAGGGGTTGGGGCACGGCTCGCCAAAGAGTGGGCAAGCGGCCGGGAACCACGGCCCACGGACGCAGCAACATCTCTTCTCGTGGGCTACTCCAGGCCCATGATAATACTCCGGGCGCTCACCGGCACACACGCGTTCGAATTCGCCGTTCGTTCTGCTTTGCATTGTTTTTAGTCCCACATCGCTCGCGTAAGCTCGATGACACATGTTTATAACCTAGCCTCGCACGATGGTTATCACCGGGCGGCAGGCCCGGTCAGCACTTCAAATGGTTATATGATATATTTGCTTGCACCCATTAGAAGACCACACGACACGTGTGGTTTGCTTTTTCGTGGCCCTCTTCCAACCACCCACCTCAAAAGATCAAAGTTACCGAGATTTCAGCCCATAGTATTTTTTTTTCAATTAAGAAGAATATAGTTGCTCTACGAAAACTGGGCAAAACTTGATACCTATACCAACATCGGCACCAAAAAGATGCCCTCCAAATGCACAAAAAATCAGGTGGGGCCCACTCAGCGTCCGATGGCCTACACCATCGTCCGAGAAAAGACGCCTTGATTGCTATGAGAAGCAGATACATGCATGATGCTCCAACAACAACAAAGGTGAAGCCGACCCTTACAAGAAGCATGACAATGCGACCAACATCCAAACAATAAATCTCGATGCATCTCCGCAACCTTGCTACTCAGTTCCTCCAATCAACCATCCAGTCGCACTCTCGTCATTGTCTCCCCGTCTCCAAGTGGTGGATGGATGTGTAGATTTCCAACTGCCTTTGTGACTGCTGGTCACTCACCAATCGTCTTTAAACTTAGTAGGTGGATCGATATCAAATTTGCTTCATTTTCTTTAGGGCGTTAGACCATACTGAAAGGATTAGATTATTATTAGCTTTGGAGTAGGCAACATTCGCTAGTTTTTCAAACTAGACACGGTCTAAGCTTGTAAATGCCTCCTGCCCATACGACAACTACATGAGTCCTTACTCCGCTAAAAGGTTGACCCAACAAACATTGGTAGTGGAACCCTCTTCTACCTTGGCGAGCCCGATGGCAGAAACTATGAGGATAATGGGTCGATGGCCTCTCTAAACATGGATTGACCCTCGGCGCCATGGCAAAGCGAGACAGAGTATGATGGCAACTAGATTAGGGGTGGGGGAGAAGGCTCGATGAAGAAGTTGGGGATCTAGGTGAAACAATGGATGCCCAGAGTTAAGGTTTCTTGAAAACTTGGGTTTCATATATGGAATACTCGAGTATAAATTATATGAAGTACTTGAGTATAAATAACTCTGCAACTTTTCTATAGCCCAAAACCTTATATGATAAAACCAATAAAGAATTATGCTAGCTTTCAATTTATACTCTGAAGTTTCTAACATACATATACACTAAAATATCTATTAAGATATTTCGACCCATATGCTCTAGATATCTCTACCATCTATGTGTACCACTATGTAATTTAGGCGGTTATTAGAAATTAATTCATGGATGAAATCAGGTTACAAATAATGGTTTAAATTTAGCACAATGCAAGTGTACTTTTGAACTATATGCATTATAGCAAAAACAAATGCTACAACAAATATTTTGCTACTTTGTATGTGGTTAAGATAAACTATGACAAATAATAAATAAACCATAGCATGCTAAAAAAGGTTAAAATAGGTATAAAAATTTACTATAAATTATAATTATTTCATTGCGCGTTAGGTCCAATTTTCTCTTAGTCCGACCCTATTAAAATTGGTAACCTACGGGTTTTTAAGATTATGTTAATATAATAACGCCAAAATGAGCGAAAATGCACTTTGACTCACGAGCGCCATTGTTCTCTATATCCTGTCCGTTTATTTTGCTCTCCGATGCATCATGTGCTTCACATAGAAGATGTGTACTTCCTGTAAATTAAATGTATACCTTGTGTATTTGCTTCCATGGAAGACTTGCAGGCACATTTAGTAATGTGAAGGCAAACTAGCATTTATGTTGTCAAGTCATATGGGCGTGGTTGCTGCACACGACACCTACTTTTACCTATTTAATTAATCCATCCAAACATGAACTAATTTATTTAAGCACATTTATTTAGTGATTAACATAAACCCTGATACATACTCCTATTTTTTTGAACGTATCAGAGTAATTCTATCTGGTGACTTCATTAGTTGATGCAGAGGGTCCAAGCAATTAACAATGTCTACTAAGTGTAAATAAAATGCGAACTTGGTCTATACCATCAATGACGGAACACTCATCATCTATTTTCATTGACGACCAAGAACAAATATGGCCACAAATGCACACTGCATCATGTTCGCCAAAATCTCTCGGCATTTGGCGAACTTGGTCCGTCCGCCTAATCATATTAAAAATATGCACGCATGCCAAACCGTGAACATTTTACTTTTTTTAACTTGTAATTTTTTTACCCTTGATTTTTTTAAGTCCATGAGCGTATTTTCCTAACCGTGAACATTTTATCGAACCACGTACTATTTCTTGAACCCGTGGACATTTTTTCAGACTCGGTCAATATTTTTTGAACCTCTGAACATTTTTTAAACTCCGGTGCATACTTTTTGAACCCCTGAAAACTTCCCTGAATTATGAACATTTTTCAAACTCTCTTGAACACCTTTTTGAAACCGTGAATATATATTTTTCGAACTCAGGTGAACATATAAATATCTTTTGTCGCCATATACTATGCAAGGAGGAATAATCTCTTCCACTGCATGAGAGCATAACTGAGAATGCCCATAACTTTAGTTTCATCTTTAATGTGCTCATTTTATTTTTTGTCTTACACTTACAAAGTTCCTCGTGATGCTGTGACATGAGCAGACATCATATGTTTAAAAGCCGTTTTGTATTAAGGGTAGTCCATGCTTCTCACTCTTTTTGCAAAATTGTTATTTCAAGTGGCACACTGACATACTCATTGGGAAGAAGAATCTTGGATCTACCACTGTCAATAATTCGTTTCCCTCCTTATCTGTTGTAGTAAGGCACATTTTGATGTGATGCATCGGAACTTTTAGCATGTCATGAGTCTCCTTGCCCATGTGTTGCATTTCACGTTAATCATTACACACGAAATAGCAGATTGTAAACATCCCCAATCAGTACAAGGCTACAAGCAGGCATCCGGTCCATCACCCTCTTGTATGAAGAAAGAACAGAGAAAAAGGAGGTATACCTTTGCTTCGGCCGTGAAGACCGTGATGCAGAGGGGCGTGGAGGACGAACACGTGTTGCAAGTCACCGTCCCTGGCCGCGGGTCGTCGAGGGCACCGGAGAAGCTCGGGCGCAGGAGTTGGCGGAGCTCGCCGGGTCACGGGGCAAAAAAGCAGTGGGGTAGCTGGGACATAGAGGGGAGTTCGTGCGTGAGGTCGTCGTTCCCACCGCGCGGTGGGGAGGTAGGAGAAAGGAGATGGACGTCGCCGGCGGATTCCCGGTGACCGACGCAGATTTCTCGAGGGTTTCCCAGGGGTTCGTGGGCTATTATGGAGGAAGTTGGGCCGAAATACAGAGCCCATGATAATACTCCGGGCGCGTACCAGCACCACGCGTTCGAATTCCCCGTTCGTTCTGCTTTGCATTGTTTTTAGTCCCACATCGCCCGCGTAAGCTCGACGACGCATGTTTATAAGCTAGCCTCTCACGCTGGTTATCACCGGGCGGCAGGTCCGGGCAGCAATTCAAATCTTAAGAAATTGATTATCAGGTTCATTTGAAGACCACACGACATGTGTGGTTCGCTTTTTTTCCAGGAACGGAGTGGTGTTATCTGGTAAACGCTGCATGCGGCTTGCTTGACCTAGACAAGCCTTTGGCCGCATTCTAAGTCTAATCTGGCCATATTTGAATGCGTTTCCAAGTCTAATATGGCGAACGAAGATGAAATTATTTTAAATAAAAAAAAAGAGTTGGCCACTTTAACGGAAAACCCAAAGGGAAAGGGTTGTAATCATCCGGGGATTGTTGCCTCCGCGTCCTCCGCCTCCACGAGCTCTTCCTCTCCTTATCCTTCCCATCCGCTCTCGATCGCACAAAATTCCCCATCGTCTACCTCCGCTGCTGCCGTTCCTCCTCCTGCTCTCCTCCCGTCAGCCGCCGCCGCCCCTCCCTGACCTCCGGCGCCGCACCCTGCACGACATCCCGCCCCGGCGCCGCTCCTTCCCGACCTCCACTACTTCCCTGCTCCAGCGCCGACCGCCGGGACCGGCGACTACCTTCCGTCCCTCCCGCCGCCGGCGTACACCCATGTGCTGCAGCCGCTTCAGGCGACCACGACGACGCACTTCAGGTTCCCGCTAGAGCCCACGGTGGGCGTCGCGACGGCGTGCCTGGGCGGGGCCCCGGGGACCGGAGGGGGCGAGGGGTACCCGTTCCGGTGCTACCAAAGGTCCACGGCGATAGTGGTGGGTGTCGGCGCTGCCACGGGTGAACGATGGTGCTACCGTTGTTGGTCGCCGATGTTACGAGGTGCAGGCGACGGAGGTGCTACAAGGAGCAAGCGGCGGTGCTGTCGAAGGTGCTCGTATGTGTACGGAGGCGGCGCTGTCGAAGGTGCTCGATGGTGCTCCCATGGGAGGGTGGCGGTGCTCCCTTGGCAAGGCGCCGGTGTCGCAGTTGCAGGCAGTCGACATCGTCGATGTTGCTTCTGCTACGATAGTGTAATATTTACATTTTTTGCTGCAATAGTTTCGTGGTTTTGCTAAAATAGCACAATGTTTTTGCTACGAGGTTTGTTCATGTCTGAATTTTTGCATCATACGTTCTGTGAATTTGCATTATAAAAAGAATTTTTTTGCTACAATTTGTTCTGCTGTTTTGCATCATAAGTTTCATCGGAGAACCTCGCCGGAAGAATTTTTGCTACGAATGTTGCAATATAACAATTTTTTGCTATTATTGTTATGTGATTGTGCTACAATAGAATAATTTTTTTGCTATGATGCCTCCGGCGAGGTCTTCATCGATGTCTCCGGCGATATTTCCGGCGAAGTCGATTTTGCTACAGTAGCATATTTTTTTGCTACGAAATCTCCGTGAGGTCTCCGGTGAAGTCAATCTATTCTTTTTTTGTTTTCTGTGCGAACCGTTTTTTGCTACATAGATAGAAAAAGCGGGCAATTATTTGCTACACGGTAGCAAAAACGGGGTTGGTGGGAGTGGCGCGGGATCTGACGGCTCATGTCGATCTGATCGGACGGCTGGCGACCCGGGAGATCGGATGGAAAGATCCCCCGGGGGACGCCTAGTCCTGTCCAAATCCGAAGCCATCCTCAAGAAACACGTGCATCCCATGCCGACAACCAACATCTAAACTATATAGACAAACATCCAAATTACAAATATGATTATATGAGGCCATACAAGAACTTGCATTGTGCGAGTAAATTGGTGAAACGACTTAAAATTGTGGTAAGCTGGTCCACAAACTTGTAATTAGGTGCAAATTGGTCCAAAACAGTTCGCCTTAAATTAAATCAACCGGATATCTATCGATATCTGACGTGGCGCGGTTTTTTGCCTCTGTACGACACTCCCACACCGGCCCCGGTGACGTAGGAGTATCATACTGTTGATTAGACCGCGTCGGCAATTTTATTGCTATTGGACATGCGGCTGGGCAGTCCTTTATGTGTGACGCTCCAATATCATTTGGGAGCGCCGCTGATATGCTCTTGTCTAACAAGTTGACGTAATTTTACGCTAGGCTGAGTCCCCGCTCAGATATCTAAAGATAACATCCTTGGGCATGCCAGCCCGCTCACCAGAGCTCAGCAAATGCTGACCGTCCTATAGAATCTTGATGCGATCTCAGCCGTCCGATCGCGTGGTGATTTTTTTTTACGGTTCCTGGTCCCACCTGTCATCGACTTCGTGGCTGGAAAATTCGGTGCAAACTGGTTTCCTCGCAGCGACTGGCCACCGCGAGCCGTCCGATCAGAGAGTGAAAACCCGCCTCGATCTGAGCCGCCCATTTTAGATGGGCAAAATCGTCATTTCGCTCTGCGGTATATAAGCTGCAGCCCGCGGTGGAAAACCCTAGCCCAATCCCTCGCGTCGCGCTCTCCCCCAATCCACTCGCTCCTCTCCTCTTCCAATCCCGCCGCCACGCTCCTGCCCCTCCGCCTCCTCCTCCTCTACGCCGCCGGCCGCAAATCATCTCTTCTCCTTCGCACGGGAACGACCTGGAGGCCAAGCTCCTCGCCGGTCGTGGAGATGGCGGCGGTAGCGAGCGGCGGCGGCTGGTGGACGCGGAAGCAGCGAGCGGCGGCGGCTGCTGGACGTGGCGCCCGGAAGCTGTATACTCCTCGCCCCGCCTCGCTGCTGAAGCCTAGATCGAGAAAAGGGCTCATTTTCGATCTAGGGTTTCGCAGTCCGGCGACAAGAACGGAGACCAGGAGCCTCCGGCGAGAGGCGCGACCTCCAGCAGCCGTCGCCAGTCCTCCGCGCCACGAGCACCTCCAGCAGCCAATTCCCTCAGTTGCGTCTCTCCCTCCACGACCTCTGCTCTCTCTGTTCCGCTGCTTCTGACTCCCGTCGCCTCTTCACTTTGGATCTTGCTGCTGTCTCACACGTATCTCTTCCCGCTGATTTGGTAGCCGCTAGCTTCGTCGACGCGCCCGCCGTCACGTCTGGACCGATGGCGCCGCAGTGATCTGACTCTGGTTGAGGTAGGATGCGCCTAGATCCTCTTCTTTTGCTCCAGTTTTGCGCTGGTACCTGTTCTTAGGTTGGATCCGACTGATTGAGGTTGATCGTGGCTATCTTTTGTTTGCAGTTGCCACTGTGGCTTGCTCTCAGGTTGGATCTGGGAATACAGGTTTGTCTCTCTCTACATGTATATGTGTGTGCCGGCTCGTGTGTGTTTGCTAATTAATCCCCTTCTTCCCGTAGTGGCTTGGAACGAGGAGTGCGGCAGTAAGCATGTGCAAGCAGCAGCAGCAAGAAACCACATATGTGCTGCGATTCCTTGGAGAATGGTTGTGCTTACTCTGAAGAAGAGGTAAGAGTACATCATAGCATCGCTGCTTCTTTTTGATTCCTCTCACAATTTCTATTGTACATCAGTCACTGGATTTCAATTTTCTCTAGACCGTGTGCGGTATGGACGGACAAGGAGTCTGAGCCGCTGCTGGTGAGATACGGGTGGAAGAGGATGAGTCAAAGAGGGAGATGGAGTGGGGAAGAAGAACAGTGGGAGATGGAGGAGGAAGAGGAGACCCCAATAAGGTGCCTCATCTATTGAAGGGCATCTGCACTGACAATGAGAGAACCACGTCCCCGATGTCGTTCTCCAAACCCACAGCTACTACCTTACCAGCCCGAGAAACACCAACGTACAATAGCTGGGTGAGCCCCTCCGCACTGCATTTTCCCTTTCAAATATTTTGCAGCAGAAAAGTGATTTTACACGAATCTGTCATATTGCACAGTTTGGTCAGTTTTAGTTAGCTTTGTTGATTGTTTTTCTTTGCTTAGATACTTATGTACTGCCGGTCACCATATATATGCAGGTAATTTTTCTTTGTTATGGATAATGAAAGCTATTAGTTAATTAAAATATAGGCCATACATCATTCGTTTTCTGCTTCCTGATTTGTCAGAGACAACAACCAACGTGCACAAGGTTTATGTAGTTGTTTGCAAGTGTGCTCCCATCCTGCTTCCCATGGATACTTTACATGTTTGCAGAAATAATAATTTTGTTCATAGCTACCATAGGTCATGTTTGAGCTTGGGCGCTCATTGAGTTGTGACCTTATTAGCTATTTGGCATCTACGTGCTTACCTTAAATCAAACCACAAGCCTCAGCTGAATAACTCTTTTGTTTGATTTCTTCATACGAATCCTAATAACTTTTAAGTTCGTGTTTTTGAACAAAAATTGCATCGTGAAAATTTAGTCGAGTGATGTGGCTGAATAGTCATTTCCTGATAACTGATCATTTCAATCCTAATTTGAGTGAAGTTTCATGCTGTTTTTTGGCTTCCTTATTCATAGTTTAATTCTTTTTTCAGTGCTGCTCAGCTTTGCTTAGTTCTTTTTTCAGTGCTTCTCAACCGTACTGCAAGCTAAGGGTTGTTGACTGTGTGGCTGCATTAGATGGCAGCAAGGTGGTGTATTGGATTCAGTGGTGTGAGATCTGTGTGTGCTGGCATCTTTGCTTATTTTTGTCAGTTTCGTGCTTTATGCTAGATAAAATACCATGTAACATGATGCAATATAAAATATTGTTATATCCACCAAAATTGAATACATGACTAATACTGAAAAATGATTGGTTGTATATAGTTTCTACACAAGAGTTTGGTTATATAGATGTGAAGTGTACATTTTATATAAGAAGTAAATAGGTGGTCCTAATGAAGAATGACTGGTTTCCCTTGCAGGAGATCCACGCCATTATGTCCTCCATCGACCGCTGTATCCAATGACGCCATGTCTTTGATCTACAGGTTCTCACCTCTCTGTCTCTCTCAATGTTGATTATTCCCCTTTTTTGTCGGTTGTACTATTTTCCTTGGATGCAAGAAGTATGAACAGGTTTCAACCTTTGTTTGCATCAACGAAATATTATTTGAAATCTTTTATTTTGGTGGCAGATTGCAGTTATAGTCTTCCTAATTGTGTTGGTGTCAAGCATTCACCGTAATCATGCATTTACTTACCTTCGTGTGTGGCAATTGGCAAGAACATGAAAGACCAGATAGTTCTCGGTTGAGCAAATCATGCATTTATTTGCCCAGTACATATTTCTCAATGCGTGAGGTCAGTTTGCTCTTCTAAACAAACTGATTTCCTTTGAGGCGTAACTTTGGAGTTGTCCTTTAATTTTACAATACGCATTTATGTTTGCTGGAAGATATATCATTAATGACTTCAAAATTGCTAGGATGTATGGGACTAATAGATATAAATAATTCCCTGGTAATAAAATCGAATTACTGAATAAGAGTAATTCCTTGGCTGTCATGGTGCTATTGGATTTTAAGTGCTTCTCCTGAAATCATATTTCTTGCCTCCATATTGTGTATTTTTTAGTTCTGGCTTTCCTTTCCTCATTTCTTAAATTGTGATGTTCCTATGTTTGTACTATACCTACCCGATGTTTCACTTGGTGATCATAGGCCATTCTTGGTTGTCTTCTCCAGGTGTAGGTTATTTTGTCGTGATTTTTGGCTGTTTTAAAAGACTCTGGTCAGCAATTGGTTTAGTTGCATGTCTACCTGATTTTCCATTGTTGGTCTGAATTAAGAATGATCACAAAGCTTCAAATCATGGGAATTATCGACAACTAGGCATGATCTAAACTTCTTGCAGTTGGAGTAACTTCCTACAACTTATAAGGACTTGCCCATTTATATTTGATAGTTGTATCTATCACAAATCATTACTTAGCAGTTATTTCGTCCTACATTGCACTGCTCATATGCATGTAAATTTCATCTGGTACTAAAAAAGTCCTTTGTTACATTGCCTATATACTTTTCTTCTGATTTCATTGACATGACAATGGAAATGCAGGTACATGAATACTGAAGGAAAATGATTCCAACAAGTTAAGAAAAAATAATATCCAGTCCTTCATCTCAGTTAAAATCTTCCCTTCAAATATCCGTTATGATGTGGTGTGACTCCTTGGAAATAAATATTGTCTATAGCTAGGATAATTAAGCTATTCATCTGACATGTTTTCTTCGCAAACTGCTCCTGTATTGTTGGGTATCTTATTAGTTTTGATCAAATTAAGTTTTTTACGGGGAAATTAAGTTATTATGCTAGCACAATTTGGTAAGAACAAAGAACCTACCATCAAAACAGTGATGAGATTTTTAAGCATGTCTGCTTCCAATTTCTTTGCTAATTCTACAGACTAATATTTGTGTTTACCACAACTTCTTTATTTAGCTTTACCGCATGCAAAATTTGTCTTAGTTCTTCTCCTTTTTGTCTGCATGTATCTTGGACTCACTGTTGGGCATAACATATACATGCTTATTGAGCAGACACAATCCATATTATTGTAGTCCATATTATTGTAAGACAGCTTCCTTGCATTGGTGTTATTAATGTTTTTGCCCACCCATCCACTGCAGTGCATGTTTATTTTGTGGAGTTTCCTTTGTTACTTCTCTTTGTTGAATTTGTGAGCTCATTTGGGGATTCTCTTCTTTGTTCGTGTAGCGATTGGAGGCTTAATTTGAAAGTTTTGAATCGAGCATAGGTAGGCAGTAGGCTCATGTGTTTATATGCTCATGAGGATGTCGTTAAATATGTTGGTTGGATCTTAAGATTAAAACCTATCTGGATATGTCGCGATGTCTGACCAGTCGCACCGTTCTTTTGTATAATGTGTTTATCTAGGCTGTGGGGAAAAGTGTGCAAAACTGTACAACTAGGCCTATTTAGCTGCATCATGAGATTGAAATTCTTTGTGCAAGCCATGTTTCAGTCTTCAAAATGAAACGAGGAAATGATGGGTTTAGACAATGATGATTGTTCTTTCATTTTTTATCTATGTGTTAGATTACTCATTAATCATATTTATACTTGTGATAAATGCACAGTACAGTATAATGTATTGTTTTTCATGTTGTGGACTTGAGTAGAGGTAATTGGGATGCTCTTAATTTAACTAACGCCTATTCATTCACCTTTTGGATCTTTTCTCCTATTCCCCTGTTGTTAATAACTTATATGTACACTTGCCGCTCCAGATCATCCATGTAAGGTGCGCCAGATCACCATCCATTAAGGTGCAGCAGTACACTGGCCAAAATGAACAAATTCTTAGGATATAGGCCCAGAATGGTGACCATATGTTAGGTGTGTGCTTATTTATGTTATACAATGGTTCAACACATGCTGACTAGGCCAATGGTTTTGCAGTGCTGCGACGAGGTGTGGCTTGCCTCCTCCAAGGTTGCTGCTGCTTCCCCAAGCAATGACCAGGTGAGCATCCGGCCTGTAGTTTTTTCTTTACATCTTGCAGCAGCAAAGTGCAAAGTCACTGTCCAGTATATCTTTCATTTTAACATCCTTTGGAATAAAATCTGAAGTTTATTTGTTTGGCGCGTGAAGTAATTATTTCAATAATCTGAGGTTTTAGTTGTTGTTTAATGTGTTGTAACTGTGCTCCCATTCTCTCCTGGCCCTTTGGATACTCCACATGCTTGAGAATCCATATTTTATTTTGTATGCCATATACATCTTAGGTTATGCTGAGCTTCACTACTTAGTGCAGACCTTAGATTGGCTATTCGATGTTGACACACTTCACTTGAATATGCAAGGTCGAGCTGAATACCTCCTCTATTTGATTTATTTGTATGGATTATTGGGGTGAGAGCTAGAAGATAGAAAAATCTAAATGATTCATAAGTAGTCAAAATTATAAATTTAGATCTTCAAATGAAGCGGGTATATGTTGGCATGTTATTTATACAAAACAATCTTATCAGTATATTTAATACCCTTATTTATCTTACATTGTCTTGTCAGCATATTCTTCTTTCTCCATACCAATCTCTTATTGGTAGCAGGAAATAAGATAGGATACACAAAGTCACTTGATTATAGAATTAAGCGTTGTTCAACTTGATGGTTATGGTTGTATGCCTATTTGGTTATGATATATTCCACACGATGGTTTAATCTGTCCTCAACTTTCATTTAAAAGTCCCCTCCTCGATGGTTCTTTTTGTGAATACTTTGTTTTAGGATCTGAAGTGGAGTTTTTTTTGCACTGCAGTTCAGTTCTTTGTGTTGTTTTTTGAGTGAACACAATATTTTCTGTTTACTTCTTAAGAATAGGTTCATTGATTTCATATCTGTGTATTATCTCCAAGTCCTGTCTATCATCTTCTTTCTTACTACATCATTTAAAACTTACTTTACTGGTATGCGATCTGAGATTATATATTACAATAACCTCATGTTTTGTTCTTTATACTATACACTTGCATCCTTCCTTTTGTCCCGATAAAAAGATCCGTTTAATTTTTTATATGTTTGATAATTCAGTTTGGTTAGATGATTATGGCCGTGTTCATTTATGTTAGTACCGCAGTTTGACTGGATTTGTGATATGGCCGTGTTCTTTTCGCAGGTGCTATTCACATCTGCTGTTGGAATGGTTCAGGTTAGTTGTTTCGTGTTAATTGGGAGAGAACGCCACTTGAAGGGTTGCCGTCGGTTAGCATATTTTGTCTGAGAGGAATCAATGCACTGGTTAGGTTAAGGTTGCTGGAGCACCGATGCAAGATCCTAATATTTTTTTATGAGTTTCATAATTCAGTTTTAGTTAGCTGATACCTGACGATGCCCATTTATTTGTCACTGCATAAATTTTTATGTGAAACACCTGTTTGATGTGCTTTTGCATGTGTACTTCAACATTGCGTTGATATTTCTATTTCTGAAATATTTGATTGTACAGTATGGTGATTGTTGATATCACACGATTCTTAAGATATGTTTTCAAATCAATTAGCATCTTATTTTGCTTATAGATGTTGATATAAATCATCCTTTTTAGTAATCTGTATACAATGTGACAACCACAGGCAAAAAAATGAAAGTTCCGACAAGTGCCGCGCGGGGCTCGGCGCCGTTCGACGTTCATGACTAGGATTTCTGGAGAAGCAAAGCTGGTAACTTCGGTCACGTTCTATCCGGCGACTCGCAGTATTGGTTTTGTTCATGGTACCATTACACTCGGAGGCTCTCCTATGGACACCCTGGAAGCAGCTAACAATGATGCTGCAAAGGTAGCTATCAAGTACATGGCAAATATTGAACATAAGATTCTGAAAGACTACTATGATGAGCTGAAGGCAGAACAAATGATTAATGTGAATCACATCGACCAGATCAATCAAAATAATAGGGAGACTTCGAGGGTCATCAAGGAGAAGGACCAGACGATAAAAGAGATGACTAAGCACTGGGATGGTTCCATAGAGGAAATTTCCACCGCAAATCACAAGATCCATGAAACTGCTGGGGAAGGGTATACAAAGGGTGAATCTGAGATAGAGAAGGATATAAACTCCACTGACACTGCACCGTTCAAAGATTACTTTCCAACGCCACTGACACTGCAACTCCACTGACACTGTTGAGTAAAATTATCCTTTAAATGATCTGTATGAATAGTGGTAACCACGGCAAGTAATTCAAAGAAGAAGCCGTTCGAATCTAGTGATTAAACATGCAGGTACATGAGACGCATATGCAGTTGATTCACATTGACACATGGCATATGTGGGATGTAATCAATGAAGATGTTTTACAACGATAACGATAGGATGTGACATCTTTTCCCGGTTTATTGTGGACATTCATGGGACTTTTTTAGTTTGGTAGTGGATGTAACTAGCTTAGAGCATCTCCAAGCGAGGTCCCCATAGCCAGCCCGAAACGTCCGGACGCGTCCGTGGACACCCCTAAAAGTTGGCCTCCTACAACCATTGTCCCGAAATGTCACCCCAAATTGTGGGACCATTGGCATGTGATTGGTGGAAAGGGAGAGAGAGCAATGATTGAAGGACAAAAGAAAGGAAAAAAAGGAAAAAGATGGTCCAATCTGCGTCCGGACATGCGTCCGGACGTGCTAATTCTCCACAAACTCCCCCCACATATGGGGTGGGTTTGGGGTGTGCCGGACGTGCGGACATGCGTTCGGACCAAATAAGCCAGCCCGGACACAAAAAAGACGGTTTGGGAGCAGTTTAGGGACCGCGTTTGGAGATGCTCTTAAAAGGCATTTATCGACCGGGCTACATTTAGGACTTTATTTAAAAAATTTAAAACGGAATTTTGAAGTTTCAAAAAATTCTAAAATAAATCTGAAGGTAGGCAATACTGTATCTTATAGTTGTGCAAAGTTTCAATCCGAAATTCATTTATTTTGGGTAGTAAACAAGATAAATTCTGACAAGATTTGGTGGGTACTATTCACACACCCAGGTCTATAATTTTATATTTTTTGTCTAGCGTATAATGCAGCATATTCAGGATTGGGATTTTGCTGACTTGTAGGATATATTCGTGGCTACATCTAAATATTTTTTTCCAGATTTTTTAGAACTATAAATTTTATTTTTTGAATGACCAAAATAAAGGGCTACATGTAGCCCGGGCTACAAAACATCACTCTCATGTAACTAGCTCTTTTTGGATGCATCATATGATATTCTTACGAATATAATGTGCACAACCAACATTTTTTTGTGCTGCAAGCATGATTTTCTTGTTGATTTTCGAGTGGATCTATCTTTCTGTCTGATTTTTTTCTAAATTGAGTACTCCAATGAAGCATAAGGTCCAACTATATAAGTACTAGGGTGATGTTATTTTTAATTAGGCAAAATTTATTCCTGTGCAAGTTATTATCCGGACCTAGAGAACTCCTTGGGAAATTGCTCATCACGTGATGTTGCGTTGCCGCCGAACTAATTGTATGCAGTCTACCATTAAATAAAGGGAAAATTTGCGCCTGGAAAAACTTCAGAGATTATGTTTCAGTTACTGTCTTCAGTAGAGAAAGAAACGACAGACCTTGGAGCCAAGCGGATAGCCCCCTTGGACCGGCCACAACCCACGCCGGACACGATACCTGCTAGAGCACGTCGATGAGAATGCCTACGGCGTGGTCGGCCATGTCGGTGGAGTCGTGGAGAAGACATCGCCGGCGACAGCCACGGCGACGACCCGTCGCGCGCACTCGGCGAAGTCGACGTGGTCCAGGCCTGTGATCACGATGCAGTGGAGGTACGGCGCCGCGTCGAGGAATGCGGCATCGACGCGATGGCGCTGCCACCAACGACGAGCGCGGCCCGCGGTGGCTGGCGGACCCAGCGAGGAACGCCCGGAGCACCCGAGGCGTAGAAGCGGAGGACGCGGTAGCGCGCGAGCAGCGCGGCGACGAGGAGGTCGTTGGCGCTGCACAGGAGCAGGACCGAGTGCAAGGCGTCGGAGGGAGCGGCCGTCGCGGCGGCGATGGGTGATGCCATGCATCGGCCGTTGCTCCGAGGGAACTTGCTAATTCTAATCTGAAATCGTGTCGGGTACAACTACTCTGGCAGCTAATTGGCCTGCTAATCGTAATTTCTGTCTTCCAACTTTGTACGAGACCTTATCTCAAAAAAAAAACTTTGTACGAGACCTGAGATTTTTTTTCTTTCAAGTTAAAGAGATCTAAGAACTTTGCTAATACATTCTCGAACCGGTACGTTACGAAGGAAGGGCGCAAACGAGGCGATCGTGGCGGCGGCCTAGGGTTTCAACCCTAGCCGCCGCCGCCGCCGGTGACATCTGCAGTTTCATCGTCGTCGCCGGCAAAGATTCGACGGGTCCTCGCCTCCTCTGGGTGCCGTTCTGGCACTAGGAGGGGTGGGGACCTCGGACCTGCGCACGGCGCTTTTTGAAGGTGCTTAATGTTAGAGTTTCGTTTTGGTCGTCATCTTCTTCGTTAATGAAGATGGTCTCGTCTGTAATAAGTGATCTTCCACGCTTCGTTCGACGATGAGATACCCTTCCCGACGTCAATGGTGGCTTTGGAAGATTAAGTCTGTCTAGGTATGATTCTTCAGATCTTGCTTCGCCAGATCAATCTTGGACTGTTTCTCATGGTTGTCGCGAGGAGATTTGTCCTCGCAATATCTATCCCGGCTGCTACGTCTTCGGCATTGTGATTCGTTCTCTCGGCTCCCAACGACGTCGACAAAGTGGTTCGTTATTTGTCCCTGAATATCAGTGGTGGTGCTCTTGCCGATGTTGCTTGATTAATTTAATGGCTGCGTGCGTGCACAAAGCCTTGGCATTGCGGCTCAAAATTAAAAAGGGAGAACTTTCGTGGTATTCACAGGTTTGTGGTTTGTTGGTTTCGGCGTTGTTCTACGGCTGCCTTCAGAAAAGTACAAGATTGTGTCATGGATGAAGAAAGGGCTTAAAGATCTCATAGATTTGCTAGTCTCTTTTAGTTTTGTTTTTGTAATCGATGTAATCGTGTACTCTTTGCTGGTTTAATATATGTGGAAAAATTCAAAAAAAAAAGAACTTTGCTAATACGGTAGTACTTTTGTACGAGACCTGAAGATTTAAAACGATCAATTCATGCATCATGATCAATCTTTCCGTTCCGTTTTAGTACATACGGTGTGTTACGGCAAATGACCACAAAAGTGTAATGGTACTTAGCAAAGACATTAAAGTTTAGTGTGTTTGAGCAAATGACACGAAATAACGGTGTCCAGGAGCAAATTTTCCCTTAAATAAAGGGTGTAACTGATTCTCAGTTGAATGAGGGCAATGTTAGTTCTCAGTCAGGCGATGTCAGCAAATTTTAGTCGCAGTCCATGTTGCAACTCATGAACGATACGAAAGATGAAGAAAATTAACAGTTTTTCTTAGTTTTTTTTTCGTGTGTTCTTAGTTACAACCCCAGCTGCAACTAAAATATTTCAATTACAACCCAGTTGGCAACTCATAAGTGCATGAATCGCGATGCATATCTGATGGTGTAAGACTTGACTGAGCATTAACTTAATTCTCATCTAGTAAAATCATTGAATAAATGAACTTAAAGACTGGAATTCAACTATTTAGTTGTTTCTCTAATCATCGAAGATTGCCCTTGTTTCTGTTTTGAGTGTAAGAATGTTGTCATTGTAACTTTATTTGTTTTCCTAATAGGACATGTCTGATTGATTTTGGAGAAGAAGTAAAGAGAGGCATGTAAACTCCAAGGAGACACATATACTCTGGAACATCAGTGCAATTAGTTGAGGTGTTAACTGTTAAGCTGTTTTTCACACCTGTATATTGGGAATTCTAATTTGTTATACTCGGCCTTAGGAAAATGCATATGATCCAAAATAAGGTCATTTTCAGCTGACTGAAAGACTTCGGTCATTCTTCATTGCTAAAGAAAATATGTGATAGATGGATTGGAAATACGGAATCTTTTATCCGATATCTGCTGCTGCTCGGTGTCTTTTGTGCAAGTTCCGCTTGTCTGAATTCCATGCAAGCATCAGTTCTCTTACCCCAATGCAAAGATAATTTGCAATTTATGATGTTCAATCATAGCGCATGCAAGTAGATATATGAGCTCGCGAATGAATGCAATTAAATGTGCATGATGCATCCTATACCAAATATTATTTTTTTACATAAATATACCAAATAATCAGCCTCTCGAAATGGAGACGAGCAATGATAAACTGTCACTCCTTTAAAGGGGTCTGAATCTGATCAACACAAAACTTGAGAAGTAAAAGGAAGTTAACGAGCAGCCCATGAAGAGATGCGAAAGTGAAACAATGATTCAGGGAAGAAATAGTTAAACATTCCCTTGAGAATTGACAGGAGGAAGCAATGCAGAGCAATGCAACTACTCTTCCGTTGTGCTGCTCCTTTTGTTTTCTGCTTCGTTTTGGTTTTATGTTATGGCACGCATTTGCATGCGAGTTTGATAAAAAAATCTTCAGTTGTGCTATCCACTCCAAAATGTAAGGACCCGCAAAATTGTGTGCCTTTACTCGCTTCCCAATGGCCGCCCACCCTACTGTCAATGTCCTCTCAGTGCCAGCATCGAGCGTCCCGCAGAGCAAGAAGTTAGAGTATGTGAAGTGTGACGGTCATACTTGTATTTTCGTTACCTGAATGCACTCGGGAATTCATTACTTCACTATTCTGACTGTCATGTATCAGATCATTTTATGCGTCCGGAAGTAATCACAAATTATACAAAGCATTAGGATTCTTCTTCGCAAATAATATTGTTCTAGAGCTTTTGTCACAACCAAGCAACATACTTTTATTTGTTGGAACTTCAACTTTTTATCACTGTGCCTCAGGAGTCAGGATTCACCAATGCGAAAATTGACTTATTACTTTTCCATCTACTTTTCTTCCAGGGACCAGGGGTACAGTCGCCTCATCAAACTGTATTGTTGTTTTTTACCTAATTAAAATTCAGCTAATTTGTATCCCATGCAATCTTCTCTACGTATGTTTTGTTTAGTTTTTTTTTCTGTCGTTCGGTTGCGGCATATTAGCATATTGGAGACCCGTTTCAGGACAATTGATCCATGTACTCCAAATACAAATATTGGAGTATAACTCAACACGGACAAGTACGGACAAGCAACAGACTGGAATAAAAAACTAGACACGGTAATAAACGGCAGGGTAAGGCGCGCATGTGGCTATCTGCCTATCTCTAGTCAGTACTAGTGATAGTGTGATACTTTTTTTTTTTTTTTGAAGGAGGCAGTGAGCACTGCTTCAAATTATTAAGGGGAAACCGGGATAAATACCGGGAGTGTCTGTTACAGGAGGCATAAGGACATGCATGAATAAAAGACTACTGAAAATAATTACAAGCAGTTAGAGAGGTGGCTGTGATGGCTTTTCCATGCACAGGTGCAAAACTGAGATATCCGAATTACTCGCGAGCTGGCCACGACGTTTTCAGGATACCAGCAGTGCGCCAGTCATGTAGTTCAGAAATGATCTTGTCAACCAACACCGAGGAGGTTCTTGCTTTGTTGTTGAAGATCCTGTTGTTTCGCTCTTTCCATAAAAACCACCAGGTTAGCAGTGCGACAGATTGCCATCTGGTCTTGGTTTGGGGCTGCAAACTTTGAATCGAATTGGTCCACCAGGCACATAGGGAAGGCTGAGGGGTAGTTGTCATCGTTAGTTGTAGATTCAGAGCTGAGATGATCTGATGCCAGACCACCTGGCTATAACTGCAGCTTGCGAAAAGATGCTGCGCTGTCTCTGGTTCTGAGTTACAGAGCTTGCAAAGAGGATCATGGGGCCATCCTCTTTTGGCTAGATTATCGGCTGTGAGTGCACGGTTTCTCAGTATAATCCAAGCATGAAGCTTGCACTTTGGAGTTGCTTTAATCTTCCATAATTCACTAAGGTGTGTGTTGGGGATACGGCACCTAAACAGGAATTGGTATGCTGAGGCAGGCGTGTAGGATCCATCATTTGTCCATCTCCAGATGATCTTGTCAGGTTGGTCATCGAAGGTGATAGCTGGGTAGTTTTCCAGGATGCTCCAAAGCTGAACATATTCATGGAGAACTTGCGTGGGAGGGTTTGCCTTTATATGGGAAATCCATTTCCTATCCGTGACAGCCTCACGAACAGTAATATCCCTCTTCCGTGAATGTTTGAAGAGGTTAGGGAACTGAAAAGAGAGGGTGTCGCTGCAGATCCAATTACTTTTCCAGAAGCTTGAGGATAGTGTGATACTATGCTAGTGATAACACATTACTCACTAGTCCCTACTCTTTAACACTAAACTACTAGATCATGCAATGTGCGGTGGGCACTTATTACTAGGATTCTAGGAAGAAAGTACTGGTACAAAAGAACAGATAACTTGGCGGGGAGATAATTAAGCATAGCTTATGAAGGTATGCCTGTCTCTATAAACGAGCTAGCCTTGCGTGCTTTTCTTTCCGGTATCCTCGCTGCCGCTCCGCGTTGGAGTTGGGGGCAGGCTCTTCGGACTGTCAGAATCTAGAGAGGATACAGAGTCATAGTTCGGAGTGCCAGCTCGGTCTTTGATGTTGACGGTTACTACACAAATTAAATTATACAGACAATCACTAAACCCAGTTATGAATACATACACTGCTAATGAATAAACAAAGACTCGTATGTTGTATAATACTTACATTCATTTGAAGCGCGGTCCTTTCCCGTTTCTCTTTGTCCCAAGCTGTGTGAATTGATTTGGTTATACACACAAAAATGTACTCGACAAAAAATATTCATATGTATCTAATTGTTGACCATTTTGGAAGATCTAGAAAAAAAAATCTCAATGTAGTCTAGGAAGTCAGTATGCAATACTAATAACTTTTGTTAACTAACATTAACACTTGCCTTTCTTAGACTTCTTCTTTTTTGAGCCCTCGGCTATCTCCTTCCTAGGATGGATCTCTTTACCTTCTAATAGTTTGTTCCCTCCTTCACCTCCACCCCTGCCCGAGGCTCCTCCTTTCCTATCCATCTCTTTCACTCTAACTTCTATGTTCCTTCTATCTCGATGAGACAAGTATAAGACTATCTAAACTCTAGGGAGTGGCCGAGAGTTTGTTTTATAAGGGTGTCTCAAATAGAAATAAGAGGATGCCATAAGCAATGAAGTGACTTAAAGACCCACCCTTATAAGTTGTGTCACTAGACTTAAGCTTTAAGAGATTAAGACCCACCCACACCCCAGTATGGACTGGCCATAACACATTAATACAAATCAATGTTTCTCTCACTTGTTTTACATTCTTTACATGTGGCGATTCGAAAAATTCTGCAAGGTGGGCTCCATCCTAAATTTCAAGTGGACTTTAAACATTGTAAAGATTTTAGGATTATATATATCACATGTTGTGTGGCCCAGCATACGGGCCGACTGCCCAATTAAAATTAAACAGGCGCGATGTTGCGCTGAACTGCGCCGACTGGTGTTCCTACACATAGAGAACATCTCACCAGTCGAAGTCTGGCGCGTAGCACGAGTTCCAATGACTAAAGTAATAAACCGTTCTTAGAGATTGAAGTCTGAAGGTCCGATAGACATTGGTTTAATTTTATGCAGATGGAAGCATATGTTTGGATATCTTCCTGAACAAGTGGACGCTCATATTGTACTTAGATCCATTTGTAGCTTAATTGTGTTATACTACTTCTATGGGTTAATATTCACTTGATTACCCTCTGCAACCATTGGTACCTAGCAACTACTTTCACTGAGGTTCGGTCACCTATAAACTGGGATCAGCTGCACAGTACCTTCACTGAGGTTCGATCCAGATTTTATTGTCAACTCTTATTGTTCAACAAACAACACGTCATGTACTCTAGGTAACATGCCACCAATAAATAGTTACAGGTGACATAGCTTCATAAAGTCTCATACCAACTTAGCAATCCAGTCTCTATTCGTGTTCGTTGCGGATGGAAAGATTATTTGCCTCCAATTACTTCAAATATAATGACTTAGGGTGCCATGGGAGACATTAGACTTTAGTTACTTATTCCTTTTGTGTTCTGCTTAGCAGGGCTGTCTTTTATGCAATTTTTCGAAATTCAAAAAATAAATATGAAAACATTTTAACAAAATCTGTAAAAAGGGACAACAAACACATGACAGTGTACTAAGTATGTGCAAAGTTTCAGGGTGAAATGACATTTGTTTCGCTCTGTACGAACAAAACAAAATCAGTACTCATTTGTGAGAACAAACATATCCCAAAATGAGCACAAGTTTTGTTTTTTGTACCGATAAAAAAATGTCATTTCACCACGCAACTTTGCACATAATCAGTAAACCGTCATTGTCTATTTTGTTCATATTTTTTCGAAGTGTTTTCATATTTTTTTTAAATTTTGAAAGCGGGCAGGAGGTGACCTCGGGAGATTTGAGAAGAAGAATTATTAAAAAAAGGATAGGTCCGCGAAACCCTAGCCGACCTGATTTTTCCCCTTCCCACTCTGCACCGCGTCGCCGCCGCTCCCCGCGAGAGGGAGGGGGAGAGAGAGACAGGGGCTATGGCCGGCGAACGTCGCGTCCGTCGTGCCATTATCGATGGTCTCGACCACATGGATCGAAGACCGGAAGGCATCCAACACAACAAGTCCGTCGCGATGGATCACATCCTCGATTACTACAAGAAGGCGCTCGATCGACTCCCGCCGGAGCTGATCCCGAGCCTCCTCGAGGCCGGCTTCTGCTTCGGCTTCCTCGACCCCGTGTCCAACATCATCGCCAACACCGTGTCCCACGAGCGAGACACGAGGAAGAAGGGGAACAAGAGACCACGCCGGACCGGCGCCGGACGGGCCGGCGCCGGCGCCGCCAGCACCAAGAAGAAGACCATCTCCGAGATCATACGGTCCAGCAAAGACTTCTCCTTGACACCACCCAAGCGCCCCGACATCCAGGGCGCTAGCATCGCGGTACGGTCAATCCGCGGCCTCGCCACCTTCCTCACCTCCTACTTCCGCTACCTCACCGTACAGGACGCGCTGCGCTACTTGCGTCTGTCAAAGGCAGACCTTCTGGTCGCCGTGCATCTCATCCAGGAGGATTATTCCACACACGCCTTCACCATCCACGACATCACGGCCAAAATCGCTCTCGGCTGTGCCGCCGTCTCTGCAGCGCATCCCGGGGTCCAGCATTTGTGTCTAGATCGCTTCTGCTGGCTTCCCGTGTGGACGAGGTCTCCAACCTTCTTCTGCCGCCCACAAAGGGCTGCATCGGCCATTTCACTGTAATGAGACTCTCCGAGCTACTCACCTTAAACACGGATACCATATACGACCCACGGAGGCCTATGCAGCAGGCCATCTCAAGGATGCAACAATACAGGACAAGGAAGGCTACAGTCGTCCCATTTGGGCTGGAGTATTCTCTCAAGCTATTGCTCCTCGATAAAATCCATGTGCTGTACCTGGAGGCGATTTCCCGCATTCCAAAGCATGAATTGTGCTCGCGCCACCACCGTGGCCTCCTCAAGGCTGGCCACTGCTACGGTCCTTTTGATGATCCTGTCACCAACATAATCCTCAACACCATTTGGTATGACACGGTGTTTCCTGCCCAGCGACAGTTTGAGGTTGAAATGATCTGCACAAAGAGGCTTGCGCGCACCGAGCGCCTCTCCCTCGAGGGTCTTGTTGCCTACATCTGTGCCCTTTTCCCTGCCCTTTCTACATATGAAGCTATGAGGTACCTGCTTATCAATAATGCCCAACTTGATAGGACCATTATGAGGGCAAAAGAGGATGGTCATGATCAACGCTTCCCCTCTTCTCAGTCTGAAGCCTATGATGCTGCCTCTCTTGCAGCATGTCATCCCAGCCCTACTGCGTTTGTTGAATTTGCAACAACAGTAATGCCACTGATGGGAGAAACCCTGCGTTCAACGCTTAAGGTTAACCGGATGCTCTCCTCCAGTAATGTTTGTGCCATATCTGAAGCTTTATCACAAAAGTTTCCGCCTAGTAAATCTTCGAAGCTGGTTCCAGAGTTGAACATGCACGCCTCTGATATCATCGCAGGCAAACGTAGGAAATTTAAGGCTTGTCAGAGTGCAATTGTCAAGAGGGTTAAATCTGCATTACTCAGATATGCACAACAAGTGGTAACTTCATTTTCTGGCCCTGTTACATTTTTCTCTCTTAAAGTACTAGCTAGCACTACCTCTGGTAACACCTCCGCTGATTTTTCCTTACTGAATATAGGGACAGGAATATGAGCTTCATGTTATCTGTGATGTAAACGCTGAAATACCTGAGTATGGTATACGCTACATCCCGGACGACTACAAATACCCATTTTCTCACATGAACATCTTGGCAAAACGAAAAGGTTCACAGATCGCTGATGCTGATGCAGTTCCCACACTCTTCTTCATTGAATGTAGCAATATTGATGAAGACATGACATCTTTGTGCTGCCCTATATTAGAGCCATCAAAAGATGCTGGTATGCTCTCACTCATAATTTTGATCTGGATATATCATTTTTCCTCACATGGCTACTTAGGCTTATGTATCATAATCCTTTGAAAGGATGCTTACAATGCTGCAGAATATACAGAAAATCGGAACAGATTTATTTGACAAATTATAAAATCAACTAGAAATTTTGTTTGTTCTGCCCCTGATGAGTATCCACAGATTGGTGATATCTATGCTTATTCCACAGTATGGGAATTTAGTTGCCCATAATCATACTAAAATCAGTTTGATGCAGGCTGTGAGGAAGTTTGTTTGGAACCTATTGTTTCAAATTATGTTGAACTTTTAACATATGTCCCATTTGTAGGATAAAGATTCTTGACATCTGACATGGTGTATTTTCAAAGAGTTCAAATGTTTAAATAGATTACACATTTGACCAGAAGCAAAACTAGTTTGTAATTTATTTTGTAATACAGTTACATGATTGGTGATTTGTAGTGGCCAGTGGCCACAGGGTATCATTACCACCATGCATAGTCAATTGCCAATTTACCATCACCTCCTGGCCCCTTTGCCATCCTCTCTAATGCCAGCAGGGACCTTTCCAAATTTCTGTGATCACTGCATTATGATGCTTAACTAAGAATAAGATGCAGCAAAGCAAAACCACCACAAGCTGTGCAGGAGGCTGTTTGTTGTGCAATATGGCAATATCCAATCTTCTTTGCCTATCACCATGCACCTCTTCCTGATTCTTCGCATTGCTTGCTAACCTGGCTGGTATCTGACTGCTCCAGCCCAATTCCTTGTATCCTCGTGGCTCATTCGTTAAGAGTATTCTTGGAAGTATGTCTTACACCTTTTGCGCCGCATCTGACATGTGGCAAGGATGCAAACTTTGGATGTGCATCCCGGTAACACTAATTGGTGTTCCTGCTGTCATACATGTATTCATATTAGGCATCTCCCTATTGAAGGAGCAACAGTAATGGTCCTACCTGTGACTCTGAATCCCAAAGGAATACAGATAGAAGGACCCATTGATTACCCTCATGACCTCATTCTGGTTACTTCAGTAGCATATGCCATATGCAATGCTATATGCCACTCTTAATAATTAATGTATTGTGCATAGATGCCCTCATTCCTAAGTGGTTCTTGATCCTGCACAGATCTGATATTCCTGTATGACCGAAGGGGTGGTTGCATACTGGCATGTCCTAATATGAAAATTTGTTCAGTTAATTCTTTTTTATTGCTATTATTACTCGTTAGCATTGAAGTGATGTAGTACATGTTAAGTTGACATGATCATTTATTTTGTTTTGATTTTGAGAATAGGCCGGTGCTTTCATTGCGAGTGTGAAGGGATCAAGGTTATCCATCCGCCTTCAGAAACATACCGCGGGCGCTGCACCGAATTCGAGGATATGGCTAGTGGAAAAAGTCCAGTGTCCAACGAACAACTTATTAGTAAAGGGAAGTATGGGACTCTGTTTGTAGATACAATGGAAGACGACTGTGTCTATTTTGATTCAGCATGGGACGCTGACTTTGCTGTATTCGTTAACGAGATGGAGCAAGATGACAGGGATGAAGAGGTGGACATGTCTTGGTTAAAAAAGGAGTTGCAAGACTACTTCTTGTCTTACAACAAGGGTATTCCCGTTCGTAGTTAGCTCTTTCTTTCTGTGGTTTGTGTTGCTAGTTGGCTGTTTTTTCTGGTCACTAGTTTGCAGGGAACCAAGTTGTGTGGGATGTTTGTCTGAGTGTAATTTTATTTATATGGTTCTTACGTACGAGGACCTTGTTTCTTCGCTCTTCCATGACAAATATCACCCCTTTTTTTATTAACATTCAGATGCACTACTCCATCTGTTCTTATTTAGTAGTTGTATATATGTTTAGAGAAGGCATGAACCTTGTACAGGACCTGGATCAACCAGAGACCTCACTGCCACGAACTTCCCCTATTGCCGGTAGAGAGCACGCCCTCTAGAGCAAACGTCGGAGATGGGGTCCATTGGTTGGTGACACTGACACGCTGCTAACTTTGGAGATTTGTTGGAGACACGCTGTCAATGACATGGTTCACCGTGACTATGGAGAGGTGTTTCTACTGTTTGTGACATGGTATTTTTCCGATCGGAAACGGGCTGATCTAAAACAGAGTACGTGACCTGTGTGATTCCTAGTACCATTCCTTCCGCTCCAGTGATGCTCTTTCTGTAAGATCCAATGCTGTTCTTTCTGCAAAATATACACCAGAATAATTTAATTGACAGCTATTTTTGAGGAATTGCGGCAGTCGTTCTGCAAATTCAATTAAGAGGGGAGAAACAAGTTCAGTTTACAAGCTAGGGAGGCACTAGCCATCAGAAAAAAGCAGCTAAAAAGGATGGAAAGCACAGGCGCCTTGCCATCCGAGAAAACAAAACTGACTACTCGCCATCGTCTGACCCTTCGTCAGGTAACAATTGCTAAGCCACAGAGGCTTGCCTCGCCAAGTGAGTGCCCAGGAGGAGCATGTCATCGCGCAGCAGGTCAACTAGCTGGAACTATTCTGTGACACCTCTCCTTCCAAATGTGCCAGACACCATAGATCGCCACCATTAGCTCGAAAGCTTCTCCGTCATGTGCTCCACCAATCTGCCGGATAGAACTGCGATCTCTGAACCTGAAGAGTAGGGGCGCCCGTCCATTGTGCAAGCAGGGCCCAAACCGATCGAGCAAACGTGCATTCCCAAGCCAGATGGATTGCAGTTTCTGCTTCCTGATCGCATAGCACACAGTGGTCAGCAAAATCCATTACCTCTCTTGGCAAGGTTGTGGTCCGGGAGAATGCGCTGCCAGAGCTAAAGCCATAGTAATAGCTTGCACTTAGGCTGCACCTTTGATTTCCAAGTTTGTTGAAGTTGATAGCCGAGAAGGATCCAGGAAACTGCAATTTGTATGCCGATACAGCGCTATATTCAGCTGAGGTGGAGAATTTCCAATGAATTTGGTCCTCTTCGTCGGAGAGATGGATGCCTTACACTTTGATCCAAAGGGAGGTGAATTCGCATAGCTGGACCTCGGTGGTGATTCTATGCAGCCCCTGCATCCACTTGTCCGCCACAAAAGCTTGGGCCACCGATAGCTTCTTGAATCTAGACAGCCGAAAAAGGTTGGGGGCAAGATCAGCTGGAGCGGCGCCATCGAGCCATCGTGAAGTCCAGAATTTTGCCTTGTCGCCCCGGCACAGGGCAATCTTGGTGCAAGCATCAAACAGCGAGGAGTCGACATGATCGCAGGGCACTTGAGTTCCAATCCACGGCCTGTGCGTATCTTTCCATTCGTACAACTTCCACCTTAGCCTCAGGGCCCGGCTGAATTTCTCCAGGTCCAAGACTCCAAGTCCCCTGCAGGCTTTTGGTTGGCAAAAAGTCCTCCAGTTGACTAAGCAAATTCCCCGCGCCAAAAAGCGGCACCGCGTCAAAAATATTTGGGTTTCCCTCATATTTGGATTTCCAGAGGAAGCCCCGCAGGCTGTTGCAAATTTCCCTCATATTTGGATTTCCAGAGGAAGTCCCTCCTGATCTTGTCTATTCTTTTTATAGCCCACTTCCCAATTTGAAGCACAGTCAACATGTAAATGGGGATCGCCGAGAGCACGGAATTGACCAGCGCAAGCCTGGCTGCAGTGTTCATCAACTTGCCACGCCATTTAGGTAAGCGGGCTGCCACCTTGTCAATCATAGGTTGAAGCTCAGCTTTCGTCAGTTTCCTGTGATGGAGAGGCAATCCTAGGCACTGGCGGGGGAATTGGCTAACCGGGGGTCATGATCTGAGCAATGTGCTCGGCTTGACATCGAATAGGGAAGACATCACACTTTTGCAGATTGGCCCGAAGCCCAGATACCTGACCGAAGAACAGTGCTAGAATTTCAGCCACTTGAGATATGTCTGTTGCCGTGGGGTTGACGAAGAGGGCAGCATCATCTGCGTAGAGGCTCGTGCACAGCCAGGCAGCTAGAAGCGGGATCGGCGTGCTGTAGCAGCCAGTGAAGCGGAGCGCTCGCGATAGTGAACAGCATCAGTGCGAGTGGATCACCCTGACGGAGACCCCTTCTATGTCTGACAGCACGACCTAACCTTCCGTTAGCGAGAACACGCGATGAAGATGAACACACGGCCCGAAACTAAGTCTTTGCAGCAACTCGAGCATGTATTCCCATGAAACAGAATCGAAAGCACCCGCAATGTCAAGTTTCAGGAAAAGGCAAGCATGTTTCTTATGACGCAGGTTCCTGATTGTATTCCTCACATATAAATAGTTGTCGTGTATGCTGCGGGTCTTGATGAATGCACTCTGATAGTTGGGGATCATGGCATGAAGGTGAGGCGCAAGCCTGTTGGCTATCAGCTTGCATACCACCTTAGTGATCGAGTGCATCCATCAGAGCCCTTGGGCAGCAAGGTAATGTGGGCAGAATGCAACAGGTGCCATCTTCGTCCCCCCAAACTGTGCAGCTGGTTGATGGCAGTCAGCAGATCGGTCGATATCAGATACCAACACTTTCTGAAGAAGCTGACAGTGTACCCATCTGGCCCCGGAGCCTTCCCTGTAGGCAGGCCGAAAATAGCCTCCTTCAGTTCATCCATGGAGAAAGGCTGCTCAACAGAGGACAAGCTCTGCGCGGGAAAATCAAAAGCATCCCAGTTCAGAGTGTTGGGGCGAGTCAATGTGGTGCCAAAAAGCTGTTGGAAATGCCTAGAGAGCTCGGCATGCTTGTCCTCTTCAGTGGAAAGTTGCCCAGAAGCAGAGTTGATAACCGGGATGTAATTCTTGCGTCTGCGGCCGTTAGCTCGGAGATGGAACAACTTGGTATTGGTGTCGGCCACACCGACCCATAGCAGCCGCGATCGCTGTCGAATCCTAGAGCGGGCGATCGCCGCCAGCCCATAATTGACAGCTATAGCTCGGAGAGGGAACTTGGTATTAAATGAAGCAACAAAATCTGCATCAAAGATGGAGAAGAGTTAAAAAAAAGCAGGAGTGCAATCATCCAAGAAAAAAAAAATCACATACCAGAAAACTGCCAACTGTTTGCATCATCTGAAGAAGATAAACCACATTCAAACTGAAGATGGCGATGGTGGCTGCAGCCTTCCGCCCCATCTCACATGTGCCCCGCAAGCCCTTCTCTTCGAGATATTCACAATACTGCATGACAGCAATCTCAGAATCCCACTCAGATATGTATCAGAAAACAAGAGTGAATCTGCTCGTACAGAACCCTCTTCTGCAGAAACTACTCAGCATATAGAGCAACAATTACCTTCAGCTCTTGAGCAGTAACTGTTCCTCTGACACTGCGGCACAAGTTTATGAAGCTCTCCATGGCATCAGGGATAGCAGCATCAAACCTGGTTTGAAATGTCAGTGCACGTAGCATGTCCTCAGATTCATCACGCCGTGAATCAGTCAATGTACGCTCTACTTCAATTTCAATATGCTGAAACGAAACACAAGTTAATCTCAAAATTGGGTAAAGGCAATTGCACCATCTAAAAATGCAAAGGAAAAGGCCTATGCCAAGGTCCAACCAAACCTTGCCATACTTCTACCAGCTGCAGAAGTATATTTTTTTTCACGGTCAGAGCTTCTGCTGGATGGCAAAGCAGGCGGAACCCATCCAAATTAACATATTTAATACACCACTGTCACCGGATAGTCAATATGCACATGACAATAAGTAACAGAATATCGCTCTGCGGTTGGGGCTTCTGCTGGATGGAAAAGTATCGCTCTGCGTCCAAGTTATATTGGTACACTGATTCAGTGATTCCCATATAGACAGCGAAAAACAAGAGAACAAGCTGAACATAACATACTTGCCATAATTTCAGCAACCTAAAGATTATTCAATTTGACCAGTTAATAGGATGTCACCATGCAAAACATGTATACTGGAAAAATGTCATGGTGATAAATAAATAAATGAAGTTTATGTATCTGTATTACAACAAATGATAACATGAGCTATAGTGCTTTACTACTATCACCATGTCAAAGAAGAAAGGACACTAAACAGAAAGGACACTTAAACGGATAAACATATACAGACAATCTTCTATGTTATAGAGTAGATAGCATCAGGAATGTAGCAACACAAAAAACAATGGATACCTGAGCGAAGGGGTATAACCTCCAACCATAATATGATGCTCTTTTGATTGATGATTCAAAAGGAAGCTAAATAAAGAATTTCTCCATAACAAATTCCTCGAAAGAAAACCCATCATCAAGTACAAACAAAGCCATTGTGTCAATCACATGCCTAAGATGTGAATCATCTGCCGGAGGAACAACCATATCAGGAAGGCTTGGACTAAATACCTGTTAAATATTCCGTGGAGTGAAATTAGAATATGGAAAATTGACTAAAAAACCAACATGCCAACATCCTTATCAAGGCAAAACTACTTGGATTATATCTATGCTTATAAGATACTAAACAATATAGCTGCCAAAGATACATATAAGACAGTGCTGGTGATTAAGCTTTGGCAATCCATAACCAAAAAAAGAACCCACCCAAAATGATATCAGAGGAACAAGTTTTCTCCCAATTGGTTTCGATGTCCCAAAGACAAAACACAAATTTGAATCTGACCATAGAAATACTATTCATTCTTTTTTTTCCCATGTCAGTTTATTTTGTAGTAGTCACTGGGATATTTGTTTCTGTGCTGAACATATGAGAACGTACTACAAAATTGATGTCCCAACTGAGGAAAGATGAGAATATTCCAAATGTTATTTTTTATGCAGCAAGCAAACTTATGATTGTTCTCTTCCATCGCTTAAGATAATATCTGAAAAAGGAACTCAAATGGGCAGCATTATGAATAATGAATCATTTATCCTTCAAAGTTTGTCTCGAAGAAAACATGGGAAGAGTTCAATGATATTGCTTTAGTCCTGATAACATGGATAGCAATGCTGCCATTTAACACAAACAGATTAATATGTAAGTTACCAACCAGCTCTGAGGCTTGTGGTGTAACATATGCAACAGCCAACATGTGTACCTTCAGGGAAGCCTGGATATAGTCCAGGGAAGAAGGCCCAACCTTTTCAGATTTTCCCGCTCCCCTACTTTCTCAGCCTCTGGATATGGCTTTTGAAGTTGTCTAAGGCTGCGCACACTAAGGAGGACGCCACATGACTATTTCTATCGCAGCGCCATATTACTTTAACAGCATCAAATCTTTGTAACAACGCTACTGAGCCTGATTAAAAACAATGGTGTACCAAGTGCTCACCTCCTGGCTTGCTGGCGGCTTTCATTTGCTATATGTCGATGCGAGGCTTTCATGATATTCCACTTCCTAAGAAAATACGAGGTCAAAAATAATACCAAATGGACAACAGTTAAGTAAAAACTAATTTACACAGTGCTTACCTCTTTATAGCGAATGAACTTCAACGGCCTAAGTGTAATGTCACTTGCTCGTACCATCCCAAAGCCACCGTTTCCATCATCAGTTAAACAAAAGCTTTCCCCCCATGAATTTAAGAAATGGTAGTAATTTGTTTTCCTCCTCCTCCCAGCTCCAATTAACAATATAGCATGACCAGTGTCTTTTTTATTTGCAGTGAACTTCTCTTTCTTGGGCGCCTTATATATTTGACCTGGTTTTAAATGGCGGAAATTTTTTCCAGGAACAATACCAGTTGTCAGAGGGTGTCCATCTGCCAACACCCGGCAGATGTCATAGAAATTTTTGTTGACTGTCACATAGTGACCAAGCTCATGTATTGTGTGCTCCTAAAATGAAAGGAAAAAAGTATTAAATCTGTTCTAAATGTCATATTGATCAGTTACGAACATGGATAATTAAATTAGGAGAAAAGATAACAAAACTACAGGTTTTTACAATTTTCATACTCTCGTACCATTAGCTCTACATACTACAACCTTTTACAGTCTGTACAACATTATAGTTAATCATTAAAACACAGTTCTTGAAAGAAACAAAATTGTTCTCTGCCTAGTGAAGAAAGAAATATAATGGCAGATATAGAGTAGATATGTCACAATAATAAAAAAGTCACAATAAGTGAATAAATATACTTTATGGACAAGAAATCATTCCAAGTTACCTCAGTTACAGCTCCAAAAAGTCCAAGTCCAATAAATAAAGACTGAATTGTCTTATAATTCCATTTTTCTTCAGGACTATTGTTGATTCCATATTGAATTCTAATGAACTCGTATTGATCTTCAAGCTGACCAATATCTATCACTGGTTTATTATCTTCAAGTTTTTCACCAGAAAGTATTTGTCTCATTCGCAGAGTAGCCTCAATATTAGAAGCTGTTGAAAAGACAGTACACTTACCTGCACAAAGTTAAACAAACATTAAATATTGATAGATAAGTCTGCAAAGGGGGCAGCGCGGCGGGTGCTGGAGTCCACGTCGGGCGAGCCGGTCAGCTGTCCAACACTGGTCAAGCACTCACGTGAGGTGTGAACACTAGCTATATTTTGTAGGCAACTTAGCAACAAAGTAACAACAACTCTGCAAACCGACTGACCTCAAACTAACCTCCATGATTATATATTTACATATATATATATATATATATATATATATATATGAAGGCAGTGTATTAGCTGCAGCGTGAGCAGCACTACAATTATATCTAGTTGCTTACATGTGTGTGCGTGAGAGAGAATCAAATATTACAATAATAAGAGCAGAGAGGGATTACTATACGTGGACATACGTTCTTTTCCTTGATTTTTTACGTTGACCACTGGGCACTCTCCATTGACGTCAACATTAGCCATGGAGAAGTCAAATTCAATATCACCCTGAAACGGTAAATGAAAGGTTAGAATCATAGTTCTTTGCAATAATAAAACATTTTATACATTTTACTTTCTCTAGTAACGTGTTGCATGTTGCTTGCAAAATTCTTCCATGATCTATAAGAAGCGTTGTGGGAACCAACAAAAAGTATCTATTGCAGGTTTATTAGGAGCATGAAAAATAGTATAATATTGTTTGTTCACCTCTTCGCCGCATTCACATTGTATTACTGGTAGATCAGTCAACACATAGCGCCTGGGATAATTGATCCTTTTGCACTTGCTGCACACCCACGTCAGCAACGAGGGATCTTTGTCCTTGAGGCTTCTGGTGCCCATCTTTAGCCTTCGGCGAAGAGGTTGGGGAACATGCAGGTAATCCTTCAATTGACCCGTGATCCGGTGGAAAAGTTCCTTCCCATCCAAGTTATTTAGCTTGCTAGTACTTAGCTTTCTCTTTCTGGCTGGTGGACCATGCGATGTCGATGTAGCCGGAGGAGCCGCTGAGGCCGCAGCCTCGGCCTCCGCCTTCCTCTTTGCATTCTTGTTGGACTTGCGACCCATGTGATGGGAACCGCCTTGCGGGAGGAGCTGAGATGGGATGTTGGGGGAGGCGTTGTCGGCAGAGGGATATGAAGGAGGCTATGCAGCCTTAGTCCCACTCCCGATTGTGATTCCCTTGTTCGCTCCTGCACGGGACAAAAAAAGTTACAAAGTTACCCCTTTTTCTGGAACTGTTCACGCAGGCACAACAGTGAAACAACAAAATGTCTGCTAGAATTTCAAACCGATAAAAAAGGACAGCTGATTCCTTGTTTAGATACCCATAAAGAATCAACTCATCACAAAATATTGTCTTCATATCTACTACTTCCGCCCCAACCTTTCAAACACAGGTGTTGCCCAAATAGAAAATCGATGCATAGCATTACATGTTCAAGAAACACCAGAATGCACATAAATGACGTGGTAGGCAGTTTAGCCACAATGGTAGGAAACTATGGAAAGAGCATTTTAGGCAACTTTGCAGAAGCGAATTTTATGGGCACTGTAGGCAACTTAGCCACAATCGTAGGCAAATTAAAAGTTTTGCTAAGAAAGTTCATTGGTCCGCGCAAAAAAAGCAAGTTCATCGATGCAAGCATGCACAATGTGTTATAGATAACTTAACAACAGCGGTAGGCAAAATACAAGTACGATAGGCAAATTTGCATGCACCACTGCACATAATATGTTGCAGAAATTTTCACATAATAAATAGACAATTTGGCAATGTTGTTAGGCAATTCATAGGCACTAGTACACATAATATCTTGTCGGCAACTTAGAGTCATTGACATGCAAGTTTGGAGTACGGCTAGGCAAAATTACAGGCACTAGCCAAAAGTTATTATAGATATCCCCTTATAGGTTTGCATAAGTAACCTCCTACCAGATTGGATAATGTATCAGGATCAGACCCCATCTCTGATAGTTAACACACAAAACTTGCAAGTTGCAGTTCACATGGGCAGCAGCACAACATGCCCTGTTCGATTAGTGCACAAGCTCACCTTGAAGATTGGACGACGCTGCTGCTTGAGGAGGGGGCTTGAGCCTTGAGGTGGAGGAGGTCGAGGACAGGGGAATCCGTCCGCCGCTGTTGCTACTTGAGGAGCACCGGGGTTGAGGAGGAGGTCGGGGACGGCGGCTGCTGCTGCTTTAGGAGGCCGGGGTTGAGGAGGAGGTCGAGGACAGGGTAATCCGTCCGCCGCCGCTGCTGCTACTTGATGAGGACGGGCTTGAGGAGGCGGAGGTCGGGGACGGCGGCCGCTGCTCTGCTGCTTTAGGAGCCGGGGTTGAGGACCGAGGTCGGTGACGACCGCTGCTGCTGCTGCTTGAGGAAGGGCGCGGAGAACTTCGGGCGGAGCTCCGGGTGCGGGCGGAGGCACAGAGGTTGCGAAATGGTGGCCGCGGCGCGGCCGGGTTGGCGCGCGGGTAGGGCTCGGCGGCGGACGGGAGATAGGGGCGAGGCGGAGGGAGCCCGGTCGCGCGGAGGAGTCGCAAGGGTTGCGGACAGGTGGCCGCGGCGGCGGCCGAGTTGACGCGCGGGTGGGGCTGGGTGGCGGAGGAGAGGACTCCGGCGGCGTCGGGGTCGCGCACGGGTGGTGGCGGCGGCTTGATTACGTGACGGGGTGGCTGGGTCGAATGGATCGGTGACGACAGAGGGGGAGAAATAGGAGTGAGTGCGTCGTTTTGGAGATCGGGCTCGATGGAACCTTTTTTATATATATTAGGTTAGGTACTATATATTACTAGTTGAATGCCCGTGCGTTGCGACGGCTCTTACATGCATGTGAAATCTAAAAATGTGGCACAAGTGACAATATGTGAAGCAATGACATAATCAAAAGACTGTCGGCTAAAATTCTTTTACGTAAAAAGAGATGGTTAAATAGACAGAATAAGCTTGGTTTAAGATCCTTAGGAGTGAGATACGTTTCCATGCATCATAGTGTGAAGTAACAAAAAAGGGTGCATGTCAAATTATCTTAAGCAAACCAGTGAGACTATGAAAGTGCAAACGCTTATTAGATTCCAAAAGGGTATACAGGGGCACACGAAGTTAGTACACACAAAAATATCAATTTCTGGACAGTAAAAGTAAAGTGGCTGCCGCTCGCAAAGAGCCCACAAAATTGTGCAACCAAGATCTTGGTGTAGGTGCATACTACAAATCTCTATTTATGAGGTTGTGCCAAAAATATGTCATTACCAACCGTGAACTGTAGCAGTTCTTCTAACTGAACCTGCTATCCACTTTCAGAGTAGCATGGCCTGTGCCAGATGAAATGCTAGTAAGGACTAAGCTAAATTCCTATTTGCTTAACATTCCTAGTCGATCCATATGTGATGAAGCAAAAATACATAAGAGTACATGTAAAAAATCATAACTATGACGATTGGCAAGCCGTATAGCCAAAAAGCACCATTAATATGAAGGATATGCAGTCTGATGGAAAGGATCTTTTTAATGACTGATGAGACACCACAGGTTTCAGAAGGCCTTCACCACAATTGTTTTGGAGTTGAGCCAGGTAACCTGTATTTGATCAGACAACAAAAAAATCTAATTCAGAAAAATAAGGATGTACTGCATTACTGCTCTTTAATATGAACAAGCATGAGACTCAGTAAACTGATCACAGTTAAAAAACTGAGCTTCCCAGTTCTCGTTTCTCAATTTTAGAAACCTCTTGTTCCAATACTTAAAAAAAACACAGTATTGAGAAGACTTCAATTTTGAAAACTGCAAAACTTGTTAGAGCGAAACACCGCAACGTTTTCTATACTGTAGTTTCTTGAAACAGCAGTATTCGTGGAAAACTTCTAAAAACGGAGGTACCAATCAGAGCTCACCGAAGCTAGAGCATACTGCACCAAGTATTGAATTAAAGTAGTCATATAAATCCTTGCAGAATTCCCGTGAGTTAGGATACCTGTTCTTTGGTGCGCTGGACAAGAAGCTTCACCCTCTTGGTTGTCTTGGCGTTCTCTCCGAATCCTGTGAACAAAACACTTAAACATCAGGACATTGAAATCATCAAAAGGAGAAACATTGCTTGGTACAAGTAGTTCACACTCCTCGAACTCAACTTGCTAGACCTGGAATTCGCGCTCAAAGGCGTAGCAAGATGGATGGCGTAGCCACTGCCGGCACCGTTGGAGGTTATTGCTGGAACTGTGGTATCCCGGCGGCGGCGAAAGATCTGACGGGAGGCGAGAGAAGAACAGGGACCTCTTCTCACCGTCTGTGAAGAAAATAACCAAACATCAGAACAATGAAATCATCAAAAGGAGAAACATTGCTTGGTACAAGGAGTTCACATCCTCGAACTCACCTTGGTAGACCTGGAATTCGAGCTCGACGGCGTAGAAAGAAGGACGGCGCGACGGCGCAGCCACTGCCGGCGCCGTCGAAACGGTACTGCGCTCGGAGGTATCCCTGCGGCGGCGAGAGAGCAGATGGGAGGCGAGAGGAGAACAAGGGTGGAAGAGGGGCGGGGGCTTTGAGGTGGTAATAGCACGCCCTCCACGATCGGCAGTTGCCAAGCACGGAGCTGACCAGCGGTTGCCATGGATTGACCCACGCGGGGCTGGCCGGCGGTTGTTTCCGGCTTGGAGGTCTGATCCGGCGGCGGGTATGGTGCTCGAGATGCTGCGCGACGTGGGTTGGGTAGATTCGCCAGATCGACGGGGTTCGAAGTTGGCGGGCGGCGAGCGGCGGGCAGCCGGCCGGCCGGCGGCCGGCGGCGCAGTATGCTGACATGGGAGGCGGCGTACGGCTGAAGGTCGTGGGAGGGTCGAGGGATGGGGACTGGTTTGCTTTTTTTTTTTGCTCGTTGCTCGTTGCTTGTTTGCGGGTTTGCGGGACACGACGTTCGTTTTTCGTTTTCTTTTACGTGCGCGGCTTTTTTTTTTTGGTCTGTGCGACTTCGCGGGCTGCGGGGCGGGAGGACGTACGAACGAACACGGACACCACCGAGTCAGCTTTAATATAGTAGAGATATACTATATATAAAAGATGGAAGGAATCACCCCCATCCGTGTGTCCACGTCGCGCGTCAACATCATCCGTTGGATCGGCGCGACGGACGGCCGAGATGCGGCCACGTCGCTCCAAATCCGCCTGGTACTGTTCATCGGTGATTTTCTTCCAATCCCATCCCGCCACGTCTCCCGGTTGCCTCCGCTCGCGCCCCCGGTCACCCGGTCGCCCGCCTCCGCTCCGTCCGATCCAGATCCGACGGTCCGCGCGGTCGTTTTGCACAAACAACCTCGTGTTTATCCAAAATTACAAATCGGTCCTCTGATATATAGACTCAAAGCCCTAACCCTATCCTCATTTCCCCCCGTCTCCCCCCGATTCGGCCACCACCGGCCCGACGCGGCGGCCGCCGCCCAGTCCGCCCCCCGTCGCCGCCCCTTCCCCGACCTCTCGCACCGCCATGTCCCGCTGTCATTGGCTCCCCGACGTCGTCCCTCACGCCGCCGCGGCCGGCCTGCTGCTTTTCCTTCTGCATCTGTTGTGCTCCCCGTCGCCCGCACAGGCGGCCGTTCGTCCATGCCCGAGATCCCCCTGTCTCTATCAGCGTTCAGCTCTGTAGGGGAGTCACGAGGAGTCTGGCATCTACATCTCCGAGAGGAGAGCAGGACGGAACTAGCGCCGTTGTGCCTCTCCTTACTCAAGGCTGAGGTAAAAACTACTCCTGTTTAATTTGTCTTTTCTTTTTTCCTAGATTTGCTCCTCCTTTCTCTCTTCCACTCCCCATAATTTCTCATCTTCAAGTAATCAGGTCACGAGGAGGCTGGCATCTTCATCTCCGGGAGGAGAGCAAGATGGAACCCTCGCTGTTGTGCCTCTCCCTAATCGAGGCTGCGGTAAAAACTGCTCCTATTTGATTCGTCTTTCCTTTTTTACCGAGATTTGCTCCTCCTCCCTCACTTCCACTCCCCATTATTTATCATCTTCAGGTCACGAGGGGTCTGGCATCTTCATCTCCGGGAGGAGAGCAGGACGAACCCGCGCCGCTGTGCCTCTCATTACTCGAGGCTGAGGTAAAAACTGCTCTTATTTGATTTGTCTTTTCTTTTTACCTAGATTAGCTAATAGTTTCTCTCTTCCACTCCCCATAATTTATCATCTTCGATTATGCAGATGTTTTTGTATCTACTGACCTGCAGCATCAAGTGGGCTGCAAGGAGATCCCACTCTCATGACGTATGAAATGTTGTGTTCTCACTATGCACCACCCTTCTCTCTCCATAAAAGGTACTAGATTCATCAGTCGCAGTAGCCATTGGCAGCCTGCAAATCTAGCATGGGCTGGAGTTAATTAGTGGGTTTGCATATTTGCAGTGCAGGCAGGATGAAGATCGATTGGTGTCTATATTATTCCTGGTGATATGAGGCAGTATGCTCAATTATAGGTAATTTTCCCCAGGTTTTTCATTACGGTGCATTTTGTTTCCAATGCTATCCATCTGGTTTTGAGTGGTATATTGCTTATTTTATCAAATCATGTGTGTAATCTCAGATGTGCAGTCCATCTTTGCACTCAGATATTCCACTTTGTCTAGCAATTGTTCTATACAAAAAATAGGTTTTGCGCACCAGATTCTGTTGTTCAATACAAAAATTATAGTTTTCTGATTTGCTGCCTAATGTTTTTGCTTCACCGTGCTAGGACTTCAGAAAAAGCTGGAGAGGACAAGAAGCAACGCCTTTAGAAGGTGCAGTTCTGTCTCACTGGTTTTGAAATGTCACACATTAGAACATAAATATGATTTGCTGACAAGTTTTGCTGTGAAGACGATATGACTATGCTACTGGTATGCTATTGTCATTTTGTTCAATAGGCTAATTTCTGACTTGGATTACTTGCGGGCGCTATACTGGTTCAGAAAATGATTAACTGTTGAAACTGTCATGGGGAACCTGCGGCTTTGATGGGTACACTGCTTGTGATCAGGATGGAGGTATTAAGGTTCCACATGCGTATGCTGAAGGTAATTTGCAGTTATAGTGAAGGAGTCTTTAGTATTTTATCTGGTTCTCCATTGTCATGAAAAAATACATGAATTTGCAGATGGTGTATCTAATGCTGATTTAGTACTCTTAGTAAGCAACTAGACCAACAACAAGCAACACCCTTGCCTGAGAATGGTACCAATGGGGTCGTGCAATTGCAGGTTCGTTAACCCCCTCACATTCATATGAAAGTATTAACGTGTGGGATAATCTAATGCTATTTTGTATTTAGAAGAGAAACTACCTTTTAGTTCACGCTTTACCATTTTCTTGGTTTATAGATTTTACGTTCTGGTTGGCAAACTTAATTGTGTTTCATCTATTAATTAATGTTTGCATGAATCATGATGGATTTCAGGTTTGCATGATCTGGCAGCTGGTACATCTGGAAGTAAATGTGCTAAACAAGGTGCCGGTCACACAACAAGCTGCTCCCTCTACGAAGTTAATCCACCACGGCGGTGGGTCCAAGTCTCATATGATGTTGTGAGCTTGTGAGACGTTGGGCGAGACCAAAAGTCCATCTGAACATCTTCTCCACCTTATTTCTTAGTGTACAGGTCAGTACAGATTTAGTTCTTATTGCCTCCATTCTTTCATTTTACTATTTGTGTTTCCTGCTAATTATTCTATCAGAAAGTTGCTATATGTTTGATCCAGAATAGTTATGTTGGTTAGTATTTCTAATTATTTTTGTATATATGGTTCCACTTCGAATTTCCTTTACTATCATTCTTATGATTTTTTTTACAAATTATATCATTTTTGCTACGTGCATTATGCAAGTGTTCTATGTGTCCTTTACACTCATGTCTCCTACAGGAAATGCTCATGTCGTCCTTTTTTAAAGTCATAATATGTCTTATGGAAATTACATTTTGTCACGACATTTTTTTACTCTTTCTTTGATGTATGGAACACATCAATTTTTCCAACGTTGTATCATGCTTCAGCTTTTTCCTCTGTCCTTATGCCTTACGTGCATATCACTTCTGTTATGCTAGACTACATATGCATAGGTAATTTCCTTAGATGCAGATGTTACATATTTTTAAAATCATATCATCTTTATTTCATACAACTTTCTGCTCATATGGTGTTGAACCACCACTTTTTTCCTTCCACAAACTAGGAGGCGTGTGGCTTGCCCCTAAATTTAGTCAATATCCACTTTTTCCCTGATTTCTTTTCTGAAGGTCATAAACCAGTATAGTTATTTAATTGATTTTTGTTCCATGTCATTTGTTTGATCCAGAAATCAAATGAGTATGAAACTCGTGGCGGTGGCTAGGATACTCTTGGCGATGGTTGGCAATTGTTTTCATCATATTAAGAAAGGGTGCAGCCAGCGACAGAGACGAGGACACAACCGATAGCCTAGCCGTGGCCAACATCCCTACATGTTGCCTCTTATGCCCATATGAAGGTCCAGCCTAGGTGAGCTTCTACTTTATACAAATAAATCTCATATTTTTACTGGAATGGTAATTCATGTATCTTTCTGTACCATCATCTATGAGACTTGATTATGTGATAACGAAGCAACTCCATAGTTAGTCAACACACATGTAGAGTTAATATGTACATGCCTGGGACATTGTTTTTTTTTTTTTGGGGGTTTGATGTTGAGTACATTTGGTTAATTCCAATTGCAGTAGATTTGCTTTAGAGCCATACAGTTAAAGTATTTCGATATATAGGCTGTGATTATTCTTTCCATTTTATAAGCGTCGTCTCTTTTTCTGTCTAATGAGATGTCACGTTTTTCTTGATGCAAATGTGTTGGCGCCATGTTGCTTCGTGCTAATCCGTTTCATACATTAACGTATTTTGGACAGGTACGTAAGCTCCCTTCTCCTCAACGAATGGTTCCACTAGGTCATATTTACAGAAAAATCTCCTTTCTGCATTATTTAGGTTATTGTACTTCTTTGCTGTTTCTCAATCGGCTGTCATGCTCGACATCCAAAACCAAATCTCTAATATCCCCAAACCCTTCAGAGAAGTGGTTATTAGTGATACCTTGAAACTATAGGTGCTAGAATAATCTCAAATCTGAAAAAGTGGCTCTATGAAAGGAAAGAGAAAGGTTAGAATAGGGTATTCTAGAAGATAATTCCTGATTTTTTTGCCCTAAACCATGTACATGCTTAGCATGCCACTTAGGTCTAAATTCATATGTTACAAACTTACATGGTGGATGTCTTGCTAGATTTTGTGGTGCCGTTTCAGTCATGGTTTTAGGGACTTTTGTTAATTTCCAGTGCTTTTCTTGAAGAAAGTTAAATATTCCAGGTGCAGTTCCAATGCTTTTTTTTACGCGTGCTTTAAATGTACTCCCTCCGTTTTTTAAGGTAAGATGTTTTAGCATCTATCCACATACACATATATGTACATGTATGTAGACACATTTTAGTGTGTATGTTCATTCATTGTAATATGTATCTAGACAACCTGTTATATATCTAAAACGTCTTATAATACCGAACGGAGGGAGTACCCATTTTTTTTTCATTTTAACCAACCTTTAGAGGAATTGGATACTTCTGTTTTTCCAATGAATGAGTGTTTCCATGCTATTTATGTTACTATTATTTCTCCATGTAATTCTCCGAAGTGGTATTTCCTGGTGATTTCTGTTGTAGGGTACAGTTATGCTTTTAGTATTCAGCTGAAAGTTCTGTTTTGTAATTTCCTTTTCGTTCCTGAAACTTTGTCTAGAAGCAGAATTTGGAACATTTTAGCATGTCCACAATAACGCAAATGATAGAGTATTAATATCTAGCCTCTTTTTTTTCTTTAGGTAAAGAAAATATACTGTATTTAGCTCAGGCTTGAAATGACATGTTTCTTTCCGCTGGACATCATCTCTTTGGCTTATTAATTAGCTTCCCAATCAGTGAAAGCTTCCATTTGTTTTGCCTCCTATTTGTTCCCACGTACTAGGAATGCAGATTGGTTAGTTACTTAAGTTGAAAGCTTCTACTGTGGTGCCTCCTGTTTGTTTGACTTGCCAATTGTTCTACACATAAATTAATTGTCTCTTACCCCCAAGCGTATGTAAGTAAATAGTCCTACCCTAATAATCAAACATGTTGGTAAACCATCATGATATTTCCAGCCTTCCATGTGTTAACCAAACCGTTTTTAGCAGTTTTTAAAATCTAGGTTAACGATCGTGTCAAGTTATATTGCTTAACCTGATTGTTAACTCCAACACTATTCTGCAGCCTTTCACATGGAGATTGTTGAGATTTGGACAACCGTCCTGCTTGATGAGGTGCTAAGGAAGATGCGTCTGCCAAGACCGAAGTGCAAGACTCACGTGGTTGTGGAAGCAAAACTGGTGGCCTTGGGCACGTTCTACCTGCCGACCCACTGTCTTGGTCTTCCTAATGGCAGTGTGTCATTGTCCAGCTATCCTACTGACAATTCAGAGGTGCAAATAATGATGCAGCAAAGAAGGCTATCATGAATACGGAGAGGACTGAACCAAAGCATCCTATCAAGTTTAGGTTTTGGTAGATAATGATGCAAGAAAGTTTGGTGTTTACACTATTGTTTGGGGCTGAAAGGTTCGTACACCAGTGTACTATGGTGCACCATTCCTTGTGCTCCGTCACGAGGCCGCACCGTAGTTCGCCGCCGTCCGCCACACACCACCGTTGCCGACCACGTTTCGGTGACTATTTGCGAGGAAACTTTTGGCATCTTTCCATAGTAAATTCGACGTGAGTTTATCGACCTTCTCGACGGTAATTCCAGCCGATGATCATTAACTATAACAGATGAGTTATCGGGAAGGGCGCGGCGTATCGCCGCGCCAGGTTGCAGACCTACGTAATTTTCCCAAAAACCATCAATATGCAGACCTACGTAATTTTTTAAACATGCATACTATTGCATTATTTTCGGACCTACGTAATTTAAAAAGTGCAAATTACCACAATTAAACGGGCTCATAAAAATAAATGCTGGTAATTTGTGCCATATAATCGAATTTCACATTCGCATCCAAGTGTTTAAATATTATTAAAAACCTACTCACTCTTATTAAACAGAAAATTTATTCAAATCTGAAAAACACTCCAACTTAACCAATTAGAAAAACAATTTCCAAATGCAAGCTCCTTTCAATTTCACTCATTTTCGAACCTACATACTTTCAAAATTTGCACAGTTGATCTTTTAAAAAACATATTCGAAAAAAGTTCAAATCCACGGGCGCGGCAAAGCCCGCGCATAGTCCCCTAGTGGTACCTATATATAAAAGTAGGTGCAATTCGCGGCCAGTCCCGCTATCCACGTCGCCCCTTTTCCCCTGGCGGTCCGATCGTCGCGGTGGACGGTCCAGATCACTCCAAAACTCGTGCGGCACTGTAGCACCACTGTAGCTCCGGACTTTCTACCAATCAGAGCCCGCACACGATTTTTGGTGCAGCCAAGTTTGCAAGAACGAACTCACAAAGCGAGAAATTGCTCCGCAGTCCAAATTTTAACGCCACGTTGGACCTCTTTGCAAATTAACAAAACACGAAGGAATTTTCTGCAAAAACGCACACACACTCCCGCACGCCTTCCTCCTCTCCTCTCGCTCTCGCTCCCGCGCCGCTGGTCGCCGCCGCCGTCGCCCCTTGATTACGGCGAGTTCCGTCCACCTCCGCCGGCGTGCCGCTGCGCAAACGACGCGCCTCGCGGTCCTCTGCCTTCCTACCCCGGCGATTCGCCTTTCCTCTCCATTTGCGGCCGCACGCGACCCCAACCCGAACTAGGGTTTCGACCCCGCTCCGGCCTCTCTTCCTCCTCCTCCCCGTCGTCCACCGTCGCCGCCACCGGCCACCTCGTATATATAAAAGCGCGAAGGATTCAAGGCTTCTCAGCGCGTCCACGTCGCGGGATCACCAGGACCGTCCGATCCGCGCGATCAACGTCCCAGATTCGACCACGCCGTCCGTTTTCTGCTGGATACTGTTCATTCGCGATTTTTGTCCAATCCCGTTCTGCCACGTCGCCCGGTCACCCGCCCACGCCCACCCGGTCACCCGGTTGCCCGCCCCGCACGAATTTTGGTGCACACAGCGTACTGTGTTCCCCGGTCGTCACGGTCGCCTCATTCCTCAGCGCGCGCCCCCTCCTTTCTCCGCGCGACTTCGCCGCCGCCCGTCGTCCCCGCACCGCATCAGCTCGACGGCTCCGTCGCCTCCTCGCGCCGCATCCCGCATCCAACGCCCCATCCTTTCTTCCTCCTTCTCTACCGATTCCTCGGCATGGAACCACCCAATCGGAGCCTCATCACGAACCCTAGATCCCCCACCCCGCGGGAGGACGCCTGCGATTAGCCCGGAGGCCGGACCAAGCTCTAACCGCCACCCGCCTCCAGCCAGAGGGTTCGCGAGATCTCGCCGTCTCGAGATCCTGTGCCCAGGGCGAGCCCCGGTAGCATCACCTACCCAAACCGCTTCTACGCCGCGGCGGCCTACGCCGGCTTCGGCGCCGCCTCCTCCGCCTCTGCGGTCACCTACCGCTTCCAGAACGACGTCGCCCTTCTCCTCTACGGCTTCCACCAGCAGGTACGATCTAGGCCCTCCCTGGCGGACAGAATCGCGGGTGTTCCTTTGCGTGCGTTGTTGGCTACCGACATCTTATCCGGGGTTGGCGATATCGAGTTTTTCCTTTCGTTTTCAGGCCACGGCGGGGCCCTGCAACGTGCCCAAGCCCAGGGCGTGGAGCCCCGTGGAGCAGAGCATATGGACCAGGTTGGTAATTCGCCGCCTCCACCCAATCCCCAGCTTAGCTAGATGCTCGAACCAGAGAAATACACAGCACACCACCAGTTTAGCTGCCTTTTCAACCGCCGATGCTGCTCGCTTACACTGCTTGTGTTTTCAGCTAGCATGGGCTCAGAAACATGCCATCCACGGAGGCGATGCGTCTTTTCATCAAAATATTGGAGGTATAACTGATTATAGGTTGTTCTTTCAGTGTGTGGGTCTTTCTGCAGTAATGTCGTATTGACACATTGATAATGCTGGCAGGAGGAAGATCCTGGATGGTACTCTAGGGTCCCTGCAGCGTTCGACCCTCAGCCTGTTGTACATATTGAGATGCATGTAAGTAACATTACATGATGTATACAAGGTTTTATCTGCCAAAGTATATTGATTCTCTGTTGTTTGCCTGATTCGGAATTCACTTTATATCCTTGAAGTTATTGGTTTATCGATTATTTATCTATATTTCATTTTACAACAAACCAAAGGAAGATGCAAACACTGTACCAGCTTCGACAAATGGAACACCCTCAGTTCCAGAACCTGAAAATGGAAGTTCAGTGAAGATAGAAGACAAAATCGTTATTCTGGAAGGTCTTAATACTGTCAGTGCTCACGAAGAATGGACTGCATTGGCTGTTAGTGGTCAGCTTTCTGAACCCCGTTATGAGGTGTGTCATATGTTCCCTTGCTTCTCCTGTTTCGTAACCTGTAGGACTATTACCCTATTTTCCTTTCTCTTTACCCTATTTACTTTTGTAACATTGACGTGAATTTTGGCTGCTGCAGCATGGAGCAATTATACTGCAAGACAAAATGTATATATTTGGTGGAAACCGCAACGAGCGTTATCTTAGAGACCTTCAATTTTGTGAAGCTCATTGTGATTATGCAGCATGTCATACGTATGAATCTCCTACTTTATTATTGGCTTGGACACGGAGGTATATGAGCAGATGTTCTTCCATAGTTTGTCGCCAAGTCATTCTTAACCAATTGTTTGTCCCGTACACACTGCCCAGATTAACGACCCATTTTTATTAATAATCCCTACGTGATCTATGTGCTTCTTCATGCAAAGATTACAGATAGCCTCATAGATTTTTGTCGAATTGCCAAATTGAGTATGGCGTCAATATGCATGGGGACAATGACGATTTTTTTCTTCTAGACTGCAAACTAAATACCGAGTTTTTAGGTTATTCATTATGTTGGTATTTCCTGCTTTGAGAATTTCCTGTGTTGAATTAACTAGGCAATTTTGAGAGGTCTAAGTTATTTAAGTAATATAGTTGGGAGTAGTTTAAGAGTGGTATGAAGGCAGTTCTTATCACCGTAGGTGATTCTTAGAAATTGAGGCATTGTAACTGTTGTAAGAATTTCTCGCTCTGTTTTCCATTCTAATTAGTATAAGTGTGTTTACTTTCTTTTGGGGATATCTTTAAGCAGAGTGAGGGAGCAGCTTCTCTACTGAAAGCCTACATGTTGTGTATTTACATGTTTTTACAGAGTACACTGACAGATAGTATGTAAGCCTGTTAAATTTGTGCATGGGTGAACATTAAAACATGCTCCTGTTGTAGGCTGTTTAATTTTTCTTAATTTGAATAAGAAATTCTAATCATTATCAACATAGAGTTTCAAGCCATGAAGATAGTTGATAGGCTGAAGAACCAGGGATAATAGCAATAGATATATGGGAATTAGCTCATGTTGATCGTTGCAAGCAGGGAATTTTAGAGCAGTTAATTAACATGAAGTACTAGATCTGAATCTTTAGACTTAACTTATTTGGAAATATAATTTGATGGATTTGTACTACTACCTTGCCAACGCTTTCAGGGGCCAGAGTCATGCTGCCGCTGCAGGAGCAGTGTCTTGCAGATATTGTGCCTCGCTACCTCAACTTATTTGCCCCATCTGCTGGCTCATGTGTTGCCTCCGTCCACCGTCCAGAAGAGCAAGCGGGCTTTCAATCTGTGGCCAATTGGTCGCTAAAACTATCAGACTTTATAAAATGGCCGTGATTGCTTATCAGCTCAAGCTACGGTTTCCTCTCTCCAGCAGCATCCTCCTTGGATGGCCACCATGAGGTAATGCCATCCATTTGATAAAGATACCTGACTTGCGTCTTCCACCACTCTATTTATCTTAATATTGAGTCTTCCAATATTCGTTGTAAAATTCAAATGGAGTAAGCAAATTTAATATGTTGATGACTTTGTACTTGACAAACGGATCTATTATAGGTTGCGGATGTATTCTTATACCATAAAAGGGCTATATTGGGTTAGTTCAGGGTTTTCGACCTTACTTGATATCCATTTGTTTGTTGTTTCCGATATAATACATAGTTTTTGTCTATTGATTCATTATGTACTATAAATAAAGGTTTAAGCAACAACTTTTAAAGGGCCGAGTCAGATGCATACATATCTTAAATTTAAATATCGTTTTTTAGAAAATCTCCTGCAATAATTTAAATTAATTTTATCAATATTGGTTCGAAAATGGTATTTCCTTTCTATACATTGCATGGCACATGTATTGACGTTAATTAGATGTAATATTGTTTCTTTCTTATGGTTTTTACTTGAGAGATCATATCATCTTTATCCATTCCCATAGCACCTCTATTCAATTTGGATATGATACTCCAGAAAACATTAATTGATGAACTATCTTTGTAGCTATCTTATGGATCACTGTATTGCATTAATTCTTGCATTAATTCCACTGTTGATGAATTTTTGTTTTCGATCCAGTGATGAGTATTTGCTTTGTGAGGTCTGGAGAACATGAGGTATGTTCTTTTATTTCTTAGTCATTTACTTAAGATCGAATAATCCACTCATCTTATTTACTATGCCTCTTAACTTCTATCCGATACATATTTATGGTGCATTGTCTTCTTGTGGAGTTATATCTAGCCACGGATAATTATATTTAGTTAGAGAAGACAATGGCAAGCTACTTCCACCACTCTATTTATCTTAATATTGGGTGCCTCCAATATTCGTTGTAAAATTCAAATAGAGTAAGCAAATTTAATATTTTGAGGACTTTGTACTTGACAAACGGATCTATTATAGGTTGTGGTTGTATTCTTATATCATCCCTGTCATGAGAAATATTGACGAGAAGGTCAATTTAGGGTTCTTAGCTATTCTGTATGGGATCACCAAATTACCACAAACTTACATCAAAATGTTATTTTACTAGGAGCAGATTTAATATTTGTACTGTGAAGTTACGATGTTTTCATGATAGCCTGACTGAAATGGAAATTTCCACTTCGATTTTCTTTTCTTAGAAGCTCCATTCAATTTCTTTTGAGGTATATTCTCTTAGATATTTGCATGAAGTTGCAGTTAAGATAAAAAAGCATCTCATCATACATACCATCCAAAAAGTCATTTTTTGTGAGATTTTCACCCATATACAAATTTCAGTGCAGCAAATAATTGAATATATTTTACGAATTCTTTATATACCCATATGTGTTTGGTCAGATTGATTTGATCCTCCGGGATGATCAACCTGCCAAGATTCTGGCCATGTTGTCTTCTGCACCCACCATTCTGCTGGACTATGAGAGATCATGGCATTCTTCCTCTCTGGCACTGCCTCAAATTTACCTCTACAGAAGCATGTTATGATTCATAATACTGCCCGTTAAATGACATGATACTAAAGATCAGTTCAGATGAAAGAAAGACATATTATTACGTTCAATACCACCACACGGTGCGGCGTGTCGCCGCGCCATACTATGATTTGATTTCGATGATTCGTTTATATACAAGCGACATGTAGTTGTTTAGCTTCAGTGATCCGCATCCGCATGAAGTTAGAGAATGACACTTCATACGTGGTTTATTTTGACTTGCCTTCTTTAGTAATATTCAGTGGACAATATATTCAGTCGATTTTAACGGAGTTTCATTACCTATTAGTTATTATCAGTAGTTAATATCAGTTAATACTGCTTGGGTATGATGTGTACAAGTTTCTTTCGTGGATGTGCATGTTCTACCGAAACCTTATTTTTGTCCAACTGACTGATCGAAATTCTGTTAATAAGAAATAAAGGTTTTGGTGTCATGTTTGTATTTTACTTCCATCCATCAGTTAACATGCCTACGCCAAAATTCATTTGCTACAAAGCCAATAGTTCAAGTCTTCTAATTGATCATATGTTTTTTATCCGATGATTGGTGGAAGTGGAGACGAGTTCTCATGTTTATGGGTGGAGAATGAGGAACCTGGTTTGGTATGTTGATTGCAGATTATCCAAATACTGGTTCTTATGTTGAATTTCATTGTTGCAGCTTTATGTGAAGTGACCATTGAATCAACAACAACTAGAGTACATGAGCTACTGAATATACATGAGATATGCAAAGAAGAAGACCCCTGGTTGTCAATGTTGTATTTTATTGACTTATAAGGTTTTGTTGTTTACTTCCAGTTTGCTTATCTGTCCATGCTGCAATTTATACTGCATGAACAGATGAACTTCACCCTGTGATTATATCAGAATTACCGAAAATTATCCTCTACAGGGGATTCGGTGCACAATTAGGTTTTAAAGTTGCGAGCAAGCTGGCATTTACGACGACCTAAAAGGTAAATGGTCTGGACAGTCACAAAGACGGTAGATACTTTCTTTTCGAATTTATTTTGTGTAGAATGGATGCTCATTCCATGTTTTTAGACATGTTTGTGAAATGGTGTAACTTCGATGATTTTGTATCACACTCAATATATCCAAATGTTGCTCGGGTTTTTTGATATTTAGCTCAGCCTGAACAAGGTTGGTAAAGGCTATGGTGCTTACTTAGATTTTGTGGTTCAGTTAGATTTTGGACAGGAGTACGTCAATTCAAATAGATGTATATAAGTTGATTATGAGGCTATTTGTTGTCAAAGTAAGAAAGTTTATAGACCGTAGAGAAATTTTGATCAGAAAGTTCCATGCCTGGTTACATATGATCTGATCATGTCTTAAGATTATTTATTTCCTAGAATCATATAAGTAACTTACATGGTTAATATTAGCACTCTTATTTCTGATACTTATGCAATCTTAAACCATTCCTTAATTATTTTTTGTCAGTATAGTACGCCATATAAGTATGATGTTTCATTGTTCTATTCTCAGATTTACATGTTCCTTGCTCATGTCATATATTGCTGCTTTGCTTCTTTTTCTAACAAGATATACTCGACACCATCTCAGATAGCATATCAAATAGAAGGAGGCAAGGTAGTAATTAAGCTTGACAGAGAAAACATATGTACATCAAGAAGTTATACTCAAATCTTATACATTCGACTTCCATTGAGAAAAATATAGGTAGCACTGTTGCTACTTCTAACTTCCATCCTCTTGAACAATGGTACTATGCTACAGCATGTAATTTAAGACAATTCTAATTAGTACATATGGCCATTTTTTTGACAAAAGGAAATCAATGAAACTCATTTTGTGTGACCAGTAGGCTGCATACTTCTTTGATATGTATTGTGCTATCTGATACATTTGTATTCAAGACTGCAAGATTTATAGAGTTGTTTGTCATTTTTGTAATAGCCGCTTAGCTTTATATCTCTATCCTGCAATATGATTTATATTTATCATGCCCTTGGTTATCTATAGTTCATAGCATTTCATTCTAAGTTTAAGTATACGTTATCTACTTTAAAGAGAATCAGAATATAAATGACCACAAATCTGCTTCTCTTGATATGTTTTTGAACAGACAAGTCATATGACATACTTCCCTCAAGCACCTTTGGATTTTTATCAGGATCTATAATTGGCAGAACCCACTTTGTTACCGGAGAAATAGCCCAATTTACATCCGACCTGTATGTGGATGAGCATTTTTATTTTGTATCCGGACTTTTGAGCATGCATTATTTTTTAGGATACCCACCATTTAGGTTAGTGGTTCAGGTCACCTTCTTCTCTAGGTGCAGCTTAATCTACTTTCGGGTTCTGTAACTTAACGTTATCATGAACATATTAACATTCCATATAACCACACGGGCACGGCGTGTCGCCGCGCCAAGTTGTCTAGTATATATAAAAGAGTAATAGATGGCATTTGTAGGTTTCAAAGAATTCGAGAACTTGCCTCTGACAAGATGGTTAGGAGGGTGGTTGTATCCAGCGAGTTCAAACCCCAGATTTGATGCTGATGTTTCTCATTTAAGGCGGAATATTCTTCAGTGGGAGGCGACGTTCCCGTCGACAGCGAGACGCCCGTGGTGACTTCGTCAATCTCAAGACTTGACCCGCCGACTCGGTCTCTCGGAGGTGCTCATAAGGGTAGGGTGTGCGTGCGTGCGTTCCTCGGGTGAGTGTGTGCGCGTGTATATGAGCGTCTGCGTTGTACTGTGTTTCGCAAAAAAAAAGTTTCAAAGAATTTAGAAAAAAATAGAAGTAGATAATGATGAACTCTACTGGCGCGAAAAAAATCCAATATACGAAATTTGTATTTTAGGCAAAGCAAAAAATGACAAAAGTGTGGATCACGAAGGTGAACTTTGCATATTTTAAAATTTTGTCAGCTTTGTCATTTTCTGTAGCGCAGATACAAATTATTTCGTGTAGGCTTTCTGCACAGTTCGACATTATCTATAGGTAGTAGGATTTTTTGTTTAGAATTTTTTGAAACTTTGAAACAGAGATTAAATTTTTTTTTTCAAAAAATGGGGCTCCATGCAGCCGTGTTTATGCACCATCTGAGGTGTGTAGGGCTTTTTAGCTATGTGCTTTGTTTGTGAAATTGTGCCATAGAAATGTCTTGTTCTTCTGAATGAATGTAGTCAAATGCATGACCGACTGTTCTAGATCGATTGTTTGTGACACAGTTCTTTGGATTGCTTGAGGCACATCTCCGAATGTTGTCGTTTGATTCCACGATTCCATAACATCTTGATATTGAAAAGGTGCAAATAGGTTTAATATGATTCAGTATCGCTCATTAAGGAATGACACAATAGCAACGAACCAGCTCATTATGGCGAATTAAGACATTAGAGGCTCAATCATGTACTGCCTCAGCTGAAGCAGTACAACGACGGTGATATTTGAATGACACGAGCTTGCAATCATTTCTAAAATCTCCAGTCAGGTCTAAAGCCAGATTACTTGCTCCAGTCATGGCTATTGCAGGATATCTAGCTTCGATTCTAAAAAAATTACAATGTATCTTCTGAGTTCACGTTCATTTCCCAGAAGTGTCTTCCTGGTCCACTTGATGCTCCGTCCAGTCCAGTGTACCCACATCCTTCTCCATTCTCCAAGGATTAAGCGCGCAGATATCCTGAACCAGTGTTGAGCCATCAGTTGTCTGTGCCGAAGTAGCGATCACCATACTCTCCCAAACCTGGGATGACCCTGAATTCCTCGTTCAACCCAGAATCTATCTCAGACGTTACAATCTTCAACCTTGGAAATCGCTTGCACACACAATGGATCCCTTCAGGAGCCTACAAACAAATTGAAACGCACTAAAGCAACAGAAATAAAGAGAACAAGGAGCAAAATCAATTCAGTAAGCTAAGACATTTACCGAGATAAGATTAAGGAATATGATCCTCTCCTCAGGAACACCTTTCCTTATGAGAAGATCTATAGCTTGATTTGCTGAGTTTCCTACAAAACAAAGGCGAAGGTTGAACACTTCAGTCACGAACAAAGCGAAAGGTTAGCTGGTGCAATATCAATTCAACTGCAGATGGCCCGACGAATTACGGACTTGTGATTCTAAAGAACACTAATCATCTACTCCCTCCGTTCCAAATTAAGTGACACAGATACTAAACCTGCGTCACTTAATTTGGAAGGAGTACAGATACGTATAGAAGCAAATCTTCCAAAGCGAACAATGTGTCACCAAACTTCCACCAAAGAACAAGCTTCTTAAATCACTGGTTATACATTACCAAAGGAAATAATTATCGATGGGTGTAGTGATTTGGTATCATGTAACATCTAGATACTATTGTGTACATACATTCCAAATGCATAACTGCATCGAATAAAAAAACTCATATATATAGAAGAATACAAACCTAGGTTGTGCCAACAGAAATTTTACCCAAGACAACCTAGATCACTTAACTTTAGCGCAAACATAAATGAACAAGAATATAATGGGCAAACATAACTGACCTGTTCCAAGCACCGGATCCAAAAGCAGAACATGCCGTTCAGCTATATCCATTGGCAGTTTGTGGTATATGAGCTAGATGCATATAGTGTATTATAGTTATTGAGACCATAGAAACTTCAATTATTTAAAGAATTCTCGAGGTTTTCGTTAATCACGAGATATTAATGCTTACCTGCTGTCCGTTATCTCCAACACGATGAATCAGAATCTTGCCAATTTTTATTCCTTTACAGCAAGCACGTAGTGCATTCTCCATACTTTCACCACTGCAATGACAAGGCTGCGTTTACAATTGTGCTATAGTTTCACTGTCATATTGCAAAATTGTTTTGCTCATCATAGCACAATTGTGCTGTGTTTACAATTGTGCTATATGTTAACAGAATGGATGAGCAAAACATCCGGAGTGACTGATGCACGATATCATGAAATTCTATGCATAACATGCCTGGTATGCAAAATAGTAAGACTTGTATTTAGAGACATCAATTCCTGATGATGAATTATGATTCCGGGTCAAATGGGACATGGGTTCAAACTTGCAGTCTGGACTCTGGACTATAAAACTATCTTGCAACTAGAAAGATCATGGCACATAGAGAAAACTAACATGCCAGGACATAAAAGAATGTAGAGCTATACTCATAATTCTTTTGCAGGATTAACTAGCATCTCCAATAGAAGGATCGAAAGAACAGGTTCTGTACAATAGTAAATTAATTAATTCACTCTGTGTGCCCGTCGTTCAGATGAATTACTTCTGTCAAAGGTGTGGGCTCGCATGTTGGGTTGACAATAGCTATTTTCAGAGTTTACCTTCGGACAATAGACACTCCACATAGCTTCTTGCAGAAATCAACTCCCATATAAACAGATCCTGGAAACAAACAAGTAAAGCATGGCATGATGTTCGGCACAAATAAATATCTAGAAGCACGTGTACACCTAGCATTCCGGAAAACAGATAAATATATGAAATTGACAGGATCAGACACAAACATCCTTATATCTAAAAAAGTTCCAGTTTTCCAAAAGATTAATTTTCTATGCATATTAAATCAGACCATTCAAATTCAAATGTTTACAACACAGCACAAATTGCTGCTTCAAAGGAATATATACTATTTTATCGATATATAAAGCAGGTGACAAATTCCACAACTCAATAGTAGAAGCATTAGTAGGTGTGACTCGCCATATCAACAAGTTTCCGTTTCTACCCAGTATGTGCAACATCAAAGATATAGATATGAAATAACTCTATGGAATAAATTCTCCATATCAACAAGCTTCAGCTTCTACCTGGTACTGTGTACGATCAAAGATAAATCTGCCAGTGGGGAGAAGCAACTCTATACCCACAAGCTTCTGTTTCTATCTAGTACGGTGTAACATCAAACCTATAAATTAAAATATTCCAGGAAGAACAAGATAGCATTTCGTCAAAACATTATGTCATGCCTCGATTAGATTTTCCTTCCCATTATTGTTCAAGTGGAAGTCCTAGTCTTTGAAACATTTCAGAACTTACGCTGTAAACTGTTTAGCAATAAAAAAAGTACAAGAAAGATGTTCTAGTTGATCAAACAGTTATTTTCTAGGAAGTTTTAACCAGAGCCAAATATTCCCTGAACAATACACGAAGTGAAATCAAGATATGCAATGCCATTTGCAATTTACCTGTTGGAGTAATAATCTGCTTTTCTGTAAATGGCAAATGCCCCAGACCATGCTCAACTACCTAACATGACATTTTCCATACAAACAGCAGACCAGTCAAATCAATTTATAAGTCGATGCAATTTACTACGCATGAAATCAACAAAAAGGGATAAAGGCTATGCAAACAAGAGAGGTACCAAACGTATTAACCGGTCTGAATAAAAGACAAAGTCAGGTGTAGTGACGTCCCTGTCACGAATCAGCGTATGCATTCCTCGGATCTGACAAATTAATAATCATAAAGGCATAAAGAACTTTGAAACAAAGTGAACAAATGGCTTACAATCAATAATGATGATAAACATTACCTGGAAAGTTGATTGAACTACATAGACATTAGGGAAGATTTTGCACAAGTCATGCATACCAAGCTTTGTACGAATATGTTGAACGATCAGGTCGACTGCAACATGGTTATCACCGCCTCGTGGTATGATCACATCAGCATATTTCTTTGTAGGCAGAACAAAATCATCAAATGCTGGCTTCACAAACCTACCATACTGAGATGCCAAAAGAATTCCATATTACATCACAGGCATTTACATATTATGAAAATGAAAAAATATAGACGGAGTCTGCTCGCAAACCATAAGGATAAAATCAAAACAATAACGCGAAATATACAATAGTTAACCTACCTGGTCAAGCACCGAGATAACGCTTCTGCCTCTTTCAAGATTGTCACGTCTTATTCGTCGGGCAAGCCTAATATCCGCATCTGTTTGGATACAGCATGAAATAAAAGCAAATATGATGTTAGGGAACAAGAAGTCAACTACTATGATTTGTTTTGAGCCCAATCTATTAATTTGTTATAAGTACACTATATACCTAACACAGACCTGTATCCACAAATATTTTCATGTCCATAAGATTACGAACCCTTTGATCATGGAAGACTAAAATGCCCTCCAAAATTATGACATCTGATGCATTGACCTTGCAAAATGAAAATTTACAAGTCATTTAGTTGGCAAAAAGAATTCATAATCAGACCTGTTTTCCTGCTTATCCAGTACTTAAACTAACAATCTCTTGGTTGACATTTCCAGGTACTAAGAAAAACCAAGAAACAGGGTACTAAAATATATTGTTCTTATACTTAATATTTAAATAATATATATAGCATGATGATTCAGTAGTATAATTCAAGGGTTGTATTCTTTATCACAGCTCATTTTATACAGTTTACTTCAAATTGAAGAAAAAATACTGGGTAACTTTAAATTTTATCTCCCATAACATCTAATCTGGTTTAGTTCATAATTTAGAATACTGCATAATTTTGGAAGCAATTTGCCCATTCATACAAAATATCTGAATTCAGAAAGCATGCATGCAAAGCTGTAAATTATCAGCTTGTAGAAATGTTGTACAATAAAAATGTCATACTCAAACTAGTATTATTTTTCAACATCTCACTCAAGAAAGAAAATAGCACCCTCTGTATATTTAATATATCCCATTGAAAGCATAGGCTTGCACTCTACTATACGATATACCAGATGGTCATATCGTTGCACAGATAGAAAACAAGGTTTCACATCTAAAGTTATTTAAATGTCAAATGAGTTGAATTCAAAATTGTAAACACCGGAAACTTCTTAATATTAAGAAGTACATAAGGCATAACTCATCACTACCTTTCTGAACCTTTCAGAGCACCTTCGGTGATTCTTAAAGTCATATATTGGAACATTTACAGGCAATGCACGTTTTAGTTGCCCCATGCATTCAAGAAGTTGTTCTGTATCAAACGCATCTGTAAAAAAAATAGCGGACAACTCATTGTCTGATCACTAACAAAGGTAGCATACTTCCATCGACAAGGCAAGTGAAATACCAGGATGATCGAAATTGTAGTCTTGAGCAGATGCAGATTCTTCAGCAGTTAAGCCACGGTAGAAAGAATCCTACAAGATTAAAAGCCAAACTGAAACCAGGCATGTCGCAAAATGAAGTTTTCTCCCATTGATATTTGCAGCAAGATTGTGTATGGCAAAGTCGTGACTTCATTGTTCAGTTCTGAAGGTGTGAACGACAGGGTTCTTGTACACCCAACTAATCCCTAAGATGGTTTAAACCCAAACATATCATTATCCATATTATTGCTAAATGCCAAGAACATGCATTTGAGATCCAAAAACACAATCTAAGGCATTGATCCAAGGACTAACGAAAACCTGTTCCGAATTTACCAACTTTGAATTTCTAATGATGTAAACTAGCTCTCCCGACAGCCTAGGCACCAATGGACAACTCCACAGAAGCAATCACATCTGATTCGTAGCGACCTGCAACTCTTCCAAGCCAAGTAACGACTAGGCTAATACAGACCTTGAAATCTGATGAACTGCAGCACTCGGACACGACATACATAAGCTAGCTACAGTTAAGAAGCCCTAGTGGCAGTGTGCAGTGCAGGTAACAGAAAGCACTCTAATCGCAGTGGCCGCACCTGGTTGATGAGCACGACGCGGTGGTCGTGCAGCTGCTGGATGATCATGTCGCACACCGTGGTCTTCCCGGACGCCGTCCCGCCCGAGACCCCTAGAGAAACCCACGCAAATACTCGTCAGTTAGAACCTAGAACCAGCACCACATTGCATCGAGCAGCTGACGTAAAACACGGGGAAGAGGCCGAAGTTTACCGATGACGAAGGGCTGCCTGAGCGCGGAGGGGGAGACGAGCTCGGCGCCGTTGGCGTGGAGGGCCCCGTTGGAGTGGAGGGCCCCGTTGGAGAGGGCGGCGGCGGCGCCGGAGGAGGAGGAAGGGGAGGAGGGGGCCGAGGGGGAGGGGAGCGCAGCGCCTCGAGGCGGAGGCCGCTGAAGTGGGCCCCCACCGCGGACTCCATGGCGTCGTCCACCGCCTTGTCCGGCATGGTCGGTCTCTGGTCTCGCCGCCGCCGCCGCTCGCCGATCGACCGGGATTTGGTGGCTTCGGGTTTTTGCTTTTCCCCGACCCGACTCCGCTCGCGAATCGCGATCAGGCCTTTGATCCGACGGAAAATATAGGAAACGTGGTTGCCGGCGATGCGTGATTGCGTGGTGCGTGACTGCGTGCCCGACGCGAGACGGAGGGGGATGGGAGTGGCAGTGCACGTTCAGTGGCCGGGAGGCTGTACAGAACAATCACAATGCTTTTTCTCGACAGCAACAACAAAAATTGTTACATACGGAGTGCCACGTTGTGATGAGTATTTAACTAAACAGGATCTATGTTCCAAACAAGACCTAAAAGGTCAAACCATTATGTATTTAACTAAATCTCACTCTGGCGAGGTCACTCAAATCCACTTACATCTTAGTTGCAATTTTTAGTTTAGCACGAATCACGACGCAAATTCAACAGGTTAAATATTTTTGTCTCTGTTGTAACCCATGTGCAATTGCAAAATCTCGGCTGCAACCCATCATATGACACAGTACAAATCAATTTCATGGCACATGAGTCGATTGGGATGCTAATTCTTAGTCGAATGAGATTTAATATGGTTTCGGCGCGGGCAGAGACGAAAGCTAGCTTTCGGCACGGGCCGTGCCGAAACCTGCTGGATAAGCATACCCGTCCCCTTCTTCCTTCCTCCTTCTCTCTTCTCGACCTGCTTTCCTCCTTCTCTCTTCTGGTCCTTCTCTCTTCTGTTTCTTTCGATTTGCACCGACTCCTGCCCCCAAAAATCAGTACAAGCCCACAGATTTAAGAAATAGAGAAGAGGAGGATTGGGACATCTCCGATCTGTTGATGGGATAGCTTTTTGTGGAGGCGTTTGGTGGTGGAGGTGGAACAATGGTGGGCAACAATGGTGAAAAGTGGTGGTCGTGCTGGTGTTGGGGAAGCTAGATGCGTGGAGCGGTGGCGGTGGTAGATTGAAGCCGGGCAGCGGGGGCTACGCACGCGTTAAGGGTAAACCCCTAATCTCTAGATTTTTTAGGTTTAATATAATTTGTCGGTGGATGTGTAAAGATTAGTGTAGATATATGTGGTGGGTTAGATGTATTGTATATTTTGATTAGGATATTTATTTTCGGTGGTCGTAATATTTAGATATATTCACTATGTAGTATTTGATAATGGAATAAATTTTGTAGGTAATGGAACTGGTCGATATTGTTGTGCACTATGGTGCCGGTACAGTCCGTGCAACTGAGTCAGGGGTTGATCTCGGTGAATTTGAAAATGTGGAGATTCAGTTGACGGAGCCAGAGAAAGTGAAAATCAGCGTTGTCCAGTACTATTTGACGGTGAATTTCGGGTTTGATCCTAATTTCTGGACTGTTAGGATTCAGTCGTTATGGACCAAATCCCGATCAAATATTCGCTGGGAGTTTAGCTTTTACCCATTGTCGTCCAGTGCTCTGCGTGGACGGTACGTTTCTCACAGGCAAGTACAAGGGGCAGATCCTGGCCGCAATAGGTGTGGACGGCAATGGGCAGATCGTCCCGATTGCCTTCGCCTTCGTCGAGGGTGAGAATTATGATAGCTGGATATGGTTCTTCAGGCAATTGAAAATGGCAGTTGTGAAGACTCGGCCAAATGTGTGCATCCTTCACGACAGGCATGCTGGTATGCTTAAGGTTATAAAGGCACTGCAGCACCCCGCTGAGGATGAACCAGCACCATGGACTGACATGTAGAGCCGCTGGTGTATGCGCCATCTCGGCGCTAACTTTTACTCATGCTTAAAGAGTAAAAGGCTGATGAATCTGTTTAAAAGACTGTGCAATCAGAATCAGGAGAGAAAGTACCAGTTTCTGTGGGAAAGACTGACTGAATTCACTGGGCAGCAAGTGAAGGAAAGCTGCACAGGCGCAAGCGTTAGCTACACAACTTGCTGCGGCGCAGGTTGCTGCGGCACAGGGTGATGCGACACAGGGTACTGCGGCACAGGTACGGCATCATGACTACCAACCTAGCTGAGGTGTACAATTTTGTACTCAGAGGGAATATGGGTTTGCCACTAACAGCACTGGTGGAGGGTATTTTGCACGGAACATTGACGTATTTCAGAGATAGACGTCGTGAAGCCGTCGAGCATATTGATTATTATACCAACACACCTTACTGCCGCAAGATAAGACCAAGAAGATAAAGAAGACACGGATGCACACGGTCATTCGTATTGGTAATGAAGAAGCGAGGTACGAGGTACGCTTACCAAACTCAAGAATTGGTGCGGGTAATGAGCTGAAAACCCATGAGGTCATAATTAGTGCTAACCCCCAACGTGCGAGTGCACGTGCAACAAACCGAGACTGCTTCACCTCCCATGTTCTCATGTCCTTGGTGTTTCTGGCCAGTTGGGGATGAACCCAGTCAGTTTTGTCTCAACGTATTACATGAAGGAGGCAGTGGTTGAAACTTGGACCGGGGAGATGACAGGATTTAGGGTAGTTGGCAACTTCAACAAGGTCAACCCAATGGAACGAGAATATACTCCGGATCCTGCTCTTATGAGAACTAGCAGAGGAAGACGGAACTCGCGTCGCATCCGGAATGATATGGACGAGTCTGAAGCTGGTGGATGTACTCGACATTGCTTGTATTGCAATCTTTTTGGGCATAGAGAAGTATTGTCCCACATACGGCCTAGGACCTGCTCCTGACCCTGCAGTCGTTCCTGATCCTGTAGTCGTTCCTGATCCTGTGCGCGGTCGAGGAAACCGACGAGGTGGGCAACGTGGCTAGCACTACATTTCAATTTCTATGCACTATGTTTTAATTTGTACGTGTCTGAACTATGGTCTTAATTTGTACGTGTCTGAACTATGGTTTAATTTGTATATACCTGAACTATGTTTTAATTTATACGTGTCCGAACTATGGTTTAATTTGTGCGTGTCTGAACTATGGTTTAATTTGTATGTCTCTGTCACTATGTTTAATTTGTATGTGTCTGAAAATACCGTTTGGGCTTGTTTCGGCACGGCCCGTGCCGAAAGTGGTCTATTTCGGCACGGCCCATGCCGAAAGCGGGTGTTGGCACGGCAGTTACGTGAAGCGGTTTGTCTGCGGCCATGCAGAGGGTGCTTTCGGCATGGGCCCGTGCCGCCGTGCCGACGGCGCGCTATTTTTTAAAAAGTTTGAAATCACGTACTATTTTCCGAATAAAGATTTAAAAAATATTATTTAAAAAAAATTCTGAGGAATCAGATCAAAGGATCCAAACTGCTATGCAGTCAACCAGAAATTGCACTCCTTCGATATCACCATTATTATTATTGTTACAAGCTCCAAACTACCTGAAAGTAGTTTCCAAAAAAAATAGTGCGCAGCCACTGGAATAACTAGCCAAAGAGCACATTTTATTCAGACCTCGCCGATCAATTTCCAGCGCTAAAGCGCGAACTCAGGCTGTGTACGGGCGACGTGCAGATTGGTTCTAGTTTACAGCAGAGACAGCCAGAGTCCACAGCCACAGATCAGCTTTGGTTTTGGGACACCTCGACGCTCTTCCGTAGCACCGATATGACCTCCCCCGGGTCGGCGGCTCCAAATATAGAGCTTCCAGCGACGATGCAGTTGGCCCCGGCGGACGCGGCAACGTCGATGGTAGAAGGACCCAGGCCACCGTCAACCTACAATGTCAGATCAGGAAATGGTTTCAGCAAACAGAATTATCACGAGAGAAGATTGCCTATGAGGAAACGAAACGGTTGAACATGGATCGCATTGTACCTCTATGTCAAGGGAAGGGTACTTCTTTCTCAGCGTACGCACCTGGAGAAATCAAGGTTTCAGGAGTTGGTCACTCAGAACTTTCCTGAATCAGAAAGATGGAGTGTCAAAATGGATACCTTATCCATCATCTCTGGCATGAATTTCTGACCAGCAAAGCCAGGCTCAACTGTCATGATAAGAACTAGTTCTACAGGGTTTTCTGCTTCCACCTGTCAAAGCAGTTATCAGCTTAACTATTAATAGCTTGAGAGCATCCCTCGACGTGAAATGCAAATCAACAGGAAGGCTCGGATAATTAATGATAATAATGAATTCAACAAAAACAGGTTTGAGCAGATAATCGCTTATTCATAGGTAAGGCCAAGCTGTACAGTACAGTATGATGATTGTAAGAATGGGGAGTAAAATGCTCCTGGGCAAGGGAAACAGGATGTGTTTGTTGAATGATCATTTGATCAACAAGTCGTACCAGAAGTTAATGCAACACGTTACTACTTTAACGATACAGCACATACGACAACAAACGCTAGTACACTTCCTCAATAATATAAGTAGTACTCCAGAGGAGGACACCTGTATATTATGAACTACAGTACAAATAAAGCTAACCGTAAAACATGAATAAATGCATATAAGCTAACTACTCGTGCTAGCTGACATTCTAAGAAAACTTATATGAAAAAATTGTTTCTCTCGTGGTTTTTTCTTTATTTCCTTAATGTACAACATGGTAATCTAGAAAAATTGTATCGAGTGTATGAAGTTACCAGGGGGAAAACATACTCCACGGGAGTACCAGGTCTCAATGATACTCCGGGCCTCATGCCCTTTGCTTTAATGCTTTGGATGAGCTCTTTCCAGCTATCTGCACCAAGTTTTCCATAAGGCAGTGAAACCCATGAACCATTTACCAACATATGTTTATTTACCTCTTGTTACTTCTATATGGAATGTGAATCCTGAGGCGCCAGCTTTCCCAAATGCCTCTACATAATCTGAAGGATTTGTCACCATGAGATGGCAGTCCAAATATGCCCTACAAATCGAGAACAGATAGCATTATTAGGTGCATACAGGAACACAAGCCATCAAAGTAAACATAAGGCAAGAAAGGTCACCATACTTGGTGTGCTTCCTCAAACTCTGAATAACTGGAGCTCCAATAGTCAAATTAGGAACGAAGTGCCTGCATATGCAAACAGCCAGCTTTAAATTTGATGGCTTTTCTTTGTCATCGCCACAAATGGTCTGTCATCAAATTTCCCAACAAGATGAATGCATCTTCCTTTAAAATTGATCAACAAATAATGTAATAATGATATTCTTATCTTAGTCTTTGATCTGGAAGTTTTAGAAAGATTTTCAAGGGAACAACCATACGTAAGATCTGTATGATCCTCTTGGCAATAAAAAATTACAAGAGTTGCATATGAAGAAGTACTGCAATTTATGTCAATAACTTGCTGTGACACAGTCCAGCTCCTAAAAGGCTTAAACAGCATATTTAGCAAGCATATTCTGTTTTTCACCATCTTCGAAAATGTGGCTATTTTCTATGTTATTTTATTTGTTCAAGGTGTGTGATCTCTGTCCAAGCAGACAGAGGGAATAGCAGACAGAGGGAATACCATCACCCTATTGATTGCACATACATCTTGTTACCATCATTGACAACTCGAACAAATGTCCTAACGATTATTTTCAAAACACAAGGACCGCATTCCTTTAAGTACGCAAAATTTAAAACTATTTGCCCTTGTTATGACAGTGCAAATTTTAAGCAGCTTTTTTTCAAGTTTGATCACATGACTATCAGGCTAATTGTTTCCCTTTTTATATACATATTTGGAAGCTCATGCTCATTCTGTAAGATTTATTAAGATCTTGCATCCATGTACAGGATGCTCCAATAAGTAAGGTGTTTAAAAAAAAGTAGACAAAGCAATTAAGAGAACATATGTGTGTGTGTTAAAAATAAAGTTCATCTAGGTAGATGTGGCCTGTGCGCATGTATACAGTGACCTGCATACTTAACTTAAGCACCCACTACCAGCCTTCTATGCTAGAAGATAAAAATGGAGGAGGCCTTCCTACTTCTTAACAAATAAATGAGCAACAAAAATGGGCAAAGATATGTGAGACATCAATAGTTTTTAAGGCACCATCAAGCGTCACAAAAATTCAATGGCAGATCAAAATTGATCTATCGCCTCCACAGTGGAAAGTAGAGACCAACTCACCCATCCTGCAAGGTAGAAAAGGAACAGTGTGAGCATAAAGCAAATGAACTTCCAAGTCTGTATATCCACGATTAATGCATGCAATCCCTGTCTAACAGAAAAGAAATGGAGCGCCACCCGTGAATAGTTACTATCTTGTACAGGCATTAGTTTCGCAGATAGAAACTAACGCGAACCTGATGGTACTCTGCAAAACGAAGTTCAGAGTATCCTTTCGGTAGCAGAAGGCAGTCACAATAAGATTGCCAATTCTGAACAGATTATACCGAATTGCCTAAGCTACGCAAGCCCGAATGTTGTGTGCAGAAATAAAAGCGCATGTCAACTCCTCTGATTCAGCAGCTGAATCCTATTATCCCTACCTACCCAACCCTGACGGGCTAACAGCGGCAAATGACTAAGCTGACACAGCAGCGCGCGGCTCGATCCTAATCCTAAGCACCATGATTGGACGAATCGAGGGCCCGTACTGCTTCTCTAGATGGCTGATTGATTGGGCAGGGTAAGGAAACGAATGCGGGGACGGGAGGGGATGGATCGTACCATGACGTCCATGTGGAGCCAGTCGGCGCCGAGGCTGACCATGCGCTCGGCCTCCGCGGCGAGGTTGGCGAAGTCCGACGACAGCATCGACGGCGCTATCTTCGCCGCCGCCGCCGCCGCCATGGTGTTGGTGCTTCCGATTAGACTTGGTGGCTGTCGGGTGGGGTGGTAGCTGAATCCTGAATGTCGGAGTGCGAAACGGACGATGTTTTCGTTCAGATCGGGAGTCAGGGACGACGGCTTGTTTCACGACTGCGTTTGTGGCAGGTGAGCCGCCGTGGCCCGCTTGTCAGTGACTGGAACCCCCTACTGCGAGCAGCCTGACGTATCTACTCGGTGGAAGGGAAGACGAAGTCCACGGACACAAGTCTCACTTTGAGGTGGCTTCTCACTTGACGAAGAGTTCATCATGGCCACTCCGATCAGCATTATCGTATTTCTCAGTCCATTGAGACTAACTTAGGGGCGTGTTTGGTTTGCTGAAGGATCTCGTTTTGGTCATTGCATGTAATTTTTGCCCATTTGATTGACTGGACTGGTTCACGTTGTTGCATAACACGAAGATTAAAGATGTTTGTTATTGGGCAATGATCATGTACTTGTTCATTTCTATTGTCTATGTATGCCTGTATAGGGGTCCTTGCACCGTACCAAAGACAATGTAGACATCATGTTTATCTTATTTTCAGAACCTAGCCTCTAATCCCTAAGACATATCTGACGAAGTGTTCATCATCAGTCCTATACGATCAGAACACAAAAGACCGTAAATCATAGAACAGAACACACACACACAAAATTGACAAACACGATCAGTTCTTCTAAATCTAAACGTTGATCGAACTCTACAAACATGCAGATCTATTGTGCATGTCACAACACGCCGCATAATCGATTTCGATATACAGATCTAAGCTACATACAGTGGGGAAGGTGGGTGTAGATCATCTTACCGCCATTGGAGAAGTCACCTTCTATGAAGGTGAGGACGCATCACGTTCGCCAGTGCCGTGGAGATCTTGGATGTCGAAAACAAATTGTCGCCATCACCAAAGATGTTAGCGGCGGAGCACTGCACTCGCCGGCGGTAGAGATGACGGGAGTGGTGAGAGATGAGAGGAGAAGAGCGAGTGGAGTGAGTGGGGAGAGCGAGCGCTGAGAAGATTTATGGCGCGTGTTCCCGAAGGAACGAGGAGTTTCCCGCCGTCTCGCGCCACTGATCCACGCGTGCAACCGCGTTCGACCTTGAACATCTACAGGGCAAAGACCTGCCAATATTTCATTCCCCTAAATACCAGTTCTACCATCTCTCGGGTTGACGCCTCTGTCATCGCACCTCCAGAACCTCTCTGGTTGCTGCCTTTTCTAAAGCGAGCTGTGCCCACAAGTAAACCTCCAGAACCATTCACACCAACAGACCGGATAATTAACACATGAAGAAAAGGTTTGTTGGCAATTTCTTCACAGGAACAACATCTGTTTCCGCAAGTAAACCATAGGTTTCCAAGAAGTATCTGTGATCACATCTCCAATTTCTCAAAGTATACAGCAAAAGCATGTCTAAAAAAAGAGACGAAGACCAGTCAATGCATAAGTATACCAGAAATATAAGGTGGCGGATGAAATAGATCAAATATTACTACACTAGTACACATAACCGTAAATTAGAGCCGGCCCCAGAGAGTCACCTAAGCCGGTTAACTTCACCGTTTGTAGGCGTGGGTTTCTAATGTATACTTCATTAGAGCCTGTACACTGTGGCCGGCTGTAATGACTCCTCCCCTCAGACGGCCGTGAAAATCAACCGTCTCTAATATGGAGACGGCCAATAGACGCACCCCTCTGTAAACATGACTAATAATCAGAGACGTACGTAAACGGCTGTCGCACAACCCGTGGGGTCCGACATATCCCTCCGGCGTAATATTCGTTGCCTCCGGGAATATATCTGGGGGGTCCAACTTGATGTAGCAAATTAAAACAGAATAATTACAGCAACCCGACCGACTTTAGCCAGCTAGTTATACAAAGCAGAACCTACCATTATTGAAATCAGTTATACAACACGTACATGTAGAAAATGTTCAGGAAACTAGATAGATAGATTATTGAAAACTGCATTTTCGTGCAAACAAACTACCTAGAAAATTGATAAACAATCTAGATGAAATATTGTTCTATATGATCTGCATCTCAATCATGACCTCCAAGCTTAGGTGATTGGTGTTCCTCATAATGATCAAAACAGGTTGATTGGTCTTCAAATGCTTGCCTTCAATGAAATTCTTCCACCCCAGCTGTCGAACTCAATGCGGGCATCATTTTCCTTTTTGTACGTAATGGTTGATACGGCCCCAGCTGCTCCAAGTCGTAGTCCAGCTTTGTTATGAGTTGGTAGGCCAGTGTCTTGCACTATGATCATACGTAGTTTCTACGCATAAAGGACATCATACAGTATATTAACTTAGGAAAGAGGCATATATACCGGGTAAATAGGCAGTTGTTTTTGAATTTTAAGTTTGGAAACAGGCACATATATACCATATCATATCTCTTCAAATTTATGGTCATCAAACGAGTTACAAAAGGAACACCAACATCGGCTGTTACGGGTAGAAGCTGAACCAGGCGGTCGTTCTCATCTGTATCCAGATGAAATCTTCGGAAAACTATGTAACTGCCCCCTTCGTCACTCCCAACATAACTCACAAAACAATAGGCAAAACTTTCATAATCCTCCTCATTGTGCTCTTCATTGTTGGCATATTCCATAAAGGCAACAGAGATCCTGGGATTTGGTCCTACAATAGTAAAAACAAGCAACACTACTCCCCTGTGAAAATTGGTGTGTTGGACGAAGTGTTCCCATCCTAAGCCGTGCAAGCGGGTCTTCCTCTGTCCTTAGGTCACATAAATGGTGTATGTTTTCTCAAGAGCACGAAACAACATAGTGTCTCCTACTACCCGGTTGAACGCTTTCCGAGCATTGCACGGTGCTACCTATGCAACAAAAACATGATAAGCGGTATTATACAGTACTATGCAACAACACGTTAAAGAATATTAGAAGTTGTCGTCCTACTTATGAATGACTTACGAATGACTTAAGGGGAGGCGCAGCCGCGGGAAATGGCAGCGGGTACGCGGGCAGTGAGGGGGACGGCGGCGGGGAGGGAGGGGGTGGCGGCGGGGAGGCGGGCGAGGGTTTGGTGGGGAGGTGGGCGAGATTTCGATTTGTGGCGATAAGAGAGGAAAATTTCACCCTCCCGTTATCGATTTGGAGCCTTAAATTTTTCAATTTGCTGCCAGTTATTCACAATCCACACCGTCCGGATATGTTGGTTCACTCCGAGATTTACCATAATCCAAAATACTTACAAAAATTCAAACAAAAATGAAGACAAATGATTTATGCGTCCTAATTAATGTTACACTGAGTTGTAGAAGGAGAAATAAGTTCATATACCGAAGATAATTTATCAGGTAGTAGAAAACTTGTAGCTTACATGGAAAGGTCTGGTGTATTAACGATGATGTTTTTCTTCTTTATAGCTGTACTTCAAACCTATGAAAGAACTTTTCACAAAATATGAGAAATTTTTTATGCTTTAAGATAGTGGGCTCATAGAGTTACCACAATACGGATTATTCATCCATGTACATCAATTTTGAAGAAATATTAGTTCGGTATATTAAATTAGCAAACATCTGGATCATAGCCGGACCCTCCGAATATTAAATTAGCAAACATTTGGATCTCGCGCAATATTTGCGCAATATAACGACGAATAGACAATACGGATGCATACATATAGCTCAAAATTTATCACGTATATTGCAAATATATCAAAACTTGCTATTTCCATACTTTTAAATGTTTGTACCCTCCGGACTATTTGAAATGGATGACTAGATCGCATGGATGTCTGCATGCGCAGAAACCTGTGGATAAATGCACATGACCTCTGGGTCCCACTTGGAACCGCGGCCGGCCGGCGCAGCGCCCGAGATTCCCCTCCGGATTTGCGAGCTTTATTAACTACGGCGCTAGACGACAGAGTCTGGGACCAAGGAAAAATCCCCTGCGCTTGGTTTAGCGGGCACTCGCTGGATATGGATGCCAATGGGATCGTGAAATATATGCTCGCCAAAACATCTCGCGCGGGATGCCACGATGATAAGGAAAACAGGTGAGCCTACTTAATTCCAACGCAGCATATATTTTTTGTTTTACCTAGGCAGAATCATAATCTTTACTATTAAATGGGAGCTCGTATGTTGGTACGTCTCCAGTTTTCTGCCGATGGCTTCCGATCTCGCACTGCCATCGCTAACATGGGCCGACCCATTAGACCAGACCATATGCCGCACACGGCCCATATGCCGCTCTGCATTTGTCCCCTCCCCTCCCTGAAACCTTCTCCTTTCCCCCTCCTCTCGTGGTGCGACGGCGCTGCAGATACAGCGGGCGGCCGCCGGCCGGCCGACCTCCCGTTCTCTCCTACCTACCCACCTCGCTCCTACTGAAGCCATTGCCTACTCTCCTCGTTCAGCGCCGCGTACTCCCCCTATAGGACCGCGATGTCCTCTCCTACTCCTCTAGGACCGCGCGCCGCCACCCTAGGACCGCCGTCTCCCATCGTGGATTCCATCTCCAGGGACCGGCGGAGCACCTCCTCTTATCCGACCTGGTGGTGACCATGGTCGACCTCGGGGAGTGGCGCCCCTGCGTCTGTCGGTTCGATCGGGACACTATGTTTCAGCTGGCGCGGGGGCTCGTGGCGCCGCCATTCGATCAGCCAGTGTAGGACATGTGCCACTGTCACAGGTACAGGTCGATGGATGGATGTTCTTTTTGTCAAGCAGACATGCAATTTTTTGAAGGGACATACAATTGCGAATGGCCCAATTGTGAGGACATAGGAATATTTGTTTCTTGTGTAATTTTAGTTTAAGGGAAGGCGCAAGCTGCCTAGGCTCAGTGGCGCTGCTAGGCTAGCTGTTCTTTTCTATTTCTTGGTAAAGTTTTACTGTAAGAGTTAATGCCTAAGACTATACTAACTTAATTGAACTACACGTAGTTTTTCTCCTGAAAATATCATCTGCTATGCCTAACAGAGGCGTTGTGTCTTTCATGGCGTTAACAATTTGCTGGTTCTGTATCCAGGAATTTGGCCTTGCTAGACTAGGTTGTTAGAATTTGAAGTAACAGTCAGGTAGTGATTGAGATTTTGGCAAACAATGTGAACATATGTTTGCAGTATCGGAGATATATGGGTTGGAGGTTTGGATCTAAAATAGGTTATATACGTTAATGATCAATACATCTAACACAGCGATTCCATCTTTATTTGCCTTCTATTGTTCCCCGTTGATACTGTAAGATAGGTTATATTTCACTTGTTCTTGCTCCAGATCCTTCAGATACTGCATCGTTTGGCTATACCAGTTTTTGCTAATACACACTCTTAATATGTATACTGTACTGTATGGGCATGGATTCCTGGGTTATGCATGCCATTTGGATTTGGATTGTTGATAATTGTTTTGCAAAATATGAGAATGAAAGATTTTCAGACATTGTTGTATCATATCACACTTCTGGGGCCCTACTATATATAACTTGGTGTTCATACCCATTCTAAAGTTTGTCTCACTGGTTTTGCAATGCGTTAGACATTGGATTTTCAGACATTGTTGTATCATATCACAATTCTGGGGCACTACTATATATAACTTGGTGTTCATTCCCATTCTAAATTTTGTCTCACTGGTTTTGCAATGCTTTAGATATTGCTGCGTCATATCATAATTCTAGGGCCCTACTATGTATGCCTTGATATTGCATACTCATTCCAAAGTAAATCAGTCTCACTGTTTATGCGATGCTTATAGTTATATTTTTGAATATCAGGTAATTTTCTGCTAATATAGTAAGAACACTTGTGGTTAGAGCAATTGCATATTATGAGATAGCTTTACCAGCATTAGTTTTTTTGCATGGATCCGATGATTCTTTGTTGACACTCATTTCTGAGGGTACACATCGGGTATAATTCAGCTAATCGAGTGACTCCAATAGGTATTGTTTCTACAATTGTTTGACACTCATTTCTAATTAATCCATCGCCTGATTGACCGTTAGGTACTAATTTAAGTTAGTATACGCTTGTCATATTAATGACATTACTTCAGCATGGTTAGACGTGTTTCGGATGCATGTGAGACTTGGCTTTCATGTTGTTGCTCCTTTTTGGGAAAAAATGTATTTCGTGTTAATTTATTACTTCTTAAAAGTCTCACTGTATAAGTACAACAGAACTATTTTCTAAGTAAACAGAAAATATGATATAGTCGAAAGGCGGAGCAATAGCAGACTGTGTTTGGGAGCTTTGAAACAGTGAGGACTTGTTCTAATTGTAATTATGGTGAATCTATCCACAGGTACATGTGTGCCGTGTATGCCGCCTTCTACTAAATGAAAAGACATCTAGAATTTCAACGCTATAAGCTAACCATTTGTTGGCTTAATCCATTTGTCATTTCGTATTCACGTTCATTGGCTTGATCTGTGCACTAGCTATATTAGTGAATTTTTCCTTGTTTCTTACATGGAACCATTAGGACCTAACCTCTCACACAAGTTCCTTAACTATTTTTAGCAAATATAGATACAACTACGTGGCATAATATAGTTCTACTATTTCCATCTTCAGGCACATGCAGATAGAAGTTCATCATGCCTACTTCAGCGTTAGCTTCATAAAAACAGCAACGGAAACACATAGTTAAGTTCAATGGAATAAAAAGTCAGAGTAGAGTCATGGCAAACCTTATTGTTTTTCATCTTCAAAGTAGTTTCTTATCTCTCAAACAGTTAGACTACATACAGCTAGATTTAGCTGCTCTACTGGCCGGGCATCCTTAAAAAATGCATCATATTTTAAAATTCTTTAGCAGATAGTTGTGCTGGTCTGAAGTCTCAGTTCGACTAACAAGACTGGTGAGCACTATGTACTACCAAGCGCCAATGTAAATTTTTCCAATTACAATATGTATATGTATTAGTGGTAGTAGTACAGGCTGCAGCTTCTACGTGCAATTTTAATCTTGCCCTAAGCAATTTTATGCCTAATTTTGTATGTGCTCCTATGTATATATGCTTTTTGCCTCGCGAAATCATTTTCTCATGAATGAAGAAATTCAGTGCATTGAAGTCTTCAATTTTACTATGTGATGATTCAGAGCTAAAAGCTGATGGCCATGCTTTATGTATGTCCAGTAAGTTGTGATATGCATGGCTAGCTGACTTTTTGTTAATGTTTTTTCTCTATTAGAACTGTAACCCAGGTCGCCGCTGGGTGTTGCGCCAAGGAACTCCACCAGCGGACACGAGTTCATTTGGCCTTTGTTCGCCTCCAGCCTTCCATTCCTTCTCTGGATATGGCACTCCTCCATCCCACTTATTGGAAAGATGAAAGTGTAGTTGGCGGGTGGGACTGAGAGCTGAGAGCTTTTGCTCGCTTCTTAGTAGCTACATCTTGGGTTTACAATTACATGAGTTCATGACTCTGCAACTTGTGTTAGAGCGTGCCTAAGTCAATGGCCAGACAATGTTATTTTTATGTCGGGAAATGCAGAAAACTTTGCCATGATTTATGTAGATTGAATAGTCCTTCGGATCATGATTTCCATTCCCAACCAGACCATTTGACTATATGTTTCCCTAAAGAAAATTAGGCTCTATGTTGTGTGAATTCAGTGGTTGCTCGTGTATTTTTGTTTCAAGGCTTTAGCGTAGTTTTAAAGGAGAGTGATGCATAATTAATTTGTATTTTCATAGGCGACGGTCATCCATGTAGTCTAAGTGCTTTTCGAGATGAAATACAATCAGTTTATCTTATAATTCGTACTTTATAATTCAGTTGGCTATGTGCATGAATTGTGTGTCCTTCAGATTGCAGTGGTCAAGGTTGATCAAGAGCTTGACCTGTGGTTTGAGTACCCCAGACTGTATGTTGTTGTCGTTGAAAGAATGTTGACTGTGGCAACGCAAATGGTGGGTGGAAAGGAGTGGAGGATCAAAATGGCTGAGGAAGTACACGAATATTGAATATTTTGAACGACTTATTTTGATGACTTGCTTGAGTTTGAGAAAATCCCGTCACGCCATAGTGTTTTAAGAGCAAGGTGACTATGAATGAAAATGACGTCGTTATTTGACTGCATGTAACTACAAAGCACAATGATGGTGAGGAATTAGACTCGATAACCCGTAGCAACGCACGGGCACTCAACTAGTCCTTAATACATGTACTAGTACAGTTTGTCTACCTATGAAACTTTTTTAGGAATGCAATTTCTTAATTGAAGACAAGGTTTGCATTTCAAAGCACTTTACAGAGAACATAAAAATTGTACTTCAATTTACATGTAAATTTCAAAGTAAACCTAAAATATGGAATGAAAATTTGCATTTTGATTTCCATTTGAGCATGCGAATTGTAGTGCTAGACAATGAAAGTGAATTAACATGCCTGTGACTATTGTAGGGAGGAAAGAGTATAATTGTGGCTACAACCATAACATCATGTAGCGACACCAACTTATACAACCAACCCACGTAGAATACTTTCTCGATTAGAAAGTTAAAAAGTTATACTTTTCTCAGTTAAAAGGTTGGTATCTCCATTCCAGAAAATAAGGCACATATTTTTTTGAAGTCAAAGAATGTAAAGTTTGACCAAGTTTAAAAAAACTATAAAATTATAATATTCTACAGATATAGTGTGAAAATAATGTAATAATGTATCCAATAAGATTGATTTGACATTATATAGATACAGTATGAATCCCCCTTGAATTTGCCTGTTGCGCTCCCGCCGATCAGCTCGAACCATTCGGGGCAAAGCCCTGACTTTTGGCTGGCCGAACGTCCGGACCAGAATCCAGGAGAGAGTCCGGAAGAGGTTACAAACTTATTGGCCTCACCTACACCTATGACCAGACCAAGTCGTGACCTACTAAGAGAGTTCTTACAAAGCATTGTCAAGGTGTACCTTTTGGCATACTGGAGAGCTTCTTCATAGGGAGGATTTGTGGAACGGGCAATTCTTGGATAATTGATACTCACAAAAGTACAAAGCAAATGTGAAGATAAAAGGATTTGTGTGAATTTTTCTACGACTCAATGCAAATAAAAGATTGCATAAATTTAAATTTGTTGCCTTCTTTGGTCTTTTGACTTGGGGTGTCACACACACACACTCCATCCTCACTCTGTCCTTATGACTGTTAAACTCTCATTTATTTTTCTTAATTTCTATATCAGGTTTTTAATAGTTATTGATGACGTTGAGGAGAAGCACTTGACAAACTATTGGGATACACTGAGGAATGCCTTCAGGGATAATGGCAGAATAATAGTCACAACGACCGATCGGTCCATTGCTAATAAATGCTGCAATCATCTCCGCGAAGAGGATAAACGTACCTTTGGTCGTGTGTACACAATGAGAAATCTCGGAGAACAAGAATCTAGACAAATAGCTCTCCTGGGATTGTCTCCACCACGTGAGTTAGTGGAGGGTGCGAACGAACTCCTGAAGAAATGTGGTGGTCTTCCGCTTGCTCTTAGTAGTGTGGCTTGCCAATTGAGCTCTGAAGATGAACCCTCGGGGAGATTCTGCAGAATACTGTGCGAAAACCTGGGTATGTATCTGGAAGGCGAAGTGGACGAGCCTAACTTCGCAAGGCTTCGATGTGTGCTTAGGGAAAATTACACCAGTCTGTCTGATTACAATGTCAGGAACTGCATGTTGTATCTAGGTATATTCCCAATGAATCATCCCTTCAAGAAGAATGTCATGATCAGGCGATGGTTGGCTGAAGGATATGCACGCCCATTCTGCCTGTAGCTGAGGAGAACTTCAAGACATTTCTGAAGCGGAGTATCATTCTGCCTGTTGCTCCAGTCGGCAATGCCACAGGGAAGACGTGCAAAACTCTTAGTATCATGCAGGTGTTCTTGTTGCACAAGTCCATGTCTAAAAAATTCATCATGCCCTTTGGTGCCGAGCACAAGAAAGTCCGTCACTTCTTTATCCATGGTGAAAACAGAGCAAATTCTGGAACGATGATACCGCTCGTCGATTTGTCTCATGTCCGATCTCTGACCGTCCATGGTGAAAACAGAGCAAATTCTGGATAAATTCTTTATCCGTTTGGGAGGATGGCTCCGCCGCTCTCACGCTCTCGCTCTCGCGATCGCCGCCCTTCTCCTGCCGCCGTCGCTCCGCGGGCCCCCGCACCTCCTCGTGACTCTCTGCGCTCCTATGCGAGAGTCGCTAGGGCTTCCCCGTCGGAGGTCGGGACAGCTGCGGTACGGGGAAGGAGATCTATGCGCGACACGCTTCTGCGAAGACCTCCCTCGCCGCCGGTGAGATTCTGCTCTCCGCGCGCGAGACCTGTGAAGCCGCCCTGGCTGAGGGATCGTGTGGAGGGGATCTCGATTTCAAAATCGCCTGGCCCACTTGCCGGCGACACACAGAATCTACGGCGCGGATTGAGGACAGATGGCGAGATCCATGGTGACCACCGAGGCCACGGTCGGAGGGGGGAGACGGCTGCCGGGAATACGCCTTCAAACCAGTCTAGACGGACGGAGAAGGATCTGGCCATTATTGATGGGCAGATTTGGGAAATTCCATCTGATTCTAGGGTTTCGACAGACAAATCCGTCCTCGTGTGGGTGAGGAAGGACCTCTTCGAGGGGAGGAACTTCACCGCCGCAGACTGCTTTCCGGCTGGCGACGGCTACCTTCCCAAGCCGAAGAAGTTCTCGTTCTCGAAGGATTGCTGGGGTGCTTCAGGGCGTGCGACTTTCGCTGAGGTGCTGATGGCCGGGGGAGGCGGTGGCAGAGGTGAGAAAGGCCGATACGGATCTGGCCGTGGAAGGCAGAACCGGGGAGGCCGGCAGAATTCCTCTACTTCCAAGCCCCCTGCTCAGTCGGGAGGAGGACCGAATGATCCAAAAGCAAGTTCATCGAGCGCTCCGGTTATGGGGCAAGTGCAGCAGCTGAGTGGTGATCCAAACCTAGGTATGTATCAGATGATGCAACAGCCTCAGTGCTTTCAATTCCCGCAGATGCCACCTTGGTATCCAATGCCATATGGGCCACAGGGGCCGATGATGCAAAATCAAGTGATGCAGAACCAGATGATGGGGCAGTTCCCATCTCAGTTTGCTCCGCAACAAATTCAGAATTCCGCAAGCAACTCTGGCAGTGTCGGAGGAGCTAGCAATCAGCCGTCTGTTGTGAATAAAGCTAAGAAGAAGACAGTTCCTAATGCTGCGGTGTCCAGTAACCAGAGTTTGCAGTCTCAGTCGAAGGACAAAGCAGGAAAGCCTGTGGAAGTGGAGAAAAAATTGGCTACGCCTTTGGTCTTTGATCCTAAGTACAAGGATATGATCTGCTATAACTGTGGGGAACCTGGACACTATGTGGGGTTATGCACAGTCCCGAAGCGGTGCTTCATGTGTGGAAAGCCAGGGCACCATATGGATGGTTGCCCCGAATGGTACAAGCCTATGCCGACTGCTACTTACCTGGGCAGTTCCAATGAAGGCCTTGGTTTTTTCCATGTGGATGTGGAGAAGCCTGAGGCTACAAAGTGGCTAAACTACAGTAATGTGGCTGTGATTCATGTTCTGGAAGGTGATGTAGATGAGAAGGAACTGGAGCAGAATTTCACTGAAATGTGGAAGTCCAACTGGTATTGGCAGATTCGTCAGCTGAGTGCCAAAAAATTCCTAATCAGGCTTCCTCCCAATAAGAAGATAGATGAACTGGTGGAATTCCCTTCAATTAACTTAAAGAAGAAGGGTGTTTCGGTTTCTTTCTCTGTCTGGAATGGGGAACAAGACCCTTTTGGGGAACTCCATGAAGTCTGGGTCAAGATACAGGGCATTCCCACCAAGTGGTGCTCTTGGAAGGTCATCTCTCAAGTGGCATCTTCTATTGGGTGCTTGTTAATGTTGATTGGCACCTCATCTTCAGGAGTTTTTATAGAACAGTCAGAGTTAAAGTGTCTGTGAGAGACATTGACAAGATCCCCAAAGACAGACTCTTCGAAATGGAGCAAGATTTGTATCTTGTTTTCTTTGATGTGGAAGAGGAAACTTTGGGTGGGGAAAGTGAAGAGGATAATGGGGAAGATCCTTCTGATCCGCAAGACTCTGAGGAATTGGGTGATGATTTTGTTGATCATGCTGCTAAAGAGCGAGAGAATGGGTCTGGGGATGTGGATATGGACAAGGCTCCTGATGGCTCGACACCGACCCCGAGGGGAACTGCTGGCAGATCTAATAACAGAAACGTGTCTGCTCAACAAGTATTAGAGCTTAGTGTGCAGAATAGAGTGTGTGGTTCAGCTGATGCTTTCCCTCCCAGTGTTGATAGGAATGTTAGCTTACCTCCAGAGGCAAATATCAATGAGGTGCTGCTTGAAGAAGTAAACACGCAACAAAAAGATAACATTCTGCTGACCAGTCAAATCAAGCTCGTGGAAGCAATGCACCTGTGGTGAACATTCCTCCGCCTGGTTTGAAGAACAAGAAGGCTTGGGGGCCTGTCATGGCTACCCGGGCTAGTGCTAGGATCACAAAAGATGGAAGAACCACTGTAGAGAAAGCTCAGAGCCGCAAGATGGTTCTCAATCTTGAGGTTCCTGCTCCTAAGAAGAACACCCAAGGTATTAAAAATTCCTTTGCTGTCCTAGATGATGCTATTTTAATGCAGAATGCTAGTAAAGCTGGGATTATCCTTGGTGATGATCTTGAGGTAGTTACTGCTAATATCAACGCCATTAGGAATGTTGAATTAGATAGGCTAGCTACTTTCCACGCAGATCATCCTGACATGTTCCTTCCTAGTGATATTGATGTCACCGCGGAGGAGATGGCTGGATGTGTTGAGCCCAGTAGGGTTTCACCTGCATCATCCCCTGAATCTCACAGTAGTGAGGATCAGGATATTAGTACACCTTGGATTGAGGTGTCTAATAGAAAGAGAAGTAGTAAAAGAAAACTATCTTTTAATCATGGTAGTAGGATTCATATGGAATAGCCGTGGGCTTAATGGCGATTTGAGATTAGCAAGGGCTCATGATCTTTTTAATGATCATCGGCCTGATTTTATTGGGTTATCTGAGACTAAAAAGGAGAATTTTACTCCTTTACAGTTGAAAGTGCTTGACCCCTTGGAAATTTATGTTTGGAAGTGGCTACCAGCTAATAAAACGGCTGGTGGTGTGTTACTTGGCATAAACAAGGATACTTTCGATGTTTTATCCTGGGATACACACACCTTCAGTGTCTCTTGCTTAATTAGAAAGAAAAGAGACTCTGTGGTTTGGAGGTTCGTTACGGTTTATGGTTCTTCTTATGAAGAACACAAGCTGGAGTTTATTAATGAACTTCACAACCTGTTAGCGAGTTGGTCAGGTCCTACTTTAGTAGGAGGAGACTTCAACTTAATTAGAGATAGGACTGAGAAGAATACTGGGAATATAAACCAGAAGTGGGCTAATCTTTTTAATGATTGGATAAATAAATTTGGCCTGATAGAACTTAAAAATTCAGGTAGAAAGTACACCTGGGCTAATAATCAGGATAACCTGGTTATGGCTACCTTGGATAGGGTCTTTATTACAACTTGCTGGGATAGTTTATTTCCTGCAAGCCTAGTAAAAGCCCTTCCTAGATTAGGCAGTGATCACACTCCTCTTGTCGTTGATACTGGAGCGTTGCCTATTCCGAAAACCAAACAATATAGGTTTGAAAAATGGTGGCTCCAGCAAGAGGGTTTCTGCCAAGCTGTTGAGAAAATTTGGTTGGCGCCTTGTAGGCTGAGGAAAGCCATAGATATCTGGCAATTTAAAGTCAGAAATTTTAGAAAATTCTCTAAGGGGTGGAATGCTAATATTGAATCTGCTCAGAGGAGATTGAAGCAACAACTAGTTGCTGAATATGATATGCTTGATATTTTATCTGAGACCCAGACTCTTTCTCCTGTATCTAAAGCCAGAATGAAAAATATTTCTAATGACTTGACAGATATGTGGAAGAAGGATGAGGTTAAAGCCAGACAGAGGTCGAGGGAGAGACAAATCTTAGAAGGGGATCAGAACACTGCTTACTTCCACTCTATGGCTAATCAGAGGAGGAGGAAGAAGCAGATAACTTCTCTGCAGGGACCAGCTGGTATGGTGGAAGATACCGAAGGTATTTTAAAAATTGCCGTCGATTATTATAAGCATCTTTTTGGTTTCTCAGATAAGTTGAATGTTGATTTGTCTGAGGACTTTTGGGATGCGTCTGATATGGTTTCGGATGATCAAAATGCTTTTTTAGAAGCTGATTTTTCTGAAACTGAAGTTAAGGATGCTGTTTTTGGCTCTTATGCCGAAGGAGCTCCTGGGCCTGATGGCCTTTCCTTTTTATTTTACCAGAAATTCTGGGATCTAATCAAGCAAGATTTACTTGCTATGTTCAATGATTGGAACAAGATGGATCTCGATCTGTATAGATTGAATTTCTCCCTTTTGACACTTATTCCCAAAGAACCAGATGCAACTAGCATCCAAAAGTTTAGACCTATTGCTTTAACTAATTGCAGTTTTAAAATTTTCTCTAAATGTATGACCAATAGATTAGGTGTGGTTTGTGAGAAACTTATTTCTCCTCACCAATCGGCTTTCCTTAGAGGAAGGTATATTCTGGAGAGTGTTGTGTCAGCTCACGAAATTATTCATGAGGTGGCACGTAGAGACCAGCCTGGGTTTATTTTTAAACTTGACTATGAGAAGGCGTATGACATGGTTAATAGGGAATTTATGCTTAAGATGTTGGCTGCAAGGGTTTTAGCCCAAAGTGCCTTTATCTCTTTAATTCCCTCCTCGACAGAGGTTCGGTAGGAGTCAGGATCAATGATGTTAATAGTGATTTTTTCCTGACTGGGCGTGGTGTGAGGCAAGGAGACCCTATCTCTCCTTTGTTCTTCAATTTAGTTGCAGATGTCTTTACGAAAGTTCTGACTAAAGCTGCAAATCATGGCCTAATCTCAGGCCTGTTGCAAGGTTTTAATAGGACAGGGGTGATCAGTATGCAATACGCTGATGATACCTTGCTGTTCCTAAATAAAGACATGTCTCAAGTCATGAATTTAAAATGGCTTTTGTCGTGTTTTGAGCAAGTGTCTGGACTTAGAATTAACTTTCATAAATGTGAGCTTGTTCCCATTAATGTTGAACAAGATGAGGCACAGAACTATGCTCAAACCCTTTGTTGTAAGCTTGGGAATTTCCCTATTAAATACTTAGGGGTTCCCCTCCATCATGCCAAGTTGAGAAAGGAAGATCTACAACCTATTGTAGATAAACTTCTTAAAAAGGCAGCTGGATGGAGAGGTAAACTTTTATCTCATGCCGCTAGATTGGAATTGGTAAGGAGCGTTTTAGCTAGTATCCCTATCTATCTCCTTAGCGTCATTAAGTTTCCCAAGTGGGCTATTAAGCTCATTAATTCCCAGATGGCTCATTGCCTCTGGGATAATTACGAAGGTCACTTTAAGTATCATCTAGCTAATTGGGCTTTGGTCACCCAGAAGAAAGATTATGGAGGCTTGGGCATCCCAAATTTAGCGGAAATGAACCTCTGCCTTCTTGCTTCTTGGATTAAGAGGTACCAGAATGATGGTGATAAGTTGTGGAAACAAATTATTGACTTTAAATATAATGTCAATAACCCCAATATCTTATCATCCTCTGACTTGGGGGCCTCTCCCTTCTGGAAGGGTGTCCTTTGGGCGGCTAAAGCTGCGAAAATAGGGTACTGGTGGAAAATTGGTAATGGTAGAAAAGTGAAGTTCTGGGAGGACCAGTGGTTTGGTTCTTCCAGTCTCGCTATCCAGTACTGGGATCTATATACTATTGTAAATGAGAAAAGCTCAACTGTGGCAAATGTCTGGGATGGGGACCAACTTAAGGCCACTTTCAGACGTTGTTTCGATCACAGATTAATGATTCAATGGTATGAAGTTCTTCAGATTGCTCAATCTATCCACTTTAGTGGTGAGGATGATGCTATCATTTGGAAATATGAGTCTAAAGGAGCTTACAGTGTTAGTTCTCTGTATGCTGTTTTAAACTTTAGGGGTGTCGTTCCTGTCCATATCCATGCAGTATGGAAAGTGAAAGTCCCCCCGAGAATCCATTTCTTTTTATGGCTTCTTTCGCATAACAAATTGCTCACTAGAGATAATTTGGCTAAGAGACAACATCTAGATGATCTAACCTGTGTTTTCTGTTCTGAGCCGGAGACTTGTATCCACACGTTTTTTGAATGTGTGGTGGCTAAAGCCATCTGGGCTGAACTAAAATGCATTCTTAAGCTTGATAATCTAGATGTTTCTTTTTACTCTATTGCTAGCATGTGGCTTGATGATAAAAAGTTTATTATTCATAATGCTGTTCATGCTACTGTTCTGTGGGTTCTCTGGATTACCAGAAACGACACTTTTTTTAACCGTACGCCTTGGATTGGCTTGCAGCAGATCTGGAGGACAACGGCACGTATGCTGTCCCAGTGGTCGGTCCTGTTCTCAGGGGACATAAGAGGAAGCGTGGCTGCGGTGGTGGAAAAGATGGAGTTGCTTGCGAGAGCTCCTCCTCTTTTGCTGTGGCCGGATCCTGGCTGACGCTGAAGAAACTGACGGGGTCTGAGTTAATCCTGGCGCCTCACTCCACGCCGGTGCAATACGCTGCGGAAGATGAAGCGTGGAGAATCACCACTGAAGGCCTTGCCAAGCGCTTGGAGGAGCAGAACCTCAAGCTGGTAAACGTCAACGGCAGTCTGAGAGTACTCTGAAGTCCCGGGCGTCGTGCTCGTGTAGTGGCTGCTCCTTTTATGCTTTTATCTTGAGACTTTTAGTTGGTGGTCTTAAAGCTTTGTAATAAGTGGGCGTGGTAGTTTAACACGCCATGAAAAGACTGAGGTTTTTGAGTTGTAGTCTCAAAAATCGCTGATGGAGCTGTATGGATGGTTGTAAAACCTGACCCGTGGTGGTTTCTTAATTGGAACCGGGGCTGAGCCCTTTATTTCTAAAAAAATCTCTGACCGTCTTAGGGAATGCAGGTGATGCTATTTCTAATTTCAAAAAGTACGAAATTACAAGAGTGTTAGACCTGGAAGGGTGCACTGATGTGAATGATGGTCATCTCAAACACATATGCAAGCTATGGAATTTGAGATATCTCAGCCTCGGGCCCAATATCACTAACATTCCCAAGGAAATTGCACAACTAAAGTTGCTAGAGACACTTGATGTAAGCAAGACAAGCGTGACGGTGCTGCCCGTGGAGGCTATTGGACTACCCTGTCTGGTTCATCTGATTGGGAAGTTTAAGCTTGAAGATCCAGTCATCACAGAGAGATTACCAGAACAATGTATGTTGGAGACGGTAGCTGGATTTGTTGCAGACAAGGGTCGGGGATTTTTGCAACTTATGAACCGTATGAAAAAGTTGAACAAGGTCAAGATATCGTGTGCCTCTGGGCAAACTGGAAAAGATCTGGTCGATATGAATAAGCACCTTTCCAAGGCCATCCAAAAGTACATTGAACCATATATGTGCAATGGCGATGTTCGGTCCCTGTCCCTTGACTTCCAAGGATTACCCCAAGATTCGGAGTCAGTTATAGATCAACTGTGTGAACCCCGCAGTAAGAGGAATGGACATCTATACTATCTCAGCTCACTCAAGCTACACGGTAACTCCAATTCGGCCACACTGCCCAAGTTTCTTGCCCTGTTTCAGACTCTCACTAAGCTAAGTCTTTCAACTACCGTATCTCTGACAAGGCATCTCCTGTCGGTCATTAGCGACATGGCTTTATTGTGTTCCCTTGAGATGATTGCGAACAGCATGGACGGTTTAGTCATACATCATGGGAACATCATGAGCCTTAGACGCTTACGTCTTGTGCTGAAATCTGCGGGGCCGTCGTCTTTCCTAACAATCGAAGATGGAGGTGGTCCCGAAATTACAACGCTTCAGCTGATCTGCAAGGATCTGGTTGGTACCTCCGGCGTCAAAATCACGCACCTCCGTAAGCTGAAGGAAATTGCTCTTCATGTTGAAGTGGTGGATGAAACAAAACAAGCGTGGGAAGCAGAGGCGAGGAACCACCACAATAGGCCGTGTGTCCTGCTCATCCCACATGATCACGAGGAGGCTAGCTCGAGCCAGGAAGACATCACAAGCAACACGGTTTCTTCAGAGGAAATCGCCCACGAGGATCACATCCGAGAAGAAGGAGCTGCGGTTGAGCTGGAACGAAGACATGAGGATGACACCCTTGAGGAACCAGCTACAGTTGAGACACACGAGGATCACACCCGACAGAAGGAACCAGGTGCAGTTGAGAAGGAACCAGCACATGAGCATCACATCCAAGGGAAACCAGCTGCAGCTCCCTTCAAACCGGACCTCGCGTTTCATTTCCCAACTTCAGTTGAATTTCACGTTAATAAAGCGCAGGAAGGTATGGTTTTAGCAATATATGATTCCTTCTGATACAATATGACATGCATAACCTTTCTTATTACTGGACGGGTCGTCGTTCAGGTGGTGAGAAGGAAGCTTTGGTGCTGGGCGCGGGGCAACTGCGAAAGGTGGCCCTTCGGTGACGCGCTTGCATAATGGAGCAGAGAGAGAGGGAACGACCACCGTGCAGGATGACGGGCATGAAGCTTGGGTTTGCGTCCGACGCATCTGTCTTCCTGAAGTTTCCTGAGTTTTGTCAGCTTCAGCGGCCCATGGGGCTGTTGCAGGACATCTTCAGTTTCTCGGTTTGCTTGTTTTTGTTTTTATTTTTGTGCCCAGAAAATTTTCCAACCATGTTTTTGTTCTCTTCTGTTTCTCGGTTTCCAACCATGAAAATTTTCCAACCATCTTCAGTTTCTCGGTTTGCTTGTTTTGGCTGTATAAGGCTGTTAGCACTGAAGGCACTGCACTACTACTTATCTGTGTGTTTGCACCCAAACAGTTCTTTTATTCACGTGGCCATAGCGAAAATAGCCTCGACAACGGATTTGGTTGGTACAGGCCTCCACCCGATGGCCCATCTCGTACCCTGGGCTAGGGCTGCTACCACGAGCAGAGCAGTCAAACACAGAGTGGGCTTCGATTTTTTATTGTCTGATTTTCCAAGAAGAAGAAAGTCCACTTCTCATCCTTCAAGTCTTGGAGAAGTTCACTTTTTATCCTAAATTTTTTGTTTAGCCTAAGTGAATTCCAAACTCTTGGAAAAGTCTATGTCCAATTTAACCCGAAAAAACTGCATAGACAACACCTAGCACAAAAAAAATGTGTAAAGCGGACCGGACTCAAAACGAATGTAGATCAACTTCTTCAACTGAATCGAAATGACAAGCCAGACACTATATCTACAAATCTCCCCGCGTGAGCGCTCGTGATGCCACACTTTGCCATCGTCAGGATAGCGAAATCCACAGGTATCACCAAAATTCCGTTTGGTACTAGTGTATTGGATCATTTTTATCCCTACTTTTCCCTAGAATTTTCCAAACACTTGTGTCTTTTACTCAAAAAGCCAATATAGTACCCTCCCTAGTAAAGTGGGGATAAATGGGGATTCGATAAAATTGAGTGATGGTTGGGATTTCACCCAATCCCCGTGAGGATTATCCTCATTAATCCCCTGCTGGTTTTATCTTGGTGAGATCTTCTTCATTGCTGTTTTATCTTGGTGAGATTTTTGAATCTAAGCCTATGTTGGTATGTTTTAGCGACTTTTTTTTGTCTCATAAAGTTGATATCATATTGGTACTAATATTGTCCCGTGGTAACTTATAATAAAAGGGTTGGCAACTTTTTTTTGAAGCGCTGAACCATAGAACAATTGTTCTACGGTATTTTCCATTAATAAAATAAATATTTACAAATATACAAGGATGCGCTCCAAAAAATGTCTAACCAATGCCAGTTCTATCTAACATAGAGATAAATTAAACAGGACTGGATGGAAGGACTGAATCAATCCAGTCCTGAAGACAACCTAAGTGTTTAGCCTTAATTCTGTATTTCAGAGTGCTGAGGTCATTTCTGAGCTGAATCTTCCAAGAGGCGAAGCTACGACGAATGTTCTGAAAAATTATGTGAATTCACTAGCTACTCAGCGGGTGTATCGAGAAGTACCTGCGCCAACGTTAGTGCAACTCATCAGCTGTGAATTACTTTAATTATCATTGGGACAACGTTACCTTAATCTTAGTTGCAACTTATAGACCACAATCATGACATAAATCAAGCGGTGTAGACAATCTTTCTTGGTTGCAATCCATATGTAACCGGAAAAATGACAATAACAAACTCCGTGCAAATGAGAAAATATGAAATTGCTGGGCACTAGCACCCAGGATTTTTTAATATAGTAGAAACCCCACTCGGGTGACAATTCCCGAAAACTGCCACCGATGGGGATCGAACTCGGGTCTCCGGGTTAGCCACTGCGCCCCCAGACCATTGGGCCACTGCCCCGTCCTCAAATGAGAAAATATCAATTATAACACATGTGCAACGTTCAAATCAGAACGAAACACGACACAGTGCAATGGTCTGAGACGATTTAGTAAACCATCGTAATATTCCCAAAATATGTGACTGGGAACCGGGGGCACTCCTATTTGCCGTGTTTAGCGGAAGAAAAGCCTCCTTCCACGTACGCTAATGGTGATTGTTTCCATTTGTTGCTTTGGGTGGATAGTTCGTTGTTGTGTACTAGGGGCCTCCACGTATAATTTGACTTTGTGCTGCACTATAAAGTCGTGCCTCAAAGTCTCAAACTAAAGGGCCTTGGCAAGATAGCAGCACGTTGGCCATGCTCTGCGCGCGAGAGAGTGTCGGTGCAGCTGACGAACGAAGTACTGCTAGGTTCGTGCATGTGGCTAGTCCATCGACTCAGAGTGCACCACTGACGACGATGACTGCGCTGAGATGCTGAGTAGAGTTAATAAACGACCCGATCCGCGCGATCAAGTCGTATTCCATCGGCGAGTCACGAATTCCTAGAGGTCAAATAGGCCGATGGATCGGTCGATCGAGCAAGGAAAATGGCAGCAGCAGTTCCCCGAGTTTGCCCAGCTTGACCTGGATTACAGTGAGCGCTTAGCCCGGCCGAGAGGAGAATGATAGGGTGGGCGGACATGTACAGGGTGGTGGCCGCCATGGCGCCGCTCTACTTCGCCCTGGGCCTCGGCTACGGCGCGGTGCGGTGGTGGAAGCTCTTCACCCCGGACCAGTGCGAAGCCGTCAACCGCCTAGGCCTCTACTTCGCCCTCCCCTTCTTCAGCTTCGACTTCACCGCCCGCGCCGGCCCGTTCGGCGCCGCCTACCGCGTCCTCGCCGCCGACGCCGTCGCCAAGCTCATTGTCGTTCTCACGCTCGCCGGGTCGGCTGCCGTCAAGGCCGCGGGGCCGACGCGCCGTGGCGGCGGCGGTGGCCCCTCCTACTCGTGGTGCATCACCGGCTTCTCGCTCGCGGCTCTCAGCAACACGCTCCTCGTGGGCGTGCCGCTGCTGGACGCCATGTACGGCAAGTGGGCGCGCGACATCATCGTGCAGCTCTCGGTGCTCCAGTCCGTCGTGTGGTTCCCGCTGCTGCTGGTGGTTTTCGAGGCGAGGCAGGCCTGGCTGGAGATGACGCCGGCGGCGTCCGGAGAAGTCGCGCTCGAGGAAGGCGATCAGGCGGCGCCGGAAAGCGGCCACGTCGACCAGCAAGCAGCAGCTGAACACAGCCGGAAGACAAAGGCAGCGGCGACGGGGTGCGCATTCTGGCTGCCGCTGCTGCGGAAGGTCGGGCTCAAGCTCGCCTGCAACCCGAACGTGTACGCCAGCCTCCTCGGGGTAGCGTGGTCTTCCGTAGCAAACAGGTGGGGAAATGTGGTTTCGGATAGATAAATATCGAATTTCTCTCATTCAAGTAGCAATAATACTCCATACAAATGTCCAATCATTCTCTGATTATTAGTTGCATACTCTATATTGATATGTAGGTGGCACCTGAAGATGCCAAGCATCATAGATGGCTCGATTGCGATCATGTCAAAGACTGGCATTGGACTAGGGATGTTTAGCATGGGTACGTGTAAATTACTTACCTACACCCTCTATTTTTAAATATAAGATGTTTATCTCTTTTGTAAATGTGTATGTATCTAGTCATGTTAAGGTGTATCTTCGTCTATTTTAATCCTTATCTAGACTACATTTGAAATATTTTAAACATCTTATATGTAGTAACGGAGAGAGCAGTAAATATCTTGATGTAATTAAAGTACGATTTCACGAATCGGTTTTATAGTTCATAAATCGAGCTATGGTTGCACAACCCCGACACACAGACATCTAAGTTGTCGGTGTATGGCATTGTTAAGTAGTTAACAATGTACTATAACCTGTCATCATGACTAATACTGCACAATTTTGTGGCACCATAGGCTTGTTCATAGGATTACAGGACAAGTTCATCGTGTGTGGACCAGGCCTGACAGTGTTGAGCATGGTGTTGAGGTTTGTCGCAGCTCCAGCAGCCACCGCAGTCGGAGCCCTAGTTTTAGGACTCCGAGGTGACCTTATGTGTGTTGCTATCTTGCAGGTGACAGTCCACATTTTGATTACAATTTACAACCCAATTCAAATTTTACCTTTTGACATCTTAATCACATAACATCATTTCATTCATGTTGATAGGCTGCATTACCTCAGTCTGTCGCCTCATTTAGCTTCGCGCGAGAGTATGACCTTCATGCTGATGTACTAAGCACTGCGTAAGTAACTTCAACTATTCCAATCTTAAAGCTCCACATTTTTTGAGGCGTGTAGGGGCTTATGCGTGTATTGATATATTTAATAACTTGAGCTACCATTTGCTTTCTTTTTTTCAGGATTATAGTCGGCACGTTGGTTTCGCTGCCTGTGTTAATCATATATTATGTTGTTTTAGGGGTTGTAAGATGATTATTTCGTTTCTCTTCTTTAAATTTTGGACCTCTATTTTCCATTGTAATCTGAAGGAATATTTCATATATATGTAATAGATGTTCTTAAGATGAAGTTTGTTTGTCTGGACAATCATCCCGCCCCATCAACTAATTTTGCAAATTAATCGAGGCTACATGGAATGAATCCAAGCCCGCAAGATCCAAATCATCGCGCACGTGAACAAGACTCCAAAATAACTTATCAATCACCCAAAAAAACAATTAGTAACAACATAAACCGATTAAACACGGTACCCAAGTGCTGAAAGCTCCAAAGAGACATGGTTACAACCAAAAACACCAATTAGTGCCTCAAACTAACCAAGTAAACTCAAGGTACTAACTTTGTGTAGTAATAAAGTATACCTGCATGATTATACGTGATAATTTTTAGTTCAATTTTCCATTTTTGCCCAGTAGAAACAAGAATGGCGATGGATTGTAAGTCGGATTCACGGTTGTAGAATTAAAAACAATTTGAATAAGAGTAAGAAGAATTTTGTTGATGTCATTTTTTTCTTTCTTTGTATGCATGCATGCAAATGTGCCTTAAGCTTTTGCATATGTCGCATCGCGCCCTGAAAGTCCTTCCGCATGTCAGCAACTACAGATGTCTCATTTACATTTTGTGAATGATTGTATGGTGTTTACGCGTACCTTGGCTGATGGTGCCATCATGATACATGAAATTTTGGAGATTCTTTTAGTGATAATGACGATGTGGAAATGAAGACATTTTTTCCATGAGGATATGATAATCCCAATAGAATCACTGGTCAAGAAATATTTGGGGCTTCATACTTCTCTTGGACGATCTACTGATGATCAATTTGAACAAATTGTAGCAGAGTATAAAAAGCTTGGGAATGGATGGGCTCTAGAATTACTTAATAGCCCTGGAAGGAAAGTTCTCATCTAGTCTATTTGCCAAGTTTTTCCAACTCTATGAGCTTCTTTAAGGTATCCAAAAAGCTTCGCAAGAAATTCATGGGTGTGGTGGCTACCTGTTGGTCGAGAGGAGATGAACCACCAAGGTGCGATTGTCAGATTTGGATATGATGACTTCATAGTGATTTGCTATAATTTCTTTGTTGGTGAATGTTTTTTTGTTGGTTGCTTTGTTTCAGTTTATTTGATCCAATGTACTCATTTTTTCTCTTAACGAGCTAAATGCTCGTGCATTGTACCGCGATCATAAATACTATAACGAAATTGTGTATTGCATTTGATAATACTTATTTGGTAAGTGTTTATTTGTTTGTCATGAAAAATAATTTAATAAGCAGTGTCCCATATTATTCTGACAACTGAATTATCGTGGTTGATTGTTAATTGTTTGGTGAAAAAAAATGAAAAAAGGAATGTAATAATCGGCTGAAAATCCGACACAAATATATGTGAGAGGGATGGTGAAAGGAAAGGTAAACAAAACAATCATTATAGATAGGAGTGGATAAATAATTACCAAATAAATATTTATTTTTGTCTGGTAAAAAAGGAACGTAATAATCAATGTCCTATAATTATTATGTCCTATAATTATCCTTGTAATGAATTTTTAATTGCCTTGTGGAAAAGTAATGTAGTAATTGATGGAAAACAGCAAGCAAATAACAATCCAGGGGAAAATCAAAAAGGAAAGGTAGATAACGATTGTAGACGGACATATCAAAATGTCGTGTTCAGCAAACAGAACATTATTTATTTTCTAGACAAGAGAGATAACTAGATCATTGTCTGGAGTTGCAATGAGGGCGTAAATATTTAATACGTTAGACTACTCATAATGAGACTTCACATAGGCAAAAAGTATGATGCGACATGCAATTAACGAAGAGAGAGGCAAATAGAATAACATAGATAGTTACTGTAACATAGTTCTTCCCAATGTAAAATGAGTTTGCAGTAATAAATGATTATCTTTATATCACCACACATATGACACTGTCAATTATAGATAGTAACAAGAGTAGTAAAATGTGCATGTTATCACTCTATATTACTCCTCACGAGTAGTTTTAATAAACCTACCCATATTAATATGATTGTGTATTTTGTTTGATAAATATTTATTCAGTAAGTATTTATTTGTTCGGTGTGGAAATAATATTTGGTGTCCCATAATTATTCTGGTGATTAATTGTTAATTGTATGATGGAAAAAGAAAAAAAGAAATGTATAGGTAACAAAACGGCAGGAAAATAATTATCGTGTTAATGAGTCGCTGGCAGGAAACAGAATGTCATTTGTCTTGTATCTATACTACTATTAAAAGAGCAAACATTGATAGATACATTAAATTTTATGCGTTCGATTCTTGATCGACGAACCAGATTGCTGGATCGGTGTTGAGCGCCTCAACACATCTGTTGAAACGTTATTTTTGTTTTTACCCCGACCGAATAAACTTTGCCCAGCTCTGTCGAGCGCTCGAGCAGAGAAGCACGCGTCGGGGCTGGAACCGGGCAGATTCGCACGAGAGCCTGTTGCGGTGAGCCGAACAGAAAGCGCACGGAGACCGATGGTCGCCGGAATTGCCGGCGGCGACCAAATCCGCGGCAGCGGACGAGGGGCACGGCGATCTGAAGAAACAGATCATGGAGAGGATGGGGAGATGGTCCAGCAGGATCAGGAGCTCACCACAACGACGACTCCGTGCTTGGAAGTAGAGGAGGAGGTCGAGGTCAACCGGAGTGAGCACGACTGGGTGGAGGCCAGAAGTGGAGAAGACGCCTCCGTGCCGGAGCGCGGCGACGAGGCGGCCACGCCACCTCAACGGCCTTGGGGTCCTTGCAGCCACAGCCAAGCGTGAAGCCGACGCCGCCGAAGCCACGCCCTGGGTCATCCCGATCTGGTTTGCAGCCAACTCCGGCGAGCTCTCGATCTGGTTTCCAGCTAGCTAGCTGCCGATGCTCCGATCTTTTTTTTTGTGATTAATCGTCTGGTCCGCTAGCTAGCTGCTGTTGCTGCTCCCAATATGATTTTACATCGTTGCTAGAGGGAGGGCAACTCTGCCCCTGAAGGTATGAAACCTGCTGCCGAAGATAAGCACGCTGGAACTGCGGTGAGTTCAGAAGATATACATCGTTCTGAATTAGCTCAAACCAATGTGATTCTATGGCATCGTTGGTATACATGGATCAACCACTAGCTACTTTTGTTACTCAATCTTGACTAGCATCTACTGTATATTTCATTCGCAATGTTTAAATAAGGCATCTGCTGATATTTAGTAATTGGTACCCAATCCACACACACGACTAATATTTAGTAGAAATATGTTTCTATACTATAATTGTGTGGAGCACGACAAAAAAAGGATGAGGTCTTATTCAGTTCTGTAATTAAACTACAACTCAACTCCACATGTAGCATTTTTTTAACTACATCAATACATCATCCACAAATTCAGATATGTACTACCTGGTTGTTCCCTCTCTTTTGACGGAGCATGTTCACCAATTCACTTCTGCACTAGCCACTCTCCACTGAACTACCCAAAGGACGTTTTGTAAAGGCTAACCTGAAGACCTAGGATACTCAGAGTTCCCATATTGCATGAATACATGTAGCACGAATAGTTCTCTGTATATATTGTGTATTGTTTGGCACAAATCTTAATTATATCCAAGCTTTCAAATCAGCCCTAACAAATAGAAGCTTCGGACCTTTTCTTTTTGGATGAGAATTGGAATTTTGTAGGACTCGCTAATTAAGACATGAAGACTGTAACATATGCAAATTCACAGCAAGCGTCATATATATTGCAACCAAACAAAAGTTTGTTTGAATAAATGATTAGTGTAATGATTTTGTTTCTTGATAGTATCATCGCATCAAGATGAACGTAGTCCAGTGGAATGATATTCAGGGGAATCCACCATAGCGAATATTTTATCTGCCACCATTTTCTAATGCAGGTACAATGTCCATAATTAAGAATTCCACTTCCAATGCGGCACACACTCCATTGCAGGATATAAGAAACGCCCACTCCTTGGAGGTATGAGGTAAGTGTGTTATGCTTTGTGTCTTTATATTATATCTATTTGAAGTTAACGACACCTAGAGAATTTACCTGAACACTCATAATGCTGTTGACGAGGTTATACTCTGCGGGTACCCAGCGTAAGGGTACCAGGTGCACGTGATGATCAAAGAAGGCCAAGTTTAATCGAAGCCCACGAAGGAAGGCCCAAGACGGAGTACTTTCCAAGTTAGATCAAGTTATAATCGGTTAAGACTTTCCATACATGTAACCTTGATCGGTTATGTTCCCCGAGACCCAGCCTCCTATATAAAGGCTGGGAGGATGATCGACCAAGGACAAGCAATCCATAGCCACCAAAAACCCGACGAGATCAGCAACTCGCCACCCTTGTAACACTCATATTCATACCATAAATACAGTCAGGCAGGAAGTAGGGGTTTTACCTTACTCGAGGGCCCTGAACCTAGGTAAATCCAGCTTGTCAGCCGTCGATTCCACCGATACTACGCGTTCTCTACCATACAATCAACCCTAGGTATAGCAACCATAGGACTTGCCGAGGGCACACCTCGACAATTGGCGCCATCTGTGGGAACAGGTAGTATTGGGCTCATGGTCACGCCGGTTTCATCATCGAGCGGCCACTCGCCGATCGCATCTGCACAAGGTAACTCGCCTACTACATCATCAAACGGCAAATCGCCGATCATGGCTGCAAACGGCAACTCGCCGACAAGATCGACTAGCATCAACTCAAGAGGCGATCACTCGCCAAACTCTCCAAGGAGGCTCACGCCGCACTCGATGGAAGCTCAACAAGCCTTTACCGGACTCGAATCAGGTTTGGATATTACAGTTGGAGAATTTAACTTCTTTGTCGATAAAGATGGTGTGCAGGACCTATTGGATCCACTCGACATGGAGACACTCGACGACGTTTCGACTACAACACCATCCATCTTGGCGGCGACGTCATCACAGATCGTTCCGATCCAATCGCCAAGCGACTCTGCAACATCCATGAACTCGAAGGAGTTCCGCGACGAGGTAGCCAAAAGGCTTGGGAGGAGCGAGATCGAATCTGCGTACCGCCCGAACAACTCAACTGAGTCACTCGACAACGTAGTCGACTGCAACGACGTCATGAACAAGGAGGACATAGATGACAACATATATCTTGCCGATCTCAACGGCCCAGAAATCCGTGACAGCCACGAGATATTCACCTGCGACGCAGATAGCCTGGACAAGGCACTCGAGAATCTACTCGATTGCAGCGGAATCCCCAGAAAACAAAGCAACTCCGATATGAGCCTGGACCATGACGCCGAATCCATAATGCGCGTCAACAGCACGTGGACAGAAGATCGGGTGATACCTTATCAGGTTTACACCGCGAGTACCGCAGAAACGTCAATAGCTGCAGCATGTCGTCGACCTACAGAATACCCTTGCACAGTCACTATGCCTGATGGAACAACCACGCTAACCATCACAGCAGAGATGGCCGACAAAGTGAGCAAAGTAATCGAAAGCTGCACAATGCTACCAGCAAAAGCAACCCCAAAAGAGGTATTGACCTTACAGTACTTCCAATGGCAAGATTCGATACGGCTGAAGAACTACAGAGCGGTACTCGAAGAACGCAAAAAGCAAGCCAGCATATCGAGTGCTCGACGAAGAGCGTTATCTATGAGTTCAACAGGAAGAAACGGCCCCGCAAACAGGTCACGAGTCATAAACCTTGGAGACGCAGATCGTGCAGCGGTCACTCGAAACCTGGATCCAGCCTTTATGGCAGTCGATGCGGAAGGGGTCCCCATATCTACTGAACCAGCCGGGGCGCTGATGACGTTAGGCACCTATCTCAGAACAATCGAACCTCCTGCAGGAGACCCGAAGAGGGATCAGCACCTCCAGCTGTACAAGCAACTGGCAATAGCAGCAAAGTCCATACAGCCGCCACAAGCAACGCCAAGGAGAGATACAGATCGGGACCGTCGCAGTCGAAGCCCTCGAAGAGGAAGCAGTCGAAAAAGCTCACGCCATCGCCGCTCCAGCCGGAGCCGCTCTAAGAGATCATACAACAGCAGCTCAGACTCGGAAGCAGAAATCGGACCCTACGGAGCGCTGTGCTTCACTCGACGAATCCGGGAGGCTCGAATGCCAAAGAAGTTCTCACTAGCTTCCACGCCCAAATTCAACTGCAAACAAGAGCCATCAGGCTGGCTAGAAAACTACAGGCTGGCAGTTGGATGTCAGCGCGGCACTACAACCACAGCCATGCAGTACATACAACTCATGATGGAAGGAACGGCTCGCGATTGGCTCAAATCACTACCCGAATCATACTATGATTCGTGGGAACACTTCAGAAACGATTTCATCAAGTACTTCGAACCTCTATGCGAGTGCCCCAAAACTTTCGAAGAGCTCCGAACCTGCAAGCAAAAGTCAGATGAATCGCTGAGATCATATATACGGCGATGGACCGCCATCCGCAACTCAGTAGGCAACGTATCGAAAGATAGGGCAATCGACGCCTTCAAGAACGGACTCTGGAGAGAAGATTTCAAAGAAACGCTTGGTCGAGAAAATCCAAGATCAATGGCGGCACTCATGGTACTCGCAACAAAGTGGGCGGATGGAGAAGACTCCGTACGCGGCACTCGACCCGCATCTTCACACGAAAACCATGAGAGTGGCAGTCGAGATCGCAGAGATAGCTACAGAGATGATCGGAGGCGCAAACACAAGCATCGTTATCACGATGATGACCATCCAAGCTTCATTGCGGCATGATTTGTCCAACCGCGGGACAATCGCGACCAGACTGACAGACGTCACGATGATCACCGTGACAATCGAGACCATCATACAGATGATCGTCGTACAGATGACCGCCGTGACAGTCGAGATCATCGTTCAGATGATCGCCGCGACAGTCGAGACGCTATGGAGACAACAGACGCGACAACCGCGACAGCTACAGGAGGCCAGAATGGCGCAAGCGAGCGGACAAAGAGCCTGAGCGCTCAGTCGAAGAAAGGATGGACGATTACTGCAGATTCCATCTGTACAAATGGGACGATGGTAGGTTACGATCTAACCATTCACTGAGAAATTGCAGGGAATTCAATCAACTCGCAAATGAACACATACTGCGACTGCAAGGAGATGGACGCACACCCCCGCAATTGACGCAAACTCCATCGACTGCGCCACAAGCACAGCCTGTTCAAGTATATCCAGCGCCGCAACAAGTACAACAAGCACAGGTTTATCCCGTACCACCACAAGCACAACCTACTCAGGTGTGTTCTGCACCAACGCAAGCACAACCGATGCCGGTGTACACGGTACCAGCACAACCCAATATGGCAGCAGCCGTACACCAAATGCAGCAAGGAGATGAGCAAAAATATCCCGTAACTCGTGGGCAGATGAACATGATCCAGCGAGGACGTCCATCCAATAGAGAGCAAAAGCTACACACTCGGCACGTCAATATGGTGGTCATGGCACCCCCAGCTATTCCAGATTTTTTGAAAGGTTCAGAAACTCCGATTGTCTTTAATCGAGAGGACCATCCACCTGTAGTATATCGACCAGGGCACGCGGCCCTGGTACTCGACGCTCAAATTGGAGGCTACGCCATGACCAAGATCTTCATGGACGGAGGTAGCAGCCTCAACATAATCTTTGCGGATACGCTACGCAGGATGAACAAATCAGTCGAAAACCTGCCAAAGTCCGCAAGTACCTTCCACGGTATTGTCCCAGGCAAAGCAGTACTCCCACAAGGTACGATACAACTTGATGTTACATTTGGAGATCCTACCCACTTCAGAACCGAGTCGATTGAGTTCGAAGTGGTCGACTGGAAGTCACAATACCATGCAATACTAGGGCGCCCCACTTTCGCTCATTCATGGCCGTCCCACACTACGCATACCTCAAGCTCAAAATGCCAGGACCAAAAGGAGTCATCACAGTCAGCGGGAATTTTCAAAGATCAGATTCATGCGATCGTGACTTCAGCAAAATCTCCGAGATGTACGGGATGGAGCAGTCACTCGCCGAGCTCGAGATCTCCAACGACCGCATGCTTCTGCCAGAACGCAAGAAGATGGCAATCGACGGAGAATTCAAGGCCATCAACGACACAATGAAGCACCAGGAACACTCGACTGACCCCTCAAAGACAGTCAACGTGTCGTCGAGTCCCACTAGTGCATAGGGGGGCGCATTTGCGTCGGTTCTATGCATAGATATCCTAGTCTCATATGTAATAGCGCATAATGTCGGAAGAACCAGCAGGTTTCAGACGCACTCTTTTCCCTTACCAGGTTACCTAAGGTGACTGGAAGGTTTTTAATGAGGCGGCTTGCTGGTCGAACACACATTTTGGAATAAGGATATATGTTTCTCCATATTTCTCATATATGTCTTTTATTATTAACCCCACTCAAACACTCGGGGGCTGGAGCATAAAAACATAGGCATCAAAACTCTAACTCAAATGCTCGCAAGCACAAGGTTTGCAGCCCACTCGACAGACTCGGGGGCTGAATACACCAAACATTGAAGGCAAAACAACCCCCCTTGACAGGCTCGGGGGCTGGGTCAAACAGAAAACTCAACCCCACTCGACAGACTCGGGGGCTGGGTCAAACAGAAAACTCAACCCCACTCGACAGACTCGGGGGCTGGGTCAAACAGAAAACACAAAAACCCACTCGATACACTCGGGGCTGGGCCAAAACAGAAAAGCGCAAAAACCCACTCGATACACTCGGGGGCTGGGCCGAAATAGAAAAGCGCAAAAACCCACTCGATACACTTGGGGGCTGGGCCAAACAAAAATACACTCGATACACTCGGGGGCTGTCATAAAATATGCACGTAGAAATATTTCGCCACAAGAATGAGTATTTACACTCGAGAGCTGCCTCGATTACACAAAAAAGTTTACAAGTTACAACAAATTAAGCATCTGGCTCATCCTTCATATCCGACACAGAGCCAAAAAGTTGCTCCTTGCAGAGATTGATGAAGTCTTCAGCAGCAGAGTATGTTTCGATTAGCTGTGTTTGGGATATGAGAGTACCAATCGCAGGAGGACGAATCGCAAAATTCGGCTTGCGGCTACGGATGTGCGCCATAGTCGCGTTCGACCCCAGAATTGCAATCTGCATCAAGGATTCTTTGAGTGACTCTGTCACCCGAAAAATGTCAATCAAAGGAAATAGTCCTTGTGGCTGGGGCCCTGACGGGAAGAGCGCGCAGTTGAGGCGAGTGAAGATACGCCTGCATATCTCAAGCACTTGGGCGTTTCGCCACACCCGATCCTTCAAAGTGACAAGAGCACGAGCGTGCACCTTATCCAAATAAAAATGCTGCCGGCCAGTAGTTGGTACCTCAACAACATTATCAAGGAATCGGTTGACCCTCCTCTCTTCCTGATTGAAGTCAGGCACAAAACCTGCAAAAGCCAAAGTGACTGGTTCAGGACATAGAGCAAAATACACAACCATTTTTTAGCAAAAAGTGGTAGCATAAAACTCACTCTCGAGTTGTCTGTTTATGATCTCTATCTCGCCAAGAACATATTCCTCGCGCTGGGTGGCAAAACTGGGCTTGGAACGCAGCAGCTCCAACTCAGCTCGAGTACTCTTGAGCTCTTGCTCTAGTTTACTCACTCGATCCTTCGCAAGAGCGAGTGCCCTCGTGTCATTCCTTGCTTGACTAGATGTTCGAGTTCTAACACGAGATGGAGAAGGTTCACCAGACTCGCGTTCTTGTGGCTGGTTCATAAAAGCATAACATTCAGATACCCAGATACCCAGACACACGAAGTTGCAAAAATTCAAGTGGTGCAGCAAATTTCATTCGAGCAGAAGAACCCAAAAGGGTGCGCTAGCATAAACATAAGTAGCAAAAGCATACATGACAAGTTCGAGTAATCAAATTACAAAGCAGATAGTTCCTAAGCCTGCGAGATAGATTCTGCCCTATTCTTATGCGACTGAGCCCTAACAGCTTCAGCTCGACGTTCCATAGTCTGGACGCAGACCTCGCTCAGTCGTGTAGCTGGCTCGGTTACACCTCTGAATGATAGTGGCTTTCCGTCAGACTTTTTCGGATAGTCCGATAAAGCCCTGTCGAAATTAGCCTCTACACCATTGCCAAACAGAAGCTTGAGGGTGTACTCCGAGCCGCGTACCGTGAGTTCGCGGGCAAAATCCGCCACAATCGACGATCCTTCGCCAAAAGCTGCAACAAGTCCTTCAGCGGTCGACGGAGCGGTGGCTGTAGGACACATCCCCGCATGCAAATTGCCAAGGGTACTGGTCACGACAGCCAGATCGCCTTTGGTCTTGGATAGCACAGACTCGAGTTCCGCGATTGCACTATCGAGTGACAATGAGTCACTTGATGGCTCAGCGGAGGTCGAGGCGCCTTCAAAATTCAGAAAACAGAGGCCATAAGCAAAAGTTATTGAAAGACCAAAGCATTGGTAATCGCAAAATCAGATCACTCACCTTTGGCAGCGCGAACCAGGCCCGATAGACGTGCAGCAAATTCCCTATCGCGGCGAGTGGTGGCATCTTGGGCGTCAGCAAGTGCTTTCTTCGATTCAGACTGCTGGGTGGAGAGCTTGGTCTGCAAGTCCTTCACTTGTTTCTCCAGGTCCTCCACTTGCTCGTCAGCCGATTTCTTGTCTTCTGCGGAGTTCACAAACATTCTCGATTAATGTCATAACTTCAAAAGAAGAGGAAAAGTTTAGCAAAAACACTTACTCGCAAGCTCATACGAGGTTGACTGCAGAGAGTCCCTCTCTTGCTCCACCCGAACAAAAGCCTGAACCCAAGGAGCCATGGCGGCATACATGGGCTAAAAACAGAAATACGCATGGTATCATCGAGTGTAGAAGCAAAAAAATTCAAGCATAATTAGGGTAAAAAATACTCACGTGACCAGTCCAAGAAGTGGACTTGGAAGAAGAAGCCATAGCATCCGCAGTTGGGGCAGCCGTCTCTTTGTTCAGATCAACAGCCACCACCAAAGTTGTGTCCTTGGCCGCTTCAGGAGTAGTGTCCTGTGCTACCTCTAGAGGGGTGGATGGCTGAGCATCCGATGCTGGAGCTGGGGATGGCGATTGGGACCTGACACCATAAAAACAGAGGCACAAACAATCAAAAAGCAAGGCCATAAAGGTACTACCTCGAGCAAAAAAATCATAACTCATAAAAGTCAAACCTTGGCTCGTCCTCTTCATCAGATTCAGGATCGTTACCAAGGGCAAACACGCCCAGGCGAGAAACGCCACTCGAAGCAGTGGGAGGACGGGACGCGAGTGGGGAGACATTCAAAGGATGGCTCTTGGGAGGAGACACGGTACTCGAGTCACCGGTATCCTTTTGGTCATCCTCCGTAGACTCCGAGCTCGATGACTCCACTCGAAGCAAACGCTGGCGCTTTGGCTGGCGAGTGACCTACTCAGCGTCAGACTCGACTGCAGCATCCACCAAAACTTGCTCCACCTCCTCCCCTGTTTCTCCTGCAGGATTATCCTGGGGAGTCGAGTGAGCAGAAGCAGGTTCAACGATATGCAGCTTGGGACCTTCCTGTGCCATCGTCTCCGGAGGAGGCCCGGCTTCGGGTAGAGGAGGAAGAGAAGCAGCAGTCGAGTGGCCCAGTGACATAAGCACAGTTCATATTCATAAGAACATAAACAAAAAAGTCGCAAAGAAAAAAGGTGAAAGCGTAAAAACAACAAAAACAAGTACTCACTGCGGGTAAGGCCTTGTCTGGCCTGTAGGGGACGTGCGGGAAGTTGAAGTCGATTGTTTCAGAAGCTTTGATGCTCGTGACCTTCTTCACTTGAGCACTCAGCTCCTTCTCTGTCAACTCCGAGGCACTCATCCTGCTGGCATCGAGTGGACCCTCGTACTGCCACATCGGGTGGGCACGAAGGCGCATGGGCCACACTCGCATCTTCATATATGTGCTGATTAACTGAACACCAGGAACAGTCTTCAGCAGCTTGTTCAGCTCATTCAGCAGAGGAGAGGCTTCCTTCGCCTCAGCGGCAGAAATTGGGTGGTCCCAGGCTGTCGTCTTCTGTTGTGGCTTCTCAGTCGAAAAGGCTAGAAGTACCACCTGGTCGACTGGCACGTAGAACCACTTGGTCCTCCAGCCTTGGGCGGAGTCGACTGCCTTCAAACTAAAGTAGTGCGAGTCGTTTCGCACTTGGACAGCAAACCCGCCCACCGGGCACGGACGCTTGCCACGGCAGTTGTGGCGCACTGTGAAGATATGCTTCCACAGAGCCCAGCTGGGGGACACCCCAAAGAAGCACTCGCACAACATCATAAAACAGGTGATGTGCATAATGATGTTTGGGGTAAGATCATGGAGCTGTACGCCATAAGCGTACAGTAAACCCCGCACAAAATCATGAAGAGGGAGAGAGAAGCCACGAGGGAGAAACTCAGCAAAGCATACGCGCTCGCCGGCGCGCGGGTCAGGGCGTACCTCCAAGCCTGGGGCACGCGCGGCCAATTGATCAGATGGGGGCAGCCAGCCTTTCTGACGATATTCATCAAGAGTGTCTTCGGTGACGCAGGACCTGGTCCAATCACCGGGGATCTTCAGCAGAGTATCGGCAGGACCGCTCGCCGCCGCTAAATCCTTCCCCTTGCCCGCCGCGTCAGCGGCGGACGCAGCCATAGCAGCAGCACGCTTGCTCTTCTTTGGTGCCATCGCAGAGGGAGTGGAGAGCGAGGAGCTCGAGGCGCAGAACAATGGTGGGCGGCGCGCGAGGAAGAAGATGAGCAGAGGAAATGAATGGCAAGTAAATCATAATCTTGTGGACAAACTTCTATTTACCGCACCACGCAAAATCTCATCACAACCGTCCATGCAAACGCGCATAGCATCTGGCCGTACACGTGGCGTGCGTAGAGAGCAACCGTCGCATCCCACGCCGCCCACTACGCACAAAACCCTAGGAGGTTATGACGGCGCGGCGAAAAATACGCCATGTCTGGTCAAATCAAGACTGAAACGGCGTCTTCTGCAGTCAAAACTCTGAGCAATGGGCCCAGAAAGACACGTCTTGTCAAAACAGCGAGAGCACGCTTGAGATGTCACGAATGTCGTCAGGAGAAAAGATAGCATGCATATTCGAATAGGGATTCGACTGACAAAAGTACTCCCATGGGAGCATATCAAAAATTTCTTGTAATCAATCGAAAGGAAGCAAAGTTATTGAGATTATCCTATACTTCAAACGAAATAAAGCATAATCTCGGGGGCTACTCCCATGGGAGCGCTGTCGCGCTCCCATAGATTTCAAAAGCAAAATATTTCGATTGACAAAAGTAGCATAGAAGAATGATTTGAGATTGTCCTCTATTGCAAGACAATAAACCACAATCTCGGGTGCTACTCCCATGGGAGCGTTGTCGCGCTCCCATATATTTTCAAAAGAAAAAGAGGTAAGAAATTCACTCGACTACAGACTCGACTAAATGCATTAAATACTTCACAAACTAAAGAATCATACTTCATAAATTCCCGGACTATGCCAATCGCAGATGTTTCGGATGCTGCATACGCAAATGTAAAGGTAAGACCTGCCGATCAATCGAGCTGGGCCGAGGGACGCTCCAACAGTGTTTTCCCTTGAAATTTCCCGTGTCAACATACATGATGAAAATCCTGACGGACGCGTTAGGTATCAAAAGTTAAACTGCAGAACGAGTCAGTAAGACCTACAACGGCCTGAGTCGAGTCTGTCCAGTATGTTCCAGGTTCGAGTCCGGGGACTCGAATCTGATTGAAGGCTAGTATGGTTTCGCCCGAATGTGCGGTTAACTGAGCTCGATTTTCGAGTGAGTCAGGCCTGCTATGTCAATATCCCTAGGCAAAAGTTTCGAAAGTGTTCCAGGTTCGAGTCCGGGGACTCGAGTCTGATTGTAGGCTAGTATGGTTTCGCCTGAATGTGCGGTTAACTGAGCTCGATTTTCAAGTGAATCAGGCCTACTATGTCAATATCCCTAGGCAAAAGTTTTAAAAGTGTTCCAGGTTCGAGTCCGGGGACTCGAATCTGATTGAAGGCTAGTATGGTTTCGCCCGAATGTGCGGTTAACTGAGCTCGATTTTCGAGTGAATCAGGCCTACTATGTCAATATCCCTAGGCAAAAGCTTTCGACTGCGTTCCGGGCTCGAGTCCGGGGACTCGAGCCTGACTGAAGACTAGTAAGGTTTTGCCCAAATGAGCAGTTAACTGAGCTCGATCTTCGAGTGAATCAGACCTACTATGTCAATATCCCTTGGCTTGCATACACATACAGTTGAAACAAATTAAAGACTAGAAGAACTACATCGTATCAGGAGTACAAAAGCAAAGACTATGACGTGCACGATGAAGTGAGCACATGCTCGATTCTTCGAGTCAAGCAAGTACTCGGGGGTTAATGACGAGGTTATACTCTGCGGGTACCCCAGCGTAAGGGTACCAGGTGCACGTGATGATCAAAGAAGGCCAAGTTTAATCGAAGCCCACGAAGGAAGGCCCAAAACGAAGAGTACTTTCCAAGTTAGATCAAGTTATAGTCGGTTAAGACTTTCCATACATGTAACCTTGGTCGTTTATGTTCTTCGAGACCCAGCCTCCTATATAAAGGCTGGGAGGGTGATCGACCAAGGACAAGCAATCCATAGCCACCAAAACCCCCGACGAGATCAGCAACTCGCCACCCTTTATAACACTCATATTCATACCATAAATACAGACAGGCAGGAAGTAGGGGTTTTACCTCACTCGAGGGCCCTGAACCTGGGTAAATCCAGCTTGTCAGCCGTCGATTCCACCGATACTACGCGTTCTCTACCACACAATCAACCCTAGGTATAGCATCCATGGGACTTGCCGAGGGCACACCTCGACATCTGTAAATACTGAAGTTAGTAACACCTTTATTGATTCTACATTCATCTATTTTGAGAATGAATCTGGTATATTTCTCACTAAGTTAAGAGAATGAATTTTCATAAAGGGAGTTTTAATGAACACACTGTCATTGATTCATTATTATTGTTCTTCCCTTTTGTTAACCCAAGGTTACTGTATTAGTTTTGTATCATGCTCGGTTCATTCAGTTGACGAACTTGTGGTTGGGAGGACTTAAGGAGCAAATAGCAATATTTTATCTGGAGCAGGAAGTGAAGAATAGCCTGCACTACATAAAATGTTCAGGTAAATTTTCCATCAGGCAAACATCAGGCTCTGAACTAGGCTTTACTTATGTTCTATGGCGAAATTGTTCAGTTCAATTGTCGATATTCTTGCTTAGTGTATCAGTTGATTTCAGGTACTGAATTGGTGCGCGTGCCAATTAATTTCATCGGTTTTCATCTTGTTTTTCAGTTTCCAATGACATGTTTGTTTGAGGAGGCTTGGCTGACGTTGTAGAGAATCTGTTGATGAATCTGATGTTTTTCTGGAATGTTACTTTAATGGATCAGTAGGTTGATATATCTGTTCAGAAGTGTTGCCCTTGTTATAGCGGTTTCCACCACAACGAGTCAAGTTCCTCGGATGTATACATCGAGTACAACATGTGGTGCACAAGGAAGGTGGATCCCGTCAGTGGTGGTAGGACGGAGAGTGAGTGGGTAGCAAAGTGAGGAGATCGTTGTCGAGGTTTCTAGGCAGCGGCAATAGTGTCCCATTTGTTTCGAGCTGGTTCACTGCGCGGCCAGCTTGATAGTCGGAAATTCAAATGATATATTACACATGTGTACTCTCTACTGTTTCATACTCCCTCCGTTTTAAATTGGATGAATTTCATTTTGTCTATATGTGAATGTAGACGAGAATTAATGTTTTGATATTGTGCCCTTCTTTCTGACCCTGGCCCATATGTTAACAAAACGAATTAGACACACACGACTCGATCCACAAATTGGATCATTTCTGTACTGCCTGTCCATCTTTAATATGGAAACTTATCATACTTCCTTTTTAATCAGACACTATAGCTGTTTTACGAGAAACACCATCTCAGCACGATCAACTCGGAATATCACATTTTGAAGCGTGCGTTGCAAGTTTATATATGTATTAGTCGACAAATGCATTGTAAGTTTAATTTTTGTTACTTTTAAAATGCTCCCATTTAATTGGTAAAACGTGCGTTGCACGTACATGCCAACTAGTACTGTAGTAATTAATGAAGTCAAATCGTCAAAAAGAAGGAAAAAAAGTCACGCAGCAACAAACTTTGCATGGTTATCTCCTTCGGTTTTGAAACGTGTCGACTGGCAAATCACAAGTCAGCTGAATCAACAACTCCCCTATAAGATCGCAACCTCCTTCCGCGGTCGTTGGTTTCCGTCACCATTGTCATCGCGTTGCGTAGACGAGATGGGAGCGAGCTGCGTGCTCCCGGCGGCCGTGCTGCTGCTGCTGATGGCCGGCGCGGCGTCCGCCATCACGGTGGAGGACTCGGCGCCGGACAACATCCAGCCGCTGTCGACGCTCAACCTGGCCGCCGCCCAGGTCGCCATGGACTCGGCGTCGGCCATCCACGCCTCCCCCGACGTGCTCGGCAAGGGCGTGAGTACACACGATTCAGCCATGCATGTTCGTGTGTCGATGCCTGAACCTCGTGGTTTGATCTAATGGTCGATGTGCAGGGTGAGGATTCGGCGTGGGTGACGGTGAACTTCACGACGCCGTCGCCGTCCTCGGACCACTGGATCGGTCTCTTCTCCCCTGCCGATTTCAGGTACGCAACCAGTTGTAATACATGCATAACTCAACATGTCAGTTAAAGATCGAATCTCTAGCCAATTACTATGAGATCTGCTAGCTGACTAGTCCCATGCATCTGTGATGGCTTCTTCAGTTCGGGCATTGGGAGCACCAAGGTAGCAGGGGGAGAAGATGCGCTTGGAGGTCTACCCGTGGCCCCCATTAAGGTCAGTTGGATTCGCAGTCACACACGGTCACAAAACTGATATGCAAGTTCATGTGTAGTTGTAGAAATTCTGATGATTGTCCGTACGTGTCTCGTTCACCTACCCTCCACTGATTGTGTTTGTTCTTGCCATGATCTGTTGTTGCAGTACAAATTTGGCAACTCCGAGCCGGATTTCCTGCGCACCGGCAGTGGCAACACCAGCTTCCTCGTCATCAACCAGCGGTACGACTACGCCTTCGGGCTCTTCTCCGGTGGGAAGGACAACGTAAGCCCAGCTCTAGCTGCTCTGCCGTCCATCTGCGATGTCAACGATGATGTAAATCGTAATTAAGCCTGATCCTGCAGTGTGGTGTTGCGTTGTTCTAATTTGCAGCCTAAACTTCTCGCTGTCTCGAACAAGATCTCCTTTGCTAACCCGAAAGCCCCGGTGTTCCCGCGCCTGTCCCAGGGGAAACAATGGAACGAGGTGAGCTAGCTCACTGTCCGGTGATACAGATATCGCGCATTGTTTTCTCGATGTGAATTGCTGTTGGTTCTGAATGCAGATGGCCGTGACGTGGACGAGCGGGTACAACATCGGCGAGGCGTACCCGTTTGTGGAATGGAGGATGAAGGGCGAGGAGACCTCCAAGCGGACGCCGGCCGGCACGCTCACCTTCACGCAGGGCCACCTCTGCGGTATGTGCCGCCGTTCAGAGTCCAGACACCAGCTCGGAGCAGCAGCTTGCTGCTTGTCGTTCAGATTCAGCGTGTGAATAAGAACAATTGTCTGTGGATTCAGGTGTAGTCTGACGGTGTTAATTTGATCGTGCAGGTAATCCGGCTCGTGGACAGGGATACAGAGATCCAGGCTTCATCCACACTGCATTCCTAAAGGACCTGTGGCCAAACAGAGAGTACGAAAAACTTGCGCACTGACTGCAGCCTGTAATTATATCACACTTCTGAACTTCTCGATACTCACATCTTATGTTTCTGTTCAGGTATTCTTATCAGATTGGGCACGAGCTTCAGGACGGGACCGTGGCGTGGGGCAAAGCCTCCACCTTCCGCGCGTCACCGTTCCCGGGACAGGCTTCCCTCCAGCGCGTCGTCGTCTTCGGCGACATGGGACTCGTACGAATACAATCATGAAAATTCAGATGTATCAACTATCAAACCCGGCATTGATCAAGTCATGGTTCATGTGTTTGCAGGGGGCAAAGGATGGGAGCAGCGAGCTGCAGGGGTTCCAGCCCGGAGCACAGGTGACCACCGACCGGCTGATCAAGGACCTTCCCAACTACGACGCCGTGTTCCACATCGGAGATCTCTCCTACGCCAACGGCTTCCTCGCGCAGTGGGACCAGTTCACCGCGCAGATGGAGCCCATCGCCTCCAAGGTCCCCTACATGGTCGCAAGGTACGTCCGTCAGTTCGCTCGCCCGCCGGAGATCAGCTGATCCCTGAATCTTAACTTGGAAGTTCAGGTGAACTGCAACATGTTCTCACACGTACCTGTGCTCTGCAGTGGCAACCACGAGCGGACGTACATGGACACGGGCGGGTTCTACAACGGCAACGACTCGCACGGCGAGTGCGGCGTGCCGGCCGAGACCTACTTCTACGTGCCGGCGCCGGCCCACCGCGGCAAGTTCTGGTACGCCGCGGACTACGGCATGTTCCGGTTCTGCGTGGCCGACACGGAGCACGACTGGCGTCCGGGCACGGAGCAGCACGCGTTCCTCGACTCGTGCTTCGCCGGCGCCGACCGGAAGCACCAGCCGTGGCTTGTCTTCCTGGCGCACCGCCCGCTGGGATACTCCTCCAACGACTTCTACGAGCAGGAGGGCTCCTTCTCGGAGCCCATGGGGCGGACCCTGCAGCCGCTCTGGCAGAAGCACCGCGTGGACCTCGCCATCTACGGCCACGTCCACAACTACGAGCGCACCTGCCCCGTGTACGAGAACACGTGCACCGTCAAGGGCAAGGACGCCCAGAGCAGCTACTCCGGCGCGCTGGGCGGGACGATCCACGTCGTGGCCGGGACGGGCGGCGCAAAGCTCAGGAGCTACGCCGGCGGGGCGTGGCCAGGAACGAGAGCTTCGGGTACGTCAAGCTCACCGCCAGCGACCACTCCACGATGCGGTTCGAGTTCATCCACAGCGACGACGGCGCCGTGCACGACGCCTTCAACATCACCAGGGACTACAAGGACGTCATGGCCTGCGCCATCGACAGTTGCGCACCTCACACCTTAGCCAACTAGGTAGCAGTCCTTACTAGGTAGCAGTAACTATTAGGAAGAACTGAATTAGGGGAATATATTCATTTTAGTTTGTGTGTGATCCATTTTCTGCAACACGAGTGGCAGTCAAGATTACACATGAAACCACCGTTCACAAACAGTAATTTCCTCTCCATCTAGCAGCTAGAATATTTACTTGTCCTTGTGCACGGTGAAGCTGTCGTACACCTGGCCGTCGCTGGACCGCCGGTACTCGAACTTCAGAACCTTGTCATCCGTCGCCGTCAGCTTGCCGAACCCATAGTCCATCTCCCGGTACACGCTCCACGGCGGGACCTCGGTGGTGAAGTTGCTCAGGTGGCTGCCGCCGCCCCCGACGACGACGTTGACGGTGCCGTCCCTCACGCACTTCTCCTCGTACACGGGGCACGTCCGCTCGTACTGGTGCGTGTGCCCGTAGAAGGCGACGTCCACCCGGTGCCTCCGCCACAGCTTCTCAAGGCTCTGCCGCGCCATCGGCTCCGCGAAGGCACCGTTGTAGCCGTAGAAGAACCCAGAGGAGTAGCCGAGGACCCGGTGTGCGATGAAGACCAGCCACGGCTGCTTCACCCGGTCCACCGTGGCGAGGCAATGCTCGATGAATTTGTACTGCTCCGTGCCTTCCCGCCAGTCCGTCTCGCTGTCGGCCACGCAGAACCGGAACATCCCGTAATCTGTCGAGTACCTGTCCAGCACAATTCAAGTCAATCATGGATCCACTACAAAATAATGTCATGACTTGACTCTGAATGTGTACATACATGGAGTATATACCAGTATTTTGCTCTGTTTTCTGTCGGGGCGTAGTACATGGTCTCCGCCAGCACGCCGCATTCCCCGCCGGAGTCCGTGCCGTTGTAGAACGACCCGCTGTTGGGAAAATCTCGCTCATGATTCCCACTGCATCATCAGAGAAACAGAGTTATTCACCTCACCTAAGCGTAAATTGGCTCTGAAATGATGCTCCGAGATCTTGTTTAGAACAGGATGAACATGTGTACCTTGCGACCATGTAGGGCACTCGAGACGTGATCGGCTCGACCTGCTGCGTGAACTGATCCCACTGCGACAGGTACCCGTTGGCGTAGGCAATGTCGCCGATGTGGAACACGATGTCTGTGTTGTCAAGGTCCCTGATTAGCGCGTCCGTGGTATTGAGTGATGCCGGCTGGTAATTCTGATACTCGTTGCTGCCATCCCTCTCGGCCTATGAATAAAGTGAGACGTGAGAGCACGGTGTGGATTCAGAATTGGCGCATGACCATGTGGCAAATTTATTTTGTAGTGCAAAGTGAGATAGTATTGGCGTATATTTTTACCTTTCCCATGTCACCGAATATAACAACCCGCTGCAGTGACTTCTGTCCAGGGTAAGGAGGAGCTCTGAAAGATTTAGGCTTGCCCCATATGACTTCTCCATTATGGAGCACATGTCCAATTTTGTAGTAGTATCTACAAGAAATTGCAGTGTCACATCAGTATTACTCTCACAATTGACACAACTGTTTGTAGGACAGATGACCAGAATATTTACTCTTTGTCTGGCCATAGATTTTTCAGGAAAGCAGTGTGTATAAACCCTGGATCTCTCCAACCAACGCTACGAGCAGGTTCTCCTGCACAACCCAAAGTTCAAGCAGACACATGGGTTTTAGTAAGGTACAATAATTCAGTTTGGGATTATATAGTTTCCTCTGTGTTGTTTTTCCTCTATATTCAGATCAAAAGTATTGCAAAAGAACCCATGAAAGGCACCATACCACAAAGCCTTTCGCGACCAAAGGTGACAGTGGCAGCTGCTGTGCGCACAGGAGGGCTTCCTTTCATCCCCCACTCGACAAAAGGATATGCCTCAACAACGCTGTATCCACTTGTCCATGTGACAGTCATCTATCATAACATACCAAAAACCCAATTCTTGAGTGACATTTCAGAGAAGATATACATTATGTGATATGAAATAAAAGAAAAACTCACCTCGTTCCAGATTTTCCCCAGCGCTAAACGCGGGTAAACCGGAGCTTTTGGGTTGTCGAATGCGATTTTGTTCGACACCGCAACAAGTGTTGGCTGCAAATGAATTGCATAGCTTCAGTGCATTGAAAACTGGATAGCATGGCGTGACAACGTGTTTCAGACTTTCAGTTACTCACATTTGAGAGTCCACCGGTGAACAATCCAAAAGAAAAATCCTGCCGCTGGTTAATCAACTGAAACTTCAGAGTCCCTTTCCCTGACTCGGCATAGGCTGACGAGTAATTTGCAAACTGGTACTGAAAACAACACATATACAGTTGTAATTCAGTTTAGTTTCCCTTCTGAATTCTATATAATGTGAAGATCGCTCATTGTATCTCCACTAACCTTAATCGGTGCAGAGCATATCGCAGGGCCTGGGTCTGATTCTTGAGAATCTGGGCATGTCGACGCACTATGGAGAAGTGCAAGAACTACTCAGATCACGGTTGTATGATGATTATGTACAAATCACTGAAGTTGAAATCTGAACATTCTGAGGACATATACTACTAGTTCATACTTGAAATTTGAAGGGGAGAATACTCCGATCCAATCGTCGTCGCTTGCATGTGGAACGTGGAAATCTACAGTTACCCAAGCTGTATCTTCACCCTGTATCCAGAACAAAATGTCAGATATTTTGCTCTGTTTGTGCAGCAAACTAGGGAAGACTACCAAATAGCTTGTTCACAGCTACCAAGTGTAATTCATTCGAGCAAATGCAAAGTTAGTTGGGAGAAGGTTTGCCGTCCTAAAGAGTTTGGTGGCCTAGGGGTGCTCCACACCAACAAGTTCGCGAGGGCTCTTAGATTGCGGTGGCCTTGGCTTGAGCGGAAAGACAAGACCAAAATTTGGAGGGGCCTTGGCAACCCTTGCACCGACATTGACATGGATCTTTTCTATTGCGCCACTTCTATCACTGTGGGAGACGGTGCTTTGACACCTTTTTGGGAAGTCCCTTGGCTCAACGGGTTGAAGCCGAAGGCGATTGCCCCCCCTCATTTTTGCGATATCTAGTTCTAAAAAATGGTGCATCAAGAAAGATTTGGGCAACAACAACTCTTGGATTGAGAAGATCAAGATGGATGAGAACTTCACAATGGGGCATCTCACTCAATTTGTGGACCTTTGGATGCTTCTCCAAGATTTTTCTCTCAATGAAGATACAGAGGATGAAATCTCTTGGATTCTCACTTCGAATGGTGAATACTCGGCGGCTTCGGCGTATCAAGCGCAATTCTTTGGTTTAACCTCCACAAACATGATGTGCTTGGTGTGGAAGCGTTGGGCTCCCCCTAAAGTCAAATCTTTTGCTTGGCTTGCTCTCCAAAATAGGCTTTGGACGGCGGTCCGGTTGGAAAAGCGGAGGTGGCCAAATTGTGGCCCGTGTCCCCTTTGCAAGAGTGCTCCGGAGACGGTCAAGCATCTCCTTGTTGATTGCCAATACACCACGCGTCTTTGGGGTTGATCAAGAGTTGGCTTAGTCTACACACGCTTGACTCCCAACTTTGGCACTCGCACACCCTTGAGGAGTGGTGACTTCAAATGTCGGACAACTCAACACCAAACTGAAAGGCCAGGGCATCCCTCACCTTGCTCACGTCTTCGGAAATTTGGAATGAGAGAAATGCAAGGGTTTTTCGCAATAAGCATGCGCCTCCGACGGTAGTTTTTGAGTGCAAAATAAGCATGCGCCTGCGAAATGTTTGAGATCTTTCTTGCCGCGGGAGTAGTGGCCTATGTGAACAACAACTTTTAATTTCATGTAAACTCCTTAATAGATGGGGCAAAGCTTTTGCCCTCCTTTCTATTCGTTGTTGGTGAACTGCATATAATGTTTTTTTTTTGTAAAACGAGGGTGAATTGCATATACTAGAAGGAGAAGAAAGAAAGACAGTACGGTCAAACCAAATCCGAGTAATCACGTGTGCACGACCCATTAGAAGTATCAGTTTGACTGACAATCAGACAACGTGTGTTCATCGTGGACGAATAATGTGAAACCGGAATGACGACATGATTGGTACCCTATCAAGCATATCGGCTAGGCGCAGCGAATATCCACATCGGCAATTTGCCCAATTTTCCTGACGCGATTGTGACGGAGGATGCAAGGCGCACCAGGGACTGGTCGGCCAAGCATTGCCAAGACACAGAATTTTGGGCCAACATTTACCTTGGCTCCGAGCAGAGCAGGGGATGCTTCGATGGAGGCGGCGCCGTCGATGCCAATCCGTGCTCGGTGGATCGCGACCAGCGACAGCGGCTGGACCCCGGCGCCGCCCGCCGTCGCCGACGCGGCTGACCGCGCGGCGAGAAGCATGAGGACGAGCACTGCTCTCCCTCGGCATCCTGCGCTTGAACAGGTGTTCGTCTGTCTAGCGGGGAGGGAACCGGGGAGAGGTTTTTGTAAGGTCACGAGGAGCGCGCGCTCTCTCCCTCTGCCGCGCGGCGCGCACGCAGACGCTGACTGAGCCTGCCGTTTCGGCCGACACGTCACGGGCAGCGGCGGCGCCGGCCGGCACGGGTAATTGAGTAAGTATTTTCTTGCACTGACGGATGGAAACGAGAGAGAGCTCTGACTCGGCAGGGACGCTCCAAGCGTCGGCTCGTGGCTCCAGCTCGCCCAGGGCGGGCGTGAACCTCAACGACGACGACTTCTGCGTGAAGTAAATTCTGGAGAATTCATCCAGGAAGGAAAGGATACGTACCCGCGAGCCGAGGAGCTTCGGCGAGGCCCGCACGGCGGCGGAGGCGTCCAGCGCGACGCGGGCGCGGTGGACGGCGATCCGCGACAGAGGGTGCACGCCGTGCCCGGCGACGCAGCACGCGGCGAGGGCGAGGGCGAGCGCCAGCGAGAGCAGGCCGCGCCCTGTCATGCCGCTGGCTGGAGTACGTCGCGTGAGAGCTGGGCTCCTCCGGGTCGAGCAGGCAATGGACAGCGGCTGCATGCGGCGCGCTCTTTCTTATGGAAAGACGCGTTCTGTACCGGTGGAGGCAGGGCACGCACCAAGGCGACGAGACGAGACGAGACGCAGGAGACGGAGTTCTTTACCCTGCGACGTCGTCACGTCTTGGATGGTTCCGTGCTCCGATTAGGACTTCTCGGTTTTACAGCGACGACGGCGCCGTCAAAGGCGCGTTTAACATCACCACGGACTACTCTACAAGGACGTCATGATCTACGCCGTCCGCAGCTACACGCTACACACGGACACACCTTAGCCAACAAGGTTTAGCAGATGATCAATCTCCTGTTGTATTTAAATTTAACTATTTGTTTGAGGTTAAAGCAGTCGTATCCACCGTTCGATTAGATAGAATACAGGTTTGTCTCCGGTATCTTTGTGTGTGGGCAAAAGCCCGTAACGCCAACTCCTACCGCACCAAAGCCACCACCTCCGTAGACAAGAACGCCGCACTACGGAAGGTCCTTCCCCATGTCGAGGACTGCCCAGGCATCAGAGACTTCTGCATCTAGGTCACCTTCGGTGGCATCTGTCTCTCCTCGGTCTCTGACATCGTGTTCTTCTTTGGCTTATTCATGAAAAGGACATGGCCATCTCTACCTGGTCCGAGAGGGGTCCATCGAAGAGGGCTAGGTATTCCTGCCGGCGGCCGTCCGAAGGAGTAGCCTCCTCTCTTAATGGGTGATCATTTAACCCATTCTGCAAAAATTGTGATAAACACAAAATCAACCGTGCATAAAAACTTGCTCTACATCTGGGAGATACTCATGCGTAGCTGTGCGCACGGTGAAGCTCTCGGGAGGTCCTGTAGGTCGCCTCAAGGCGACGGAACTTGACCGCGTCGCCACAGGCGACTTGTTCGTGGGCCGGCCCAATAGAAAAGCATAGTTCGTTTTCTTCTTATTTCTTCAAAATTAAAAAAATCCGAATAAAATTCAGATTCAGTCAAAATTCAAATTTAAACAGCTTTTCAAATTCGAACAATTTTCGAATCCGAATAAAAACAAAACCGAACAGGTTCCGAAATTGAACAATTTTCAAAATCTGAATAATTTCAAATTCGAATAATTTTCAAGAACAAATTTTAAATTTAAGCAAAATTCAAATCCAAACAAAAATTGAATCCGAACAGACTTCAAACTGAGACAATTTTCAAAAGTTGGACAATTATTAAAATTTGAACAAACTTGAACAATTTCAAATCTCAACAATTCTAAAAATCTGAACAAATTTGTTTTTTCTCAAATTCAGAACAAATTTTAAATCTGAATGAATTTCAAAATCCATGTTTAAAATCTATTTTTTTAAATCTGAACAATTTTCGTAAATATGAATAAAAAACGAAATTATGAAAAAAATCGAAAGAGAAAACGAAACAATGAAGAAAAAAAAACGACGGAAAAGAAAACAGAAAAAATAAACAAAAACAGAGAAGAAAATAGAGAATTAACTGAAAAAAAGAAAGTCGTAGACTAGGCCGACCCACTCGGGATATCTTTTCAAGCGACGGGATCATTATGCATCGCCGCGGGTAGATGTATAGGAACTAGATTCGAACGGCGCGGCTCGCCGCGCGGCGTTTGTTTCTTCGTTGAATTACTTGCCCGTGGTTATCACAATTCATACAGATCATTTAAAGGATAATTTTATTCAAATGAGTTAGACCATATTTGAAATCGTATGTGAAATGAGTAGGTAGTACTTTATACAATGAAATCCTTAAGCAACATGAACATGCAAAAGATGAAGTATACAAAGTATAGTTTTATGAATCCTCAGATGATTAAAAAGGCTTCAATTTTCTTTGCAACTCTCATATTATTTAAAGTAACCCGCTTCAGTTTTGGTTTAAACTTGAAAAGCTATTCAAACAGCCCAGCACCGGTTTGTAAAAAACTGTAATCATGTAAGTTTGATAAGAAATGGGCATCTTCAAAGGCAGCGATAAAAGGGAATAAACCTATTCATAATTAACCAATTGACTAAATGGAACGATAAACACCAACATAGCCGGTGCTACTATTATAGCAGCAACATTGTAGGTTTAGAGGAGAGCACAGTGCCCTTACATACACGAAAATTACAATAATAAGTCTAGATAGATAGGTTTTAAATTACAACATTTCCAAACTATCACAGACTGTGATAAACATAGATAGCCGATCACGGGAACATAGCCTATTTCATCATAGTTCTTGTCACTACATATTAACCATCAGTACTAACTGGCAGGTAGGTAAATCAGACGAAAAGGCATCAGAGCGATTAGCTAGATGTGGAGATACTCCATAGTGCTCAGGCCATCACTGTCATACATGATCTCGTCATCGAGGCAGCTCCTGATGTATTGCTGGAACCTACAAAAGTAAAAAAAAAATCCTGGAAGCCGTGTAAGAAAAAAAAACACCCGCAACACATATACAGCCAAAAATTGTACCAATGACCAGGAAAGAATAAAAATGTTCTAATCATCTAAAGAATGATAGTGCTCATCAGCAAGCAAAACATCAAATAATTATAGGAGACATAGCAACATCTGAATGATGCTGCTGAGTACTGGCCACTCATAAGCAACAACCGAAAATTTAATCTATCTCTAAGCATGGACAGCAAACACCCCTATCTATAAAATTGCACGATCTGCATGGCAGCCGACTCTGCCTCTAAACATGGATAATAAGCATCGCAAATATAAATAAATTGGACAGCCTACAGAACCAGCCAGTGGTCCAAAATATATAACCAAACTTTCTTAGCACCAAAAATAGAGAAGACCATGGTTAGAAATAGTCCCCAAAGAAGAGACCCAAGTTCGATCCCCATCGGGGGCAGTTTTCGGGAATTCTCATGTGGGCGGATTTCTACTATATCAATAAAATCCTAGGTGCTAGTGCCCAAAGATTTCATTTTTTTATAGTCCCCAAAGAAAAACCTCAGATTATCCCATGTAATACAAAAACGGTTCCAAAAATTACCATCAACATAATACTCACAAGCGGAGCAAGAGAGCGGAACAATAACCACAAGGAAGCAATGACGATCGATACTCATATGATGGCGATGGCACGCAAGGCCATATCTCTTGGTGTTACAACATAAGGGAAGCAGAACCGTTAGCCTACCTAAATGTGCACACTGAAGAAATCACTTCTAAATACAGCACCTACCATCTGGCAGTGGCATTTACATCGATAACGGAACTGTGGATCTGACACGGTGGAAACCAGCCGTTCAAACAACAGAAACAGCAAAGACAACAGACTGAGCTAACTACCTATAGAATGACTTACCCTAATAATTGTAATCACACAACAGCAAACACAATTCAAAACCTGGTCGTGATGGCATGTCAAACCAGGAGAGGCACCTGCCCAGAAAAAGCGACGGTGCAACACACAGCCATGTTTAACAACAGGGACTTCAAGCTCAACCCCTTTAAGCCACCTCACTCACACGCGAATGGCTATATCGAGACACAACGACATCCAACATATATAGGTAAAGACAAATAGACAATAAAGTTATGATTACCGCAAAAAAAGGCAAAAAACAGCATTATATACTCCCACATCATTGGTTGTCCACAGGCACATGGCCAGAATATGCATATAAACATGCATAGAAAAAGTAACACACTTGCATATAACTAAAAGGACAAACACTAAATAAAGGAAGAGCGCAACCTGACAGAATGCTCCAGACCTAAAACTCTTTCCTGACATAAGACAACATTAGGAAGATATATAGAATAGGAACAACAGGGATAGAGAAGACATGTATACAAAAATGAAGCAAAAAAGTCTACTACTCACTTTCTGACCAATGGCAACTCACCACAAAGAACAGACATACAGCAAGAAACCAAGCAAATATATTGGAACCTACAAAAGGGGAAAGAGCCCATAATTATAAACTGCCAAGAACTGTACCAATTATAACAAAAGCACCAAATGCAGTTCAAGCAGCAATTTTCAGATTAGTTTTTCCTAATAAAATACCAGGCCGCATCACACAAGCATGGTATAAAATTCTTAATTGCAAGTTATAATAGTTATCCCTATAATTCAAACATCAAGGCCTACTGCACTCCTACGTTTTATTTTTGCCACCACATAATTCATAATGCAGTGCTCGATATAGCCTCGATATAGCCTTCCAATCCATTCATGTTACATTACCAGAATCCACATAATTCATTCCAAAACCAAACAAAAAACAGAATGAGTTTCCACAAAATAATGATTAGCTTCATTTATGAGTTCGGAATGCATAGCTCCATGCAATAAGGTAATTATCAATTAGAAAGATTATTGATTCTCATGCCCAACCAACTATTCCCCTATGATGTACTGAGACCCCATGATAACAGTTAAATGTACAGTTTAAAGATACTTTCATCAAATAAACCATATTGGCTTTTTAAAAAGGATCAAACTACAAACAACAAACTAACAGTTAAATTGTTTCTTATGGTTGTTAAAATAAAAAGTGTTAGCTAAACAGAACACGCAACCAAAGCTAAGCGAGGCAGCAAAGCATGAAAGCATCAACTACTAATTACTGGAGACCTAGCATTCTGACCAATGACCATCAATAAGTTACCCCAGAAACATTTCCTGGGAATTATGCAGTCAAGGTTACAACTATCCATTGCATATTTGTGTAGTATACCAGGGTGTCCGAGGGTAAAAAAAGGCTGCATAAGAGACTACAATATATATTCGTTCTAGCTCTTTAATTCACCATTAGTAATTTAGTACTGAAACTTAAGTGTCCACCATTACACATGCCTGCTGAAGTGCAATTGTGTAATCAATTGACTACACATGATTGTGGCAAATGCTCTATATACGTGAGAGCACAAAAATAGATATATATCATCACATATGACTCGGGCTGCATCTCTTACTATTTAGCAAAACTGATGCAGCTACAAATGCATATGATTGGACTGCATTGAACAAAATTGAGAAAGAAACGATCTTCACATTTTCTAAAAGCAGTTTACCACAGAGTAAACAGACACAGAAACAACCAATAGATAGAAACATAGTTTGATGCTTTCAGGTTTCAGTAGCTAAATTTGATAATTTAACTGCAAATAGATTAAACGTCAATAGAACGTTAAGTCGCTTTATAATACTTGCATGCCTATCCTTAATTAGAGAAAAATACAGAACCTGTTTAAATCACTCTAATAGAGACCCCAATGGTCCGGGAATCGAGAAGTCATTCAAGAGCTTACTGGTGCATTTGATTCCACTATCAGCTACACCGTAACTAAATTGATGCCTCCTAGGTCTGGACATCTAGCAACCATGAAGAGATAACCTGTAGAATAAGGGGGGATAATGTCAGCATGGCCACAAAAGATATGACAAAACATAAACACAATAATAAGAAACGGAATCTAAACTGATTAACCAATCTGCTATCTTGCTGTATCAAAGAAAATAAAAATAATAAATACTCACTAATACTACAGGAAGCGCAGAAAAACATAACCAACAGGAGTGTTTGAACCACTCTTGCCTTGTCATGCTTTGATAGTCAACCAAACACTTTAGAGATGGGACGCCAATTTGAAATTCTAATGGTCCTGAGAGGATCAACATCATAGGAGCAAACTTCTAGATAATCAAGATAAGGGTCCAATCGCTTGTAGGATCATCTTCTTCTATAACACGCCTGACACAAAAAAAGTGAGATGAATGACAATCCCACACCAATAGATCAAGGTCCGAATGACAAGCTCTGGAAAAACCTTTGCAACCATGATTAGATAAAGATATAGGTAGTTTGCACGAAAGCTAGAGATAGTAATTGTAATTTCTGAGATACTTGGTAATCACGTCCTCTTGACAAAAACCTAAAGAACTTACATTATTTGGGGCCAATAAAGTAGCATGGTAATTCCTCTCCCACTGCTGCACTACCCACTCCAAACATGGCACAAGTTGTAATTCAAAAAACTAACCCAGTAGATTCCGAAAAAATCAGGATATCACCAAAAATGCCTAATTTTTCCGGTGTTACTATCCCACACAAACATATCTTTTTCAAGGCAATCACTTTAACCATTTTTTTAATATAATGACCTGTACTAACTTCTCACCATAGATACACATCTGTACAGACCGAAATCACCAGAATACTTGTTTTACCAATAGAGGGGGCATTTACACACATAAAACAATATTTTCTCTCTTTTAGTAATTAATGATCACCAAGAACAATATTATGAGATATCAAACAGTGGCAATAGCAAGTATACATACAAATAAATAAAATGAACCGATACAAAGTAGGAGAAAAACATGCTTGTTAGTTAGTTATGTTATATTACCAGCAGCAGCTCCACTCATGAAAAGATCTTGTTGAAACACAAGCAAACAATAAGTTAGATGCAATCTGTAAACAAATTTTCAGATGCAAAGGATATAGAAATGAGTAAATCATGATCTCAAATCATATGGTAGATAAACATCCAGATCAACCACAAACAACAGCCGTAAATAGAAAAACAGAGCACGGTTAATTGTGCCAGAAATAGTGAAATACCTTCATATAAAGATGGTTAGCATATCATCTCCTGTATTTATCCTAAGAATTTGTTCAGTTAATACACCAAATCTACTGCACAAAACCAACACAGAGGTCACAATCACGTCAGAAATACCAGAAAATACAGCTATCTGTTTGGGTCACAATATTGCTGCAATAAAATCACCTAAAGAGGTGGAATCGATACATGGCCACCGTTCCAATCAGCCACTGAAGGGGCTGAATCCGGAGCACCTGGGAGGGCCAACGGTACCAAAAGTGGAACTCCTTGCCATGAAGAGAGAAGGTCTCGCCGGTGTCTAGTGAGCAACAGAACCATTGATGAACTGAAGCAACTTCCTGCACAAAAGGGGCAGCCATGAGAGATAGCCCTTTTGTGTACCACACTCGAAAACAAAAACTGCAAGTGATGGTTCTAAAGAAAAGATGATGACACATAATGGACCTAAACACAAAACAAAAGAAATACTTAGCACACCAACGGCTGTAAAACATGATGACAACAGTAATAATTGACAAAGCACCAGTAGAATATGAAAAAATAATGAATGGTACATGGCAATCTACCGCCGATGCTCAAGCCCAAGTTTCCGTGTTAAATATGACGTTGTAGCATTACCAATAGGTGAAGTTCCATGTACCATGCAACTTAAATAAATACATAAATAAACAATTACAGGAGAGGACAATGCCCTAACCCAATGGGAAATACGTTATGTTGCATTAGTCATGTCCCTAGAAATCTCTACAGAACTATGAGGCCACCAAATTACACAACAAAATCATATGAAAACATGCATGTATATTTAATTCGTAACAACCAAAATTCCAGCTATATATTGCAGCATTAAACATCTGCATAACGATCAAAATGAAATACACCTGCATCAAGATTAAGACCCAATCTTCTGTAGAACTTCAGCTTTTTCTTCCATATAACTACCTGGACAATAAAATAGAGATGAATGACAATCCTGCACCCCGATAGTTCAGTTGGCATGAGAACAAACAATAGTTCTTAGCAGATTGGGCAGTAACCAAGGTAAAAATTTCCTTACTATTCATTCATAGCGCATAGCCTGACATACTCAGATCCACACACAAAACAAAATAGAGCTAGGATAGCATGCACATCACCTTGCTTGAGATGCGTACATGAAGGAGAGAGGTTCGCTCCAGGAGGATGGAAGCCGAAGACCTTCACGCGGCCAGGGACGCGCCGGCGATGAGATGCCACCACTGCTGGTCAAGGGACGCGCTGGTGGATGTCGAACTCCTCGCTGCTGACTGCTGTGAGAGAGGATGTGAGAGAGAAAATCAGAGGTGGAGCTGGCCGTGGATGCGAACCAGAAAAAAGGAGAGAGAAAGAAACCTGTGATTTGCTTGTGCCGCTGGCCATGGATGCTCCCCCGCTCGCCCCGCCCTGCCTGGCCGCCTGCCAGCGCCGCCGACGTCCTTCCCCATCTTCCTGGCCGTCGCCGCCCTGCCACCACCTCCCTGGCAGGCCGCCGCCTCCACGTGCGCCCGCTGCGGCCCGGCCGCTCGCCCCCGCCCTGCCTGGCCGCCGCCTCCGTGGTCGCCGCCTCCATGTGCGCCCGCTGCGGCCTGGCCGCTCGCCCCCGCCCTGCCTGGCCGCCGCCTCCGTGCCCGGCCACTGCGGCCTGGCCACCTGCCGCCGTATCCGTGCGCGGCCACCGCGACCTGGCCACCCGCCGCCGCCTCCGTGTGCCGCGGCCAGAGAGAAGGCAGGGAAAGGGGATTGGGGGAGGAGACGGGAGGGGACTGGAGGAGCGCCGCACGCGCGAGGGGATTGGGCTAGGGTTTTCCACTGCGGGCACGGTTTATATACCACAGGGCGTGAAATGACCAAAATGTCCAGAAAAGCTCCGTCGTAATAACGGCCCTGCCACCGCGCCCGCAGAGGAAAGCAGTTTGCACCGAGTTTTACAGCCACGGAGTCGCTGACGGGTGGGACCAGGCACCGTAAAAAAAATCACCACGCGATCGGGCAGCTGAGATCGCATCAAGCTTGAGTTTCGACGGCCAGGAAGCTCTGAGCTCTGGTGAACGGGCTGGCTCTCCCAAGGATGTAATCTTTAGATTGCCGTGGAGCTGCGTGTGGAAGAGGGGCGAAGTCATGTGGTTGCTTAACTGAGCCAGTTTCTTACTACTAGGTAGGAGTATACAACAACTCTGGCCTAGAGCCCCAGACCATCAGCAGATCTGCTGCTCCTTGAAATGCTAAAACCTCTAGCAGAATTATATCCCCATATTGCAGTTGTAGTTGAGCGCTCCACAAGTTTGCAAATACATTTCACATGTACAAAAAAAAATCTTGACAGTGTATTATATGAAAATTTCGGAGCATATTAAGCAGAAAATGGGGACTCAAAGTACAATATTCTTGTGTATGAAACGTGTGATATGATAAGGATGTGGGGTGATCCTTTCTCATGCATTCTGCAAAATGAGAGTAATTTACTTGTTTCTATGCACGGTGAAGCTGTCGTACACCTGGCCGTCGTTGGACCGACGGTACTCGAACTTCAACAACTTGTCATCCATCGCCGTCAGCTTACCGAACCCGTATTCCATCTCCCGGTAACGCTCCATGACGGGACATCGACGGTGAAGTTGGACAGGTTGCTACCGCCGCCCCCGACGACGACGTGGACGGTGCCGTCCCTCACGCACTTCTCCTCGTACACGGGGCACGTCCGCTCGTACTGGTGGTAGTGCCGTAAAAGGCGACGTCCACCCGGTACCTCTGCCATAGCTTCTCGAGGTTCTGCCGCGCCATCGGCTCCCCGAACGTCGGGAAGTAGAAGAACCCCGAGGAGTAGCCGAGGACGCGGTGCGCGATGAAGATCAGCCACGGCTGCTTCGCCCGGTCCACCGTGGCGAGGCATTGCTCAATGAACCTGTACTGCTCCGAGCCTTCGCGCCAGTCCTGCTCGCTGTCCGCCACGCAGAACCGGAACATCCCGTAGTCCGCCGAGTACCAGTACTTTGCGCGGTTTTCTGTCGGGGCGTAGTACATGGTCTCGACCAGCACGCCGCACTCCCCGCCGGAGTCCGTGCCGTTGTAGAACGACCCGCTGTTGGGATAATCTCGCTCATGATTCCCACTGCATCATGAGAGAAAACAAAATTAATTCACCTGAGCATGAATTAGCTCTGACATTTTGTTTAGAACATGATGAAAATGCCGGCGTACTTTGCGAGCATGTAGGGGACTCGGGAGGTGATCGGCTCGACTTGTTGCGTGAACTGATCCCACTGCGAGAGGTACCCGTTGGCGTAAGAGATGTCACCGATGTGGAACACGATGTCAGTGTTGTCGAGGTCCCTGATCACCGCGTCAGTGGTGTTGAGTGATGCTGGCTGGTAATTGTTATATTCGTTGCTTCCGTCCCTTTCGTCCTTTAGATGAGTGCCCCGTGTTAATACACAAGTATCATGTTTTGACAAAAGATAAAATTGTTGCGGCGCATGATCATTTGATGAATTAAAACGTGTGGTGTAAGCAGTAAGCTTGAGTTAGCGTTTGCATATGTTTACCTTTCCCATGTCACCAAAAATAACAACCCGCTGCAACGACTTCTGTCCAGGGTAAGGAGGAGCTGTGAAAGATTTAGGCTTGCCCCATATAACTTTTCCATCATGGAGCATATTTCCAATTTTGTAGTAGTATCTACAAGAAGAAATTGCAGTATTACTCTCACAATTGTGACAACTGTTTGTAGGTCAGAGGACTAGAATACTTACTCTCTGCCTGGCCTTAGATTCTTCAGGAAAGATGTGTGTATGAATCCTGGATCCCTCCAACCAACGGTACTAGCAGGTTCTCCTGCACAACCAGAGTTGAAGGAGACAATGGGTTTTAGTAAGGGACAAATAGTAATCCAATATGGGTTTGCATCCTTGGGAATGGACGATTGTGTAGTTTCTTCGATACTTTTTCACTCTGTTGTATATTCAGATTAAGCGTATAACAAAACAAAACAAATGTTTGATAGGCAGCATAGAGCATACCGCATAGGCGTTCACGACCAAAGGTAACAGTGTCGGCCGGTGAAAGCACAGGAGAGCTCCCTTTCATGCCCCATTCGACAAAGGGATATGCCTCGCTGGTGTCATAGCCACTTGTCCATGTGACAGTCATCTAGCATGACACACAAGAAATCAAACACTGAGTGAGATTTAAAGCGTAACCAATAATTGATATGAAATGCCAGAAATCCCACCTCGTTCGATGTTTTTCCTAGCGCTAACCGCGGGTAAACCGGGGCTTTTGGGTTGGCGAAGGCAATCTTGTTCGACACCGCGACAAGTGTTGGCTGCAAATGAATTGCATAACGTCAGTGTAATTCTTTTTATATCGAAAATTAGAGGGCAGAGCAAGTCTGTCACAGTGTTTAAGTTACTCACATTTGAGAGTCCACCGGTGAACAATCCAAATGAAAAATCCTGCCTCTGGTTGATCAACTGAAACCTCAGAGTCCCTTTCCCGGACATGACATAGCCTGACGAAACATTTGCAAATTGATACTGAAAAAAAACGTAAGAATAAATTCAATTTAGTTTTCAGTCTGAACTCTGAATAATGTGAAGATTGCTCGTTATGCCAACCAACCTTTATCGGCGCCGAGCATATCGAAGGGGCTTCTGAACCTGGGCATGTGGACGCACTGCAGGCAAGTGCAAGAACTAATCAGACCAGGGCCGTGTAATGATAGTCTACAAATTCAGATAGTTCAAAATCTGAATATTCTGAAGAAATGTACGAGTTCATACTTGAAGTTTGAAGGGGAGAATACTCCAATCCAATCTTCGTCGCTTGCATGTGGAACATGGAAATCTACGGTTACCCAAGCCGTATCTTCACCCTGCGTCATGTCACATTTTTTTATTTGTGCAGCGAGTAAAATATTAAGAATCGAAAAAATAGCTACCAACAGCTAAGAAGTGTTAAGTGTACTTCATTCAACAGTGAATTGCATATCCTAATCACATGAAGAAAAAAAATAAAAAAGGAGCAAGAGTATGGTCACACAAAATCAGAGTAGTTAAAATATCAGTTCGACTGACAGCAGACAACGTATGTGATCGTTGACGAATGATTGGTACTGGTCAATCAAGCATATTGGCTAGGTGCAGCGAATATCCACATCACCACATTTTTTGGACCATCAGTTGACTAGGATAGATACCCGTGATCGACTACTGAAACGTCGGCACGGCGAGCTTGGCACCATCCCCAAATCCAAATTTCCAATTTGTCTAACCATGCAATGCCACTTGCCAGGCCAACATGTACCTTGGCTCCGAGCAGCCGAGGGGACGCGTTGACCCGAGGCGGCGTCGTCGATGCCAATCCGCGCTCGGTAGACGGCGACCAGCGACAGCGGCTGGACCCCTACTCGAGCGGCGCCGCTCGCCATCGCGCACAAGGCCGACGCCGCGGCGAGAAGAAGAGAAGTACTTCTCCCCTCGGCATCCTGCGCATGTACATGGGTGTTCGTCTCTCTCGCGGAAAGGGAACGTGCGCGCGCTCTGCCTCTGCCCCGTGGCGCGGCGCGGCGCGGCGCGTATGCAGGCAGCGGCGGCCGGCACAAGTGGGGTTTTCTTGCACTGCCGAATGGAACGGGGGAAGCGAGAGAGAGAGCTCTGACTGGGCAGCGACGCTCCAAGCTTCGGCTCGTGATTCGAGCTCACCCAACAGGGCCAGGGCGGCGTCGACCTCAACGATACCGACTTCAACGTGAACTACATTCTGGAGAAATTATCAAGCGCATCCAGACGCTCCAACCAGCCATGCCACAGGTCCACAGCAGCACGAGCAGGGTGGGCACTGAAGCGAAGGAAATAAATATGATACGTACCTGCGAGCCGAGGAGTTCCGGCGAGGCCCGCACGGCGGCGGACGCGTCCAGCGCGACGCGGGCACGGTGGACGGCGATGCGCGACAGCGGATGCACGCCGTGCCCGGTGACGCAGCACGCGGCGAGGGCGATCGTGAGTGCCAGCGAGAGCAGGCCGCGCCCGCGCTGCTCGAGCCCGGCGCCTCTTCCCATGTCGCTAGAGGCTAGCGTGTGTGTGCGCGCGTGTGAGATGGGCTCCGGATCGAGCAGGCAAACGGGCAGCGGCCTTTTCTTATGGAAGGCGTTCGTTCTGTACCGTAGGCAGCGCCACGCCTGAATTTTTTTTCTGGTTGAGTAAAATGCAACGGCTGTACTTATGTCGAAAGCATGCTTTGGTCATGGACCCAAGAACTCTTTGACCAAGCCGGTTGTGGAAGAAAATACTTAGTCGGAGAGCTGGTGTTTAGACAACAGTTTAGATCTTGCAACATCTCAGAGAAGTTGATTCAAGGCCTTTATATGGGATGTATGATTAACAGAGAACTGAGCCAACCAGCTGAGGTTCCTTGCTGTTCTGGCATATCATGCTATAATAGTACACTTATATGCGGATATTCACAACGGTAGTAGGTGCAGATGCACCTACTACCCAAAAAACATTTTTTAAAATGTCAAAAAAATAAAATAAAAATTTCGCATGTAGTTCAAGACGTATTATGTTAGCACGAAAAGTTACGGGAAGATTTTTTTTTTTTTGCAACCTGTGCAAAAAAGACAAATTCGGACGCACGAAAATGTCTTTATACGTGTCAGATTTTTGTCTTTTTTGTACAGCTCACACAAAATGTTTTTTCACCGTGCCATTTTTTGTGCTAACACATAATGTTCTAATGTACATCCAGATTTTTTTCTGCAATTTTTTGACATTTTGAAAAAAAAAATTACATAATGGGTGCATCTAGATCCTATAGCCAAATTGCCGCCTTTGGGGTTCCTGCTATAACTCTACCTGCTGTCTTGCTATCTTTTACTGGGGTGGTCCTGAAGGATTCACTGGGCTTTGTACAGCATCGATCAAGATTTTTTTTTGAAACCGAAGGCAAAAGCTTTGCCTTATTCATTTATTAAGCAGAAGGTGCCCGGTTTATTATGGAAGAAACCGAGCGAAAACCATACAATTGACTGGTTAATTAGCGGAAACCAGCCTAAAACCGGAACAACACCCTTAACGACCGTCATGGAACACGACCGTCGCGAGGGCACACACGGCCATCCTGGCTACCAACACTAGACCGCACACACACCGTTGAAGACGAAGGTCGTCGTCGAGGTTGTCCACCAGCGTCATCGTCATCACTCCACCGAGAGCGACTCCGACTTCACCGAAGATGACCACAAAAGAAGAACTCACCGCAGCGGCCTCGCGAAGCCGACACCGGCCTATGCCAAACAGATAACCCCTCACGCATAGGCTGGCAGCTCCGATTCTGAAGAGGAGATGGGCAGGATCCGCACCGACGAAGGTCGCCACAGCCTGACTGCCCCACGCACGTCATCGTCGCCACAGACACACCGGTCGCAGCTCCGACTACATAGCAAGGGAAGTCCAGCGAGAAGACGAGTCGGACACGCCGGAACAAGAGCCGACTACCAAGATCTTGCCACAAGCAAACCATCGCTCGTCGACGTCGCCGTTGCCGCGCAAGCCACCACGTGGAACACCCACACCGCCCACCGCCAACCTCGGGTCCCTCTTGCCAATGCCGACCTCCGAGACGAAGCCCCCAAGAGGGAAAACGACACCAAGGCGCCGTCGTCGTCCGATCATGAGATCATGGGTTTCCCCTGTAGAGCCAAGATGGCCGGATCGGTGCGGGAGGTGGGCAGCAGCTACGCAGCGATGCCTCTAGGAAGGGCAACGACGGCCATAGCCGCCGCCATCGCTGGTCACGGCACAAGGCCGAGAACGGGTCTTCACCCAAGCCGCACGCCACCTCAACGCACGTCAGCTCGCACCGGCGCCGACAAGCCCACCAGCCACCACCACCCCGGAGTTCCCAGCAGAGGCGTCCCGCCGCCCAAGCGGCCGAGAGCACCGTCGATACCAGCCCACGGCCGAGCTGGTCCCGGGGCCGCCCCGGCGTGCCCGCGCCGAAGAAGACGTGAGCTCCTCCGCTCAGGAGCCCTGCGCTTTGCCCGCTCCCCTTTTGGAGAGACGAGCGCCGCCGCCACCGCGGGAGAGACAGCGGTGACGGCGGCAGGGGTGGCCGGCGAGGGGCTACGCGCACAGGAGTTGGGGGTGCCCCGGTGCGGCCCTGGCGAGCCGCACGGGGGCGGAGGCGACGTAGGGGTTGAGGTGGCCGAGCTTGGAGAAGAAAGGAGGAGGCACTGGTTCGGCGGCGGCTGTGCTTGTTACGTGGATGAGTGGGGAGAGGAGGCTGAGAGGTTCTCAGATCTGGTCTCGCTGGAGAACGAGGTGGCCGGAGCAGGGAGATCCGGCCGGCGGCGCCTTCGGCCAGAGCAAGGTCCGCCTCGCGCGACCTTGGAGCTTTTCAACCTTGCGGCCACCTAAAACTCGATCAAGATTGATCAAGCCGTATGTCAACCATTTATATGATGTGTTGAGCCTCGACGTTATTTAGCAGTTCCCTGCTACAGAACTCTTATAATCTCAGGGCGCAGCGTGCCTCGGCGCTCGAAAATGGCAACACCTTGCAGCATTCAGGACCACCCATACAAGATAGATAGGCAAGGTTCAGGAGTTGCGAATAATGAGCCAACTGAGACAGCACTTCGTGCTCTAGCTCAAGAGCAAGTGGAGGCTTTCTTGGTGATTTATTGCACATTTTTCCAGGATATAAAAAGATCCACATGCTATGTTTTTTTTAAACTGTAAACATACCTACTGAATCAATGATTTACAGGGGAAATATAGCTGTTATAGAGATCAATAACACCCATGAGTGGTGGTTTTATTCTTGTGACGTTGTTGGACAAGATCATATCCTAACATGAATAATTATAGATGCCCCCACTGGCCATGTATAAAGGGAAGATGAAGGTAAGCTGCGTTTTAATCTAATAGTATAAGTTAAACTGAATTACTGATACATCCATCTTTTCAAGATATCTGATAAATACCATTCATGACTTTTTCCTACGCACAGATACAAACTATCGGCTAATGCAACATACATTGAATCGAATGAACAGAACAAAATTATACTTGGACAAAATCTTTATATCTAGAAACAACCTTATCTCTTCGCTCCCACCCCTCCTCTACAGTAAAAAGGCGACCCGGGAGGCGATTCCCCTTTCCTGCCGGCGATTCCGCCGCCCTCCTTCTTCCCGTCGGCCTGGTGCCGTCGGAAGGGGGTGGGGGGTAGAATCGCCGGTGGGATCCGTGTGCTGCTAGTTAGTTTAGCTAGGGTAGCTTAGTTTTTCGTGCTGCTCGTTCCTCTGGCGTCGGTGATGGCGGAGACGGCGGCGGCGAATAAAAGGTGCTTCGGTCCGCATCCGGTGGCCTGCTTCGCGGCGGCTGGCGGTGGATCTGTGAGCCTTGTATCCTAACATGGCGGTCGGTCCGGCGACGACCTCCTTGTGGTGGTTTTTGTGCTTGGTCCTCGCCGGCACGGCGATGCGAGCTCCGACGTCGCTGCGAGGATTTGGAGCTTCGTTCTGGAGCAGGTTCTGCGGGCGTGTGCCTCGGGCTCCCCTGGCCGGCCGTGGCGGCGAGGGGGGAGCGGCGGGGCCCGCTTGCTTGCTTCTGGCGACACTGGCGTCTGCTTCTTCGTGGCCCTTCGCCCGGCCGTGGAGGTAAGGAGAGGAGTCTCCTGGAGGTGGTGTGCTGGTGTGGAGGGGTTTGGTGCTGAGCTGAGGTGCTGGGCTGGTTGGCGCGGTGGTGGTGGTTCTTCTGGCACGGCCTCGCCGCCCCGGCGGATGGTGGTGTTGGAGCTGGTCGTGGGGTGGCTAGGCCGTGCTCGTTCTTCGTCAAGATCGCGCTGCTTGCGGCGTGTGGATCATGCGGCTTTCTTCAATGTTGGAGGTCATCCTTCTTCCAGGTGGTAAGTGGTTCGTCTTCGTCCTCTCCGGCGTTGGCCGGCGACGTCGATGCTTGGTGCCTTCAGCTGAGCTCTGCTTGTTCGGGCTGGCGTTTGTTCTTCTTTTCTGTACTCTGTAATGGATCGCTGGCCTGTAATCCCCTCTTTCAAAAAAAAAATTATACTTGGACAATTCATATTCTTTGGAGACCATGCTTCCACACTGACAGGAAAAGATGCACTTCTGATTGCAGCCACTACCAGGGTCGAGCAGTCTATATCCCGCATGCCATAACTAGTACTGAAGGCACAAAAAAAAGTGCCGTCAGCTGACGTCTCGCAAGACGCTCTGGACGCTAACAATATAAGAGGACTAGTAGGCTTTGGCGCGTCGACACGGCGTGCCCGTGGGTGAATATTTTTGTAGTTTTATGTTGGTTATATAATGAAACAGTTAATTGCAGAGTGGAGATTTGTGGTCCCGAGTTTCCGTGCTCCCTCCGATTTAAAAATATTCGAAATTAATATTTGTGAGTTTTAAAAAATCAGTGTGTAACCAAATAGTATATCCTACGAACGTGCAAAATATTAACTTCAAAACATTGTATTCTGAGTTACAAAAAAATAACAAATGTGTGGATCTAAGTATGCATATTTTCAAATCCCCAACTGACATGGTATACATATCGGGTACCCTATCATGAGGGTACCTGGTGCACGTAACGACTAAGGCCCAATATCGAAGAGCCTACTCGAAGCCCAAGACAAGAGGCCCAAGAAGATGGAGTACCCTCCAAGATTAGACATAGGCATAGTCGGTTTAGACTTTCCTTATGTAAACTAGGTCGGTTACAAACTCCCGAGACCCAGCCTATTTAAAGGCTGGGAGGGGGCCGATCTAGGACCAAGCCATACTCGAACCACCAAAGCTCTTGCGAGATCGTCATCTCGCCGGAGCCCCTGTAATCTCATAATCCACAATCAATAACAGACAAGCAGGAAGTAGGGTCTTTACCTCCACCCGAGGGGCCTGAACCTGGGTAAATCTTTGCCTCTGCTTGTCAGCCGACGAAACTACCAGTACTACCACGTTCTCTCCCCATAATCTCAACCCTAGGTCCTTAACCATGGGATTTGATGAGGGTACACCTCGTCAATTGGCGCCGTCTGTGGGAAAGAATAGTGCTGGACTCGCGGTTTCTTCGGTTCCATCGGAAAACGGCGACTCGCCGATCGGATCTACAAACGGCAACTCGCCGGCTGCATCGACAAACCAGAACTCGCCGACTCAGGCGGCACACGGCAACTCGCCGGCTCACTCGACAAACGGCAACACGCCAGCTTCACCCGCAAAAAGCACATCGGATCCTCTGATGGATTTCGAGCCACACTCGCCAGGATTCCAGGAGGCCTTCTCCGATCTCGAGTCAGGTTTGGGTTTAACCGTTGGTTCGTTCAATTTTTTCGTCAACAAGCTTGGTGTGCAGGACTTGACGGATCCACGCCAACTCGCGACTTCCGCACCCGAGGCTCCATCGGTTGCGGCTCCTTCGACTGCGGATCCCTCAACTGTGTCCATACCATCGTCGACCCTCCAAGCTTGTTCGTCTGCAACAACCATGTCCACACGAGAGATGCGCGAGCTCATTGAAGAACTCCAGGGCGAGGAGGCCGAATCAGCATATCGCACAAACGATCCCGAGCTGGATCTCCCACTCGAGGATAGTTTCGACTGCGGGATCTCCCTCAGCGACTTCGACGAACCTGAAACTCATATCGACAACCACGTCGACTCCGAGATCTGCGCCAACAACAACCTCGACTTCGAGATTCATAACAACCTCGCCGACGCCGAGATGAGCATAGGCGACGAAGCGTCGACTGCGAGATCCGTCCAGACGACCACTCGATGAACATACGACTCAGACATGAGCCTCGATGAAGATGTCGAGTCCATGACGGGACTCGAAAGTACATACACATACCCTCGGGTCATACCCCAGCAGGTCTACGTTGCCATCGCCGCAGAAACATCAGACACTGCGGCCAGTCGCAGGCCTACAGAATTCCCGTGCACAGTTACTATGCCGGACGGAGTCACAACTCTCACAATCACTGCTGAGATGGCAGCAAAAGCAGATAAAGTCATCAAGGAGTGCACAATGATGCCAGCAGACGCAACACAAGAAGAGATGTTGACCTTCCAGTACTTCAACTGGCAGGAGTCACTTCGACTGAAGCAGATAAGAGCAACACTCGAAGAACGCAAAAAGCAAGCTAGCTTGTCGAGTGCGCGCAGAAGACAGCTCTCCCTGAGCTCCACCGGGCGAGCAGACACAAGACCCAGATCAAGGTTGTCACACCTCTCGCCAGGCGAGAAGGCGGCACTCACCCGCAACTTAGGCAACTCCTTCATGACATACGACGAGGAAGGACTGCCGGTGCCCAAAACAGCAGCAGGTGCTCTCTACACCGCTGCAGCATACCTGGAGGCAATCAAGCCCCCAGCGGATGACCCCAATGCAAAACTACACCGCCAACAGATCAAATCACTCGCCTTAGCTGCAAAGGCCATACGCCAAATTCCAAGAACTCCAGGTGGGAGTCGAGACCGTGCCCTAGTCGACGCGCCTCGGGAAGAGCATAATCACAGTGGTCGTCGCCACCACTCGAAGGAAAGAAGCGGCTCGCGAAGGCGCAGGTCCAGGAGCAGATCACGCAGATCTTACAGTAGCGACTCATACTCTGATCGAGAGCCTGAGCCACATGGAGCTCTGTGCTTCACTCGACGCGTCCGCGAGACACGGATGCCCAAAGGATTCAAACTCACATCCGAACAGCCCAAGTACACGGGTCGACAGGAACCTTCCGGGTGGCTGGAAGATTACAGGCTGGCTGTGCGTGCCAGCGGGCACAAACACCACAGCCATGCAGTACATACGACTCATGCTCGAAGGCACAGCCGCGACTGGCTCAAGGCCCTACCTCCATCAACATACGACTCGTGGGATCACTTCCGCAGGGATTTCGTCAAAAACTTCGAGCCTCTATGTGAGCGCCCGAAAACATTCGAGGAGCTGCGGGCCTGCGTTCAACGTCAGACGAAACGTTGAGGTCATACATCAGACGATGGACTGAGATACGTAACTCAGTTGGAGTGGTTTCAGAAGATATGGCCATGGATGCTTTCGTCATGGGCCTCGCCAGGCGAGACTTCAAAGAAGCACTTGGCCGCCAAAAGCCAAAATCTGTAGCCACCTCTTGCAGATCGCGACTGAGTGGGCAGATGGAGAGATATGGCACGCACCACACGCGGGTCCTCACCCCGTGACAAACATGAGAATAGCAGTCGAAGCCACAGAGACTCGTACAGAGACGACCGAAGGCGCAAACGTTCAAAACGTCACTACGACGATGACAGACCCGAATTCATGGCGGCTGGGTTCTCCACACCCCGCAATGACCAGGACAGAAGCGACCGACGGTCGGAAGATCGGCGAGACAGTCGAGATGATCGGCGAGACAGTCGAGATGATCGTCGAGACAGCCGAGACACGGCCAACGCAGTGATAGCTACAAGAGGAAGGACTGGCGCAAGTCACGGGCACAATCTGAGCGATCATTCGAAGAAAAGATGGACGCTGATTGCAGATTCCACCTGTACAAGGGGGACGACGGAAAACTGCGATCCAATCACTCGATGAGAAACTGCAGGGAGTTCGACCAAATGGCGACTGATTACGTAAATCGCAGAAAGGCAGCAGCCGCACAAGCACCTGCACCCGTGCCTCAGCCAAACAACGTGCCTGTTCTGATGGCACCACCTCCACCACCACAGCCTGCCCCAGGCGGAAATCTCGCGGGTGCCATACAGCCCGTACCTCGGGTGGACGAACCACAGTACCCTCCGCCCCAAGGGCAGATGTACATGATACAGAAAGGTCGACCTTCCAACAGGGAGCAAAAACTTCGCACTCGACAAGTAAACATGGCGGTCATGTCACCTCCTGCGGTAACAGAATACTTGAAGGGATCCGAACTACAATAAGCTTCAGCAAAGAGGACCACCCTCCATCGGTTGTTCGACCAGGGCACTCTGCTCTGGTACTCGACGCGCAAATTGGAGGCTACGCCATGTCCAAGGTCTTCATGGATGGTGGGAGCGGCATAAACATCATCTTCGCAGATACGCTCCGCAAAATGAACAGGTCAGTCGAAAACCTGCCAAGATCTTCAAATACCTTCCACGGTATCGTTCCAGGGAAAGCAATAAGCCCAGAGGCACCATACAACTCGACGTGACGTTCGGGGACAAGCACCACTTCAGGACAGAGTCGATTGAGTTCGAAGTGGTCGACTGGAAGTCACAATACCATGCTATACTTGGACGCCCGACGTTCGCTCGATTCATGGCGGTGCCACATTACGCATACCTCCAGCTGAAGATGCCTGGACCAAAAGGAGTAATCACAGTCAAGGGGAACTTCCAAAAGTCTGACTCTTGCGACCGAGAATTCAGCAAAATCTCTGAGATGTTTGGCATGGAAGCAACACTCGCTGATCTAGCGGTCTCCAACGATCGAACACTTATGCCAGAGCACAAAAAGGTGGCAGTCGACAGAGCATTCAGTGCCACCAACGACACAAGATCGCATCAGGTGCACCCGACTGACCCGACCAAGACAGTCAATGTCTCGTCGAGTCTGCCTATCGCATAGGAAAGCGCGCTCGTCGAATTCCTCCGTGAGAACTGGGATATATTTGCATGGTGTCCAGCAGACATGCCAGGTATTCCCAGGGAATTCGCCGAGCACTCTCTCCAGCTACTTCCAGGTGCTAAACCAGTCAAACAAACAATGCGCCGCATATCCGGCCCAAAAAGAACTGCAGTCGAAGCCGAAGTCGACAGGCTACTCGCAGCAGGATTCATCAGAGAGATCAAGAAATCACAATGGGTGGCCAACCCCGTACTCGTAGAGAAGAAGCACACAGATATCCTTCGGATGTGCGTAGATTTTACAGCACTCAATAAGTGTTGTCCAAAGGATCACTTTCCACTACCTCGAATCGACCAGATCGTCGACTCCACCGCCGGGTGCGCTCGCTTGTCCTTCCTGGATGCTACTCGGGTTACCACCAGATAAGGATGAAGGAAGAGGATGAAGAGAAAACGGCGTTCATAACCCCACTCGGGGTCTACTGCTACACCACAATGCCTTTCGGGCTCAAGAACGCAGGCGCAACCTATCAGCGCATGATGCAAGATTGCCTCAAGAAGCAGATTGGGCGAAACGTCCAGGTCTATGTAGATGACATCGTCATCACCACAAGAGAGAAAACACACTACTCGATGACTTGCGAGAGACATTCGCAAACCTCAAACGCTTCCACATCAAGCTCAACCCGAAGAAGTGCACGTTCGGCGTGCCAGCCGGGCAACTCCTCGGGTATCTAGTCTCAGCTCGAGGAATCGAGGCGGACCCGGAGAAAATACAGGCCATCTTGACGATGCAAAGGCCTTCAAAGCTCCACGACGTGCAAAAGTTGGCGGGTAGAGTAGCAGCACTCAGTCGATTCATCAGCAAGCTAGGCGAAAAAGCACTCCCGTTCTATCGACTGATGAAGAAGGCAGATAAATTCGAGTGGACGCCAGAAGCCGAAGCAGCCTTCACGGACCTCAAGCGAGTCCTCACAAGCCCTCCAATCCTCGTAGCACCAAGGGAACGCGAGCCACTATACCTATATGTCTCTGCAACTAACAGGGTGGTGAGCACTGTTCTAGTGGTCGAACGCAGAGAGGAGGGACACGCCCAAAGCATACAACGTCCAGTCTATTACTTGAGTGAAGTGCTCTCCACATCAAAGCAGCGGTACCCGCACTATCAGAAGCTGGCATACGCCGTGTTCATGTCCTCAAGGAAGCTGACGCATTACTTCTCCGAGCACCCGATCACTGTAATCAGCACTTCAGGGATCGGGGACATCCTCACAAACCCCAATGCAACTGGGCGAGTAGCAAAATGGCTCATCGAGCTAGCACCAAGAGACATCAAGTATGATTACCCGAAGGCCATCAAAGCACAAGTTTTACCCGACTTCCACACCGAGTGGATTGAAGCTCAGCTCCCAGGAGCACCAGATGTGTCCAATTCCTGGACTATGTACTTTGATGGCTCGAAGAAAAACGAAGGCGCAGGCGCAGGTGTCATCCTCATATCACCAAAAGGCGACAAGCTCCGCTACATCCTGCAAATGGGATTCGAGTTCCCATCCAATAACGAAGCAGAATATGAGGCTCTGATCCATGGCATGAGGATGGCCAAAGCCTCGGGTGCACTCGACTGATGATCTACGGCGACTCGAATCTGGTGGTGCAGCAAACAATGAAGGCTTGTGACGCAATCGCAGATAACATGATCGCCTACCGTGACCTGTACAACATCATGGAGGGCAGCTTCGAAGGCTGCGAGTTGCGGCACATAGGGCGTGAGAGCAATGAAGAAGCAGATAAGTTAGCCAACATTGGTGCGACCAAAGCACCAGTGCCACCTGGTGTCTTCTTCGAGCGCATCGAGCACAGATCAATCAAAAAGAAGCGGGCAACTCCTGCATCAGCCGCACCAGCCAAGAGCAAAACACCTAGCACAGAGGACCCACCAGTCGAGGTACTCCTCATCGAGCCAACTTGGACTCAACCCTTCCTCGCATACATACTCCGCGGCGAGGTACCCGAAGACTTCACAGAGTCAAGACGCGTCACTCGACGATCTAAAGCATACACTGTCATCAACGGTGAACTTTACAAACGCAGCATATCAGGTATGTTCCAGCGTTGCATAGCATTTGAAGATGGCCAAGCCATCCTTCGTGATATTCATGCAGGTACTTGCGGGCATCACGCCAGCAGTCGATCACTCGTAGCCAAAGCCTTTCGCGCAGGCTTCTACTGGCCCACAGCACTCAAAGACGCGGAGGACATAGTCAAAAGGTGCATCGGCTGCCAAAAATTCGCCACAAAGCCGCACGCACCCGCATCGGCGTTGAAGACAATACCATTGGCCTGGCCTTCGCCCAGTGGGGGCTCGATATGGTTGGGCCACTCAAAAAATCCTCCCATGGAGGGCATACTCACCTTCTGGTGGCGGTCGACAAGTTCACCAAGTGGATTGAAGCAGTACCCATCACAAGTTCGACTGCCACTACAGCAGTCAATTTCATAAAATCCATCATATACCGCTTTGGTGTGCCAAGTAGCATCATCACTGACAACGGTACAAACTTCACGGCTGAGGAATTCAAATCCTTCTGCAAAGAGCAAGATATCACGCTCAATTATGCATCTGTGGCGCACCCGCAATCAAACGGCCAAGTCGAAAAGGCCAATGGGCTTGTGACGAGTGGAATCAAGAAGCGCCTCCTGGTGCCACTCAAAAGGGCTGCGGGTGCTTGGGTAGAAGAGCTCCCGTCTGTGCTATGGAGCCTACGCACAACACCCAACGCCTCAACGCAATTCACTCCATTCTTCATGGTCTACGGCGCAGAGGCAATCCTGCCATCAGACGTAAGGTTCAACGCACCAAGGGTCGAAGCATACAATGAAGAAGATGCAGATGAAGCACTCGAAGATGCAGTCGACTTGCTTGAAGAAGCACGCAACACGGCGCTAGCACGCACAGCTGTCTACCAGCAAGATCTACGCAACTACACAGCCGTCGACTGCGTACCAGGTCCTTCGAGGTGGGTGACTTGGTACTTCGACTGAAGCAAAAGAAGGTGCATAAACTTGCTTCTCCATGGGAAGGACCCTTCATCATCACCGAGGTCATTGGTGGTGGAGCATACAGACTGAAGCACGCGAAGACCGGCGAACTCTCCCACAATCCTTGGAACGTTGCGCAGCTGCGCCGTTTCTATGCTTAGATTGCTCAGTCGCATAATGTAATAGGCTCATATGTCGGATGGCTGCAGGTTTCAGACGCGCTCTTTTCCTTACCAGGGTACCTAAGGGGACTGGAAGGTTTTTAATGAGGCGGCCTGCAGCCTAACATTCATAAATGGAATATAGTCAATAAATTCCTCATACTTTTCCTGCTTACTACTCGCATAACTTATCAGCACAAACTTAGCCTCACCCGTATGCTCGGGGGCTGAGCTACCTCATAACATAAAAGCTTTCGCTCCTTCAAACATAATACTCCAGCCACACTCGAATACTCGGGGGCTGGATCATAAACTAAACACAAAGGAAAAAGTTGCTCAACCCCAATCAATCACTCGGGGGCTGAGCCTGCAGGCATAAGTTGAAGCTTCAACTCTCATAAAATTCATAGCCCACTCGAGCACTCGGGGGCTGTGCAATTCATGTTCTATTAAGTAATTTTCATAAACCCCACTCGATACACTCGGGGGCTGCATACATACACATAAACAAATAAGCACGTACAAGTGGCAAATTTACACTCGGGGGCTGTTCCCTATACATAAATACCCTAATCTTCCGGTTCATCCTTTGCTGGAAGAACAGGGCCCATAAGTTGCGCATGATAGCAATCAACCAATGTCCTCGCATGATCGAATGTATCGTCAAGATTCGACTGGGACAAGGACGATCCAGGCGCAGGTGGACGTAGCTGCAAATTTGGACGTTGACTTCGGAGATATGCCATGGTTGCGTTGGCGCCATCCACAAGCTTCTGGGTGATAAAGCCTCGAATGGAACCTGTTGACCGGAAGAGCTCGAGTAACGCGTGGATTCCTTGAGGTTGCGGCCCAGCTGGAAAAAGCATCTGGTTGATTCGACTGAAGGCCGACCTGCATAACTCAAGAGCATAGTGCTCCGCCACACCCGATCCTGCAGAGTCGCGAGTATGCGTGCTCGGTGCTTGTCCAATCGAAAGTGCTGGCGGCCAGTCGTGGGTTCGTCAGTTGCCATGCTCAACTGCTCATCCACGCGAGCCTGCTCCGCCTGGAAATCTTGAACAAAACCTGCAACAACACAAGTTGGGTGAACAAAAAAGAACAGGCTGTGAACTCATAAGATCAAGGCAGTCATGCTTACACTCGAGCTGTCTGTTCACGATCTCCATCTCGCCAAGCACATACTCCTCCCGTTGGGTGGGTAAAGCAGGCCTTGCCCTCATCCTTTCCAGCTCACTTCGGGCACTCGCCAGCTCTTGCTCCTGTTTCGCGAGTCGAGCCTTCATATAACGTATTACTGCGGCATCGTTTGCCGCCTGAGCTCGAGATCGAGTAGGGGCATGATGCCGCGACGAACTGGATGAAGTGGCGGCTGGCCGTTTCTGTTCCAAGCATCATAAAAGTTTCATAAGAAACTCATCACAAAGCTTAGGCGAGTAACAACACGCAGCTTTACAAGCAGAATCATAACAAGGAACATAAATTCATACAAAGGTAGCAAAAGCACATGCATACTCGCATGGTCATAAGTTTAATTACAAGACATCAAAGGCGCGGCTGCCCTACTTCTCAGACATTGACTCTGACCTAGCCCTACTCGCACGAGCGGCGACCTCTGCTGCCCGGCGCTCCATGGTGGCCATAAAAATTTCAGCCAACTTTGCGGCTGGCTCGTTCAAATGCTTTAGGGACACCAGTTTCCCGCCAGGCTTACGAGGGAAAGCAGACAGAGCGGCTTCGAAGTCACCCTCTATCCCATGACCTAAAAGGAGTTTGAGGGTGGTCTCTGAGCCGCGTACCGTCAAAGTGCGAGCAAAGTTCGCCATAGTCGAAGTTCCCGGGCCCAGGACGTCTGCGAAGCCATCCACAGTCGAAGGAGGTTGGCTGGATGGGAACACATCCTTGAACACGGCGCCGAGCGTGCTCGTAGATTTGGCGAGTGCGTCCTTGGCTTGGGTGGAGACGACATCCAGGTCGCCGATTGCGCGGTCAAGGGACAAATCGACACTCGATTGGTCTACAGGTGCCGGTGCGCCAACAGCTCCTTCAAAAAAGCAGAAGTAACAGAAAATGTTACATACTATTCAGTGGCAAAAAGAAGTAGGCAAAAAGTGAAAGATTCAACTCACCGCCTACGTCTCGGGTGAGGCTCGCCAGGCGCTCAGCATAATTCTTCTCGCGCAAAGCGGCGGAGTCCTTGGCATCATCCAAGGCCTTCTTCGACTCCGCGCTGTTTGGCGAGTGCCTCTTCTAGCTCTTTAACCCGAGACTCAGCGGTTGCCTTGTCACCTGAGATAGATGGACAGATGTCATTCACAATCGACAAAGCAAGGACATACAGAAGTCAAACACACTTACGGCTGAGTTGCTCCATGGCAGCGCGTAGGTTGTCCCTCTCTTGTTCAACCTGGACAAAAGCCTTGCCTGATTCAACCAGGTTGAGGTAGAAGGGCTGCATGCACAATGGAACCAGCATAAGCTATACACAAATAAATCCTAGAATGAAGACTCGACAAAAGACACTTACGTGTTCAACCCAAGGCGCAGGCTTGGCAGCAGAAGTCCCAATTTGCGGAGTTGACGAACTCGCGATCTTGGCGGCTTCAAAGGTAGTAGCCGTGGCTACTGTTCTCACAACCTCAGCCGCAACAGGGGAAGCTTCTGGCTGGTCTGGAGTCGGAGCTCTCTCGGTTGGAGGAGTTGGAGGTCGCACAGTCTCAGCACTGCAAGTGACCGAAAGACATGCAACATAAGAAACAGTACTCAACTCAAAAAAAAATTAGTACAAAAAGGAGCAAACCTGTGCTCTTCTTCATCCTCAGTGTCGAGCTCGTCAAAGTTTGGGCCTCCAAAAGTAGCTCCCACCCGACTGAGGAGGAGGAGGAGCCGAGCTCAAAGGACTCACGTCCAAGGGAGCAGCTGTGGTCGTAGGAGACGAACCTGAGTTTCCATCATCCCTCACATCCGATTCCTTCGCGGGTGAGCTCGTGGAAGAAGACATAACTTGGGCTGCCCGACGGCGCTTGCGAGCAGGAACCTCGCTAACATCCTCAGTCGCGGCAGGCTCCTTGCCCTGTGCTTCCTCTACCCCTTCCTCTTCAACCTCTTCTGTGGGTGAAGTGGTAGCCGAAGGTAGAGGCGATTCATCCCCTCCCTTCGCTTCTACTGTCACCTCTGTTTCATAAGTTGGGCCATCTTCGGGAAGAGGAGGAAGGGTTGAGGTAGTCGAGTGGCCCTGCATACAAAATATAGCAGTCGAAAGTCAAAAGATGCACAGAAGGATAACAAAAACAGAGATCATAGACTCGAAAGATTCACTAACCTCTGGCAAAGGCTTTTCAGCCCCATAAGGATCGACTGGGCAGTCGACATTGCAGGGCTCGCTTTGTTTTGTACTGGTGATGGACCGCACATGTGCCACCAGTTCACTCCTAGACAGCTCCTCCTTGCTCATTCGAGTGGAGTCGAGGGGACCTTCGTACTCCCACATTGGGTGGGCACGAGCGCGGAGCGGCCATACCCGCATCTTCACAAAGGTGGCAATCAGATGCACACCCGTGACGCTGTTAAGGAGCCCTCCAATTGTCTCCAGCAGGGCGCTGCTTCCGCCACTTCTTCAGTCGAAAGCTCATGGTCCCAGGCTTTCGTCCTAGCGGCTATACCAGCAGTCGAAAATGCTGGGGCCCATCCTGGTCGACTCGCACATAGAACCACCTCTTCCTCCACCCCTGCGCCGAGTCGACTGGCTTCAGGGCGAAGTACCGGGTGTCGCTGCGCACTTGGATCTGCAGGCCTCCGACTGGATAGGTTCGGCCGCCTCGGTTGTTTGGCCGGACCATGAAGATGGACTTCCATAATGCCCAACTCGGAGCAACTCCCAAAAAACACTCGCACAGCGTGATGAAACACGCAATGTGCAGAATACCGTTCGGGGTGAGATCATGGATCTGCACCCCGTAGGCAAAAAGCAAACCTCGCACAAAATCATGGAGGGGGAGCGAGAAACCCCTAGGCAAAAACTCCGCGAAACAGACGCGCTCGTTAGCGCGAGGCTCGGGAAGTACCTCCTTGGGCGAAGGTGCGCGGACGAAGAGCTGGTCGGAAGGTGGCAGCAATCCCTCCTCGCGCAGCTTGTCCAGCTGCGCCTCCTTCAGGGTGGATTTCATCCAATCGCCATTGGTCTTCTTGAGGTCGACGGCGGCCGCAGATGCGCTAGCCGCAGTCTTCTTCCCCTTCATCGCCGCCGCATCGGGCGCGGCGGCAGCAGTCGAGGCAGAGCGCTTGTTGCCCGCCACTTTCTTCATTGTCAACGAACAGGTGGGGAGCGCGCAAAGCTTTAGCGCAGGAGCAATGGAGGCAGAGCGCAAGGAAGACGATGGAACAGGGGCGGCGCGCAGAGCAAATGGCAGGTAAAAAACAAATGCCAGCGCCGTTCCCCTATTTACCACAAGTCAAAAGCAATCACAGCCATTCAGATCCAAATCGTGCGTTACGCACGCAATCTGACCGTACACGTGGCAAACGCGGAGGGCAACCGTCGCCGGCCACTCCGCCCACTACGCACGTAAAAAGAGGAGCCATCATCACGCTTGCGGAAAAAGTGGGCCCGTATAGTCAAATCAAGTCCAAACGGCACCGTCTTCGGTCAGCTCTGCACAAATGGGCCCACCTATGTGTCACGTCCCATCAATCGCAGCATAACGCACGCCACGCGTGTCAGAAATCGCAGTCGAAATAAACGTCATCCCTGACGTCATTGAAGCATCTGTTCAGAAAATACGTTCGAGTATGCCCAACGCATATTGGTCACTCGATTGCCTTGATTAGTTCGGGTGTGACAAAACCTTCTTAAGGCAAAATTGGTTACTCGACCGTTCCTTCGACTAAGTCATATTACTCCCATCGGGAGCGTATTCAAAAAATTCTTCGACTGAAGATGCTCAAGACAATGATTGAGATTATCCTCCATTTACAAGTAATACAGCATAATCTCGGGGGCTACTCCCATCGGGAGCACTGTCGTGCACCCGATAGAATTACGGCACAAATTTCTTCGATTAACATATGCAGAGTAAGGGATTTTTGAGATTATCCTCCATTGCAAAGCAATAAAGCACAATCTCGGGGGCTACTCCCATCGGGAGCGCTGTCGCGCACCCGATAGCATAACAGCAAATATCAGTCGACAAAGGACACGACTCGTCCAACAAAGTTCAAAAAACATACTCGAAACATTCCCGAGTTGCGTCCGTCGCAAATACCTCGGATGCTGCACGCATAGTGCAAAGGTAAGACCCGCCGAACTTTCGAGCTGGGCTAAGGACCGTTCCAGCAACGTCAATCCTTATACTTTCCGTGTCAGCAGACATGATGAAAAATCCCGACGGACGCGTTGGGTAAAATTCAAAGTTATACTGCAGATCGACTCAGTAAGACCTCAGCGGCCTAGTCGAATCTGACCAGTTTGTTCCAGATTCGAGTCCGGGGACTCGAGTTTGATTGAAAGCTAGTAAGGTTTTACCCGAATGTGTAGTTAACCAGTCCCGATCCGTCGAGTGTACTGGGCCTGCTAAGCTATTATCCCTTGTCATCATAAAAAACACAGTCGATGAGATACTCGACATAGCCAAACGTGTGCTATTCATACAGGAATTCCAAATTATATATACAGAATACAAAGCATATGACGTGCACTTACGAAAGAGTCCATGCCCGATTCTTCGAGTCAGACAAGTACTCGGGGGCTACTGACATGGGTATACATATCGGGTACCCTATCATGAGGGTACCTGGTGCACGTAACGACTAAGGCCCAATATCGAAGAGCCTACTCGAAGCCCAAGACAAGAGGCCCAAGAAGATGGAGTACCCTCCAAGATTAGACATAGGCGTAGTCGGTTTAGACTTTCCTTATTGTAAACTAGGTCGGTTACAAACTCCCGAGACCCAGCCTATTTAAAGGCTGGGAGGGGTGCCGATCTAGGACCAAGCCATACTCGAACCACCAAATCTCTTGCGAGATCGTCATCTCGCCGGAGCCACCTTGTAACCTCATAATCTCCAGCGATCAATAACAGACAAGCAGGAAGTAGGGTCTTTACCTCCACCCGAGGGGCCTGAACCTGGGTAAATCTTTGCCTCTGCTTGTCAGCCGACGAAACTACCAGTACTACCACGTTCTCTCCCCATAATCTCAACCCTAGGTCCTTAACCATGAGATTTGATGAGGGTACACCTCGTCACCAACTTTATCATTTTTTTGTGTGTAGCTCGAAATACAAAGTATTTGAAGTTGATATTTTACACGCTCGTGAGATACTCCCTCCGTTTTTGTATACAAGGCCACTATCAAATATACAATTTTGCTTCTATATAAGGCCACAAACAGTAATCGAGGTAAAAGTAATTATCTCTCCATACGATGCTACTCCAACCCAACTAACGGTGGATATTAATTAACCCGGCCCAACTAAACTTGCATGCATCCATGCATGCTGTAACTCCTTCCTTTCTCGTCCAACCAGCTACTCCCTCCGTTTAGGTGTATTAGGCCTCTACCATTTGGCTGCGCGACCAAGGCGAGCAACTAGTGGATGAGAAAAATTAGGAAGGTCCACTTTCCTTGCGCATGCATTGGGCTATTACTTCACGCATGCAGGCTAATAATTGCAGCTATTTGCATGTCCCCATTAACAACCAATCAGGTGCGAGCAATTTGTGCATGCAGTATTAAAATGGGCAATTAATACCTAATTCAGACCTTATAGTTTCTGAACAAATATATTTTCATAAGAGGCCTAATACACCTAAACGGAGGGAGTACTACTTTCTCTCTCCATTCGTATTTATTATCCAAGCGAACGAGCCTAAGCAAGCTGGCTTTGCAATGGATTAATTATGCGTTAATCAGTTTAATCTTTTACCTTGGTATCTGAAATATGAGTTTGTGGCCTTGTATATAAAAACGGAGGGAGTATATTGTTGGCTACACCTGTATTTTTTTCAGATTTTTCTAAAACTCACAAATATGATTTTCGTTTTTTAAAGCTGAGGGAGCACTGGAGCTCGGGAGCCAAAAGAACTTTCTGTTAATTGCATTCAGTTTTATACTTGTTAAAATATGAAGCCTGGCCTTTCCCATCAGTTCGGACTTTTGAGATAATTGGCTAGTGCATCAATTCAATATGGTATCAGAGCCAGGTGGTCTCAAGTTCAAGCCCCGGCTAACGCACTATTTAATAAAAATAGTTGCGGCCTCCCATCTATCCCACGTCTAAGGTCTTCCCGATTGTCCAGCCTAGACGTGAGGGGGAGTGTTAAAATATGAAACCTAGCCTTTCCCATCAGTTCGGACTTTGAGATAATTGGCTAGTGCATCAATTCAATAATACTCGAGCGGCTAGGGACATCAACTTATTGGGTATTGTAAATAGCCTTATTTATATTCCATGTAGTTCACCAAGGTGTCTAAACATAAATAGACAATGGATGCTACAACTGTTAGGTGCATAGAACAAAACCCCGTTCGTTCTAGCAGGTATCTTTTTAAGAAATCAAATAGCGGGCATCATTTTAAGAAATCTAGTAAAACGCGTAAAACTTGAACTTGTATATAGGTGCAGATTTAGTTGTTCATAGCAGTCGAGAGGCTACATTTAATAGACACGAAATGTGTGTCGATTTTATAAAAGTTTTTTATGGTTCAGGTGGTTCCTGATTGCTATAGATAAGTTGCAATCAATGGGTTGACAAAACAAATGATGTGGATCGTGAAGATGTCATGCATGTTGCCACATAATGTTTTTAGAAGCTTTTTGAGCTGTTACATATAGAAGAACACATAATCTCGAGTAGTAGTTATATGATTTTCATCTTTGAAAGTAATTAGAAAAGGTTCATTTGGTTGACTAAACTAATTGTAGTGTTCCACTTGCACATAATTGTGTAGTTACATAGCAAGTGGAATGATGTGGATAATTAGTTGACTAAAAAGGTAAGTGGTGTGGATATCTTGCTTGTTGAGATAGACTAACAATATTATAGTTAGTGGGGTTTTGCTTTAACAAATATAGATAGATTATCTCGACATTCATCGTCTTCGTCAGATCATATGCTCAGGTCCCATAGATAATCGGGGAGACTTGTATAGGAGAGATCCTGTACCTCCCCCGGTATAACAATTTATCTAGTTTGTACAAAACAAGTTAATCTACACCCTTTTACCAAAATTAGGATAGATGTGGTTATTTTTATCATATATGAAACATTTGTCTTATGTAACATTTTGTATTTTCTCTCTAGTGTAGAAAATTAGCAACTCTATTTATCATATCTAAATACATAACCGGAACCAGATATAAAAGAATTATTTATAGTCTACCCTCTCTGAGAAACTCTTAACACATTATGCCTTCTCTACAAGACTCCTTTTCTATTTTGACAAGCCCCAGCATAGCCCCTAGATTTCACATGCTTATGCCACTATCTTCTTAACCATTTTTAACTCATGTATTTATAACAACTATATCCCCCATGTATTTATGTTAATTATATGTACATAATAAGCTAGTGGTAATATATTTTCTCATCGTGAAATATAATGTGAGCGCAGTAAGAATTATGTCTTAGCCCTGATGGTCTCTGTCAATTTATATAACATTATTACCGTGGAATATGGTGCAAGTATATTTGAAGCACCTCATAGACTGTGATGCACTTTTCGGCCGATTAATCGCCGGTGACTGCGGTGGCGCTCGAATCCGGAAGGGGTTGAATTAGAGCCTTACATAATTAGTTCACACACCATTGTACCATACAGTAACACTCTCCCCCATTTTATTCTCGAAGCAGCATAAGTAAGCCCAACTATAAGGAGATAGCCAAAGAGAAAAAAAGAGAGGGTGGCCGGGTGGGGGAGTCGAAAGCCATCGAGCATACCAGCTACCCGTCCCCCTGTCCCGTTGCCTACATCACCATTTTGTAACGAATAGTCCAAAGAGTACATGCCAACGTGACGAACATCTACCCTTCTTTATTACTCCTACAAGATGAGATTTAGCTACATATAGCGAAATAGGAAAATATTTCTCGTTTATAGAAAATAATAGGGAAATATTTTGAATACCTGAAATTACTATTTCAGATAGTTAACGATTGTAATGTTGTCGTCATAGCCAAACACAAGTTTTTCTTTGGGCAGCTTGTGCAATTTCACCGAATTGTTCGAGCTAGCGATTCGTGCCTTGTCACTTTTCTTTTTCCAAACCATAACATCACGAAGGAAGTGCAAGTAAAACCAACCGCTAGGGCCACATGTCAATGTTCTCGTGCAGGAGAAGGACACGTACGGGGACACCCAGCTCAAATCGCAGCAAGCCAGTACACGTGAACAGAGCAGACGCTACCACCGTCAAATCCATCCCCTCTCTCTATCTCTCTCTCTGCTCCCGAGCTCGGCGGTCGGCGCTGCCGCCGCGGACTGCGTCCCATCTCTTATCGCCTGCACCACCTCCCAAGTTCAGTCTACATCCTCCATGGCCTCCGAGCGAGACGTCTCCAGTGGCATTACGCCTTACACTCCCAACAGAAAAGAATCCAAATGGCAATAGCATACGCCGCTTCCGTTGGGCGCTGGTGGTTAGCAGCTCCAGGGCTGCAGATTGGTTCCTGCTTCAGCAAGGGGACGAGGGTCACGAGCGGGCAGCGTCACTGAGGTGGTCGCAGCCGTCCTACCAACACCATCGGGATTCAGGAGCTCTATGTTGCTGCGGCGATGGGGACTTGGGGGCGTGGTGGTGCAGCCGCTGGAGGCCGGACCCGAGGCGATACAGTAGCACGTCGTGGACGAGAGGTCACAGTCATTGGCCACGGACCCGCGGTCAAGCGGACCCTGCTGCTCTAATCTGCATCAGGTAATTGCATGCCTGCTCAATGGTCAGATCCAGTTCTCCTCTTCTCCCTAAAGAACTCTTCTCATGTCGTAGTTTGCTCTTCTGCCCAATTTTGTGTTGAAGTGGGAGGGATTACCCCCGTAATTATGGGCTTAATTGGCTGAGGTGGAGTTATTTTATTGTTGGCCTCTGTTTAGATATGAACTATTGATCTATCATTTGTCATTGATCATATGCTTCGAGGTTGGTGATTTTGTTGTTTCTCTGAATTGTCTCCTAAAAGCTGTATGTTTGTGATCACTTCGGTGGTTGGAAATTAATCCAATTTTAACTGAATTTTATTGTTCGGCTAAGCAATTGTGGCTGGCAGCATATTTTTTAGTGATTGCTTTGTGGGGAAAATATCCTTGATTCATGTATTTATTTAAGTATCGTACCAAGAATCACCGAAATGGAAAAATTGGTACCCGCCTTTCCCGGTCGTAGACTACAATAGCCAAAGGGGAGGCCACCGGGAAGACCCAGTCAATGGAAGGCCAACCTGGTAGAGAAGGTCGCCACCGGGAGTTTCGGGTGAGGAGGAGAGAGAAAAAAGCGGGCCACGCAGGGCCATGGAAACGAGTTTTTCAGGGTTCTGATGAGGCTTTCCAGGGTCTAAAAAAGCCCGCCAAAGCCCGATGACGTGTCTGGCCAGAAAAACTCCACGTACCTGATGGAGTGGTGGGGTAGGCTTGAAAAGGGTGATAGCGATAGGCTACTGGCTGTGGTTTCAAGAATCTTGCAAGCAATATGATAGTCGGGTATGAGCTTGCTAAGGTGCGGTGCTATCTGTCGTGTGCTTGCATTTTCTCAGAAATTACATGCCGGTGATTTTTTCACACCTCTAGTTATATCAAAAAAGTCTATTTGGAATTTGGATATGATGTTGGCTGTTAGTGAACTACTCTGTCCGTTCCCATAATTGACTTGCTATGCATCACATATGGATGTATGTAGATATGTTACATGACTAGATACATCCACATGTGGTGCATAGAAGTCAGTTAAATTGGAACGGAGTGAGTAGATTAATACTTGCTGTGGAAATAAGATGTTGTTTACGATTTCTGCCTTATTGATCCGTTATGATGTTACAATTTTAGTGGGAAAAGGGCTGCGAGTCCTCAAGCAAGGAAGCACAGACATGGACCAAACCCGCCAACTTCTTCTTTTGTACATGTAAGTAGGTAAATGCTGTGCATGCACATATGTGCACACGAATAGTCTGTAAAAAAAGATTCAAGCAGTAGTATTGCGATTTATGGTACTCCCCCTCCGTCCCAAAATAACTGTCTCACATTTGCACAAAGGTGGATGTATCTAGACATGTAAATAACTGTCTCACATTTGCACAAAAGTGGATGTATCTACACACATGAAACATGTCTAGATACATCCATTTTTGGACAAATCTGAGACAGTTATTTTAGGACGGAGGGAGTATAAAAAAAGCAGTAGTATTGTGTTTATGCTATAAAAAATGCACCAAATGCACATATGTGCACACGAAGTAGTATTGCGATGTTTGGGTATCTTGAATCTGAACAGCAGAAGGGCTAGACAAGGGGAAGTTGTCATACAAACTCAGGAGGTTAAACTATATGCTGTCTTTAGTAATGTGATTTATTTTGTGCAAACTTGCTCGCAAATTTTAGTATACCGCTATATTTTACCTTCTATTCGTTTAAAGGGACCCCATCTCAAGAGACTAGGGCGTTCAAATTCAACCAAGAATCTACTTTCCCCATGCTCCTAGCCAACCATCTCCATCCGTCGCGCCAGTAGTAGTGAAGTTCCCACTCCATGTCAGCCGGCCGCCATGAGTAATTTACCGCTATACAAACTCAGGAGGTTAAACAAAGTGTTGTTTTCTTTCAGAAAACTTGAGCACACGTTCGAAGCATGAGTTCCCCTGAATCCCCACGTACTCCCAGTGGGCCCAAGCCACTACCGTTGGTGCCGCACCTTCCCTCCCCAAATCTGCCCCGCCATCCCCTCTAGTTGCACTTAATGAGTTCGGGTTTAGAGTATTCGCCGTGCTTAACGTGCTAACATTGCCAAGTTGAAGAGCTCAATGTCGTGGAAGCTCATGCCACTAGAAAACTTTGGTGAACACATGGTTTCCCATGACACCCAACAAGTATTGCGGCTGTCGTTCTTACTATCCCACCAAAAACTTAGTAGCACTGAATTGATGGCTAAATAAAGTCCTCTAGGTAATTTGAACCAGGACATAGAATATGTGGGTATTGCTTGTGCCACCTCTTGATGAGCACTTCCTTTCCACCCGATGCTAGGAGCTGCTCTATCATCCCTATACCTTCTTCCCAACCTGGTCCTTTAGGTATTTTATGGCACCATTCTTTGATCTCCCAACATCAGAAGGCATGCTGAGATATTCTCATTCGTCGTCTCATTGGGTACACATCGGACCATGATGGGTAGTGTTTACGTTTAAGAATACCCTTCCCTGCTTGCCGCCTCGCCTCCGGGCAAACCAACCCTTACTGAAAAAGACAGAAGATTTATGAAGATTCACCCATTTAGGTGTCGATCCGTAGCTGGTTGTGGGCTGGATCAAGCACCGTGATGGCGTGCCCAAGTCACCAGCCCAACATGAGGTGCACCAAGCGAGGTCCTAACATCCCATTCATTTTACTCATGTTAAATACTAGCAAAATGTCCGTGTGTTACAACGGATACATCCTCACCCTGAGTATATCAATGGCGATCATTGGAAGCTTGCAGACTCTATAGCAGTCGTGCATCACGACCAGCTGTATCCAAATAATAGAAACATGCTAATAAGCCATAGCGATGTGACAAACTTTAAACTTAATAGCACGAGGGTTTGTAAAAATGGAAAAAAACGTAACCACCGGAGCTACGCTCAGTTCGTGCAACAATAGATATTGGTACAGGAATCCAATCATGATTTCTATTGTACTTTACCATAAAGTGAATGCACCAAATTCTGATTTCGATCGATGACCAACAGACATTAACAAAAGATGGCTCCAAAATTTTACATCTTTGAATACAATCTGTCTGAAGCTAAGCACAGAATTTGAATGGGAAAAAATTGTATACTCCAACATGAGGTTCTTTCTCTCCACAACATAAGTTACTTGCCATTCACCTCCCACGACAACAGATCCAGTATACAACAAAGTCTAGTTAGGAATTCAATCGGAACTCCAAAGGAACGGGCATCATTAATATCTAAATTCACCACTGTGAAAAAATTCAAGGCCAAAAAATCATATTATTCTGAGCTACGCAAAAATAAGAGTAAATCTGGCAAAATTTCAAAATTTTGAGACCGTGCAGTTTTCATCGTTTCAGATATGCACATTTGTCTTTTTTCCCTAGGTCAGAATACAACGAATTTATGATTGAAAATTTGCACAGTGGTGAATCTAGATATTATCCACAACTATGTTTTTTGCAGAAATTTTTAAAACAAAAGGTGCGTCTTTTTTAAACCAAACTCCGTGGAGCTTGACCTCCATTTGCACTTTCCGAGGGATTGAAGTCCTTTTTATGCAAGCTGATCTATGGGACATGCTATCGGAATAGGTTCAGAAAAAACGCCCGTATTATTGTGTCGTAGCTGAGTTGGGCTGTATAGTACGATAAAAAAAAAAGAGTTGGACTGCAGTTTTTTTTTCTTCTGTTGAGGTCGTACCGTCATACGAACCGATAATAATCTGACACGATCTCCTTTTCTAGTGGTGATTCGATTTTCTTTCCCGTGCGTGTTATAGATTTTGTCCCTATCTCTATATACGCAAGCACCCAAGCACGGAGGGAGGATACGTCAGAGAATAGTACATCCCCGCACCACCACCTCCGATTTCGTTCCGTCGCCGCTCAACAGCGGAGGTCGACGCCTTGGTGTCTCATATCGGTCGTTTTCCCATGGGCCAGCTGGAGTTAAAGGAGGGGATGCAGCGCTTCCGCCTGGTCCAGATCCGCGGTAAGCTGCCTCTGATACTGGCCCTGCTAGCTCCATATCTGCTGCTTCTGTGTGTGCTGTGCGCATCCATACTGTACCACGCCTGATGTTTTAGGATGTGATTTTCTGGCGTTTTATCTAGTTGGTTCTTTCAGATTGATCTAAGCCGGAATAAAAAGCTTACATCTATTTTCCTGGTGGAGCAACTGATTCAATCTAAGTCGGCTAGCCAATGTTTGTTTGACCCTAAATTCTAACTATGATGTATCCAAAGATTGTTCCTTCTTTTCTATTTCATTGGGCTAGGTCTCCATCTCACAGTGCCATATCTCAATTTCTACAAAACAAAAGGTATTTTTATTTGGTTTTTAGGGTTACAGCCAAAGATGAACAACAACAAAAAGGTTAATTTGGGGGAGATTTCAAGAGAAATAAAATATCTGTGATGTACTTTTTTATTACTGTTCCCAAAGAGTCAGCAGCATATCACGCAAAAGCCTCTGCTATATTCCATATCAGCAGGGAATTCAGATGGATGTTTATTCGGGGAACACCATTTCTTCAGACGAGATGATTTAACAAAAATAGTTACATGAAAGGACTGGACAATTTTGAGGTTTCTGGGCAATTGCAACATACAAAAAGGATAAATGACCAGTTCTGATTTTCTTACTGAACTAAATGTTCAAGTCATTATTTTATGCTGGGAAATGCTTGATTTTGCTGTTTGTTCCATTACTGCCTGTGCTCACCTTAACAATGATGTATTGCAGATGGGTCTAGTGCTTCGGCTATAAGAAATGGATCTCCCTGCCATCAAGATGATGATTCTCATGGTAGCAAAAGAATGATATATTCAGGGCCAGAACTTCCAGAGGTACACTATTAAGTAGTGATTTTGAAAGACTTACTGCTAGTACAAATCACCATGACCACTCCACTGCTCAAATTGTTGACTTATGCTTGTTAAGTAAAAAAAACTAACTGATCATTAGCGCTGCAATTTTTGACAGTCCTGATGTATTAATAGCTATGCGTACTGGAATAAGAGTGTCATCAAGTATGCATATTGAGAATAGATAATTTGATGAAATAGTTAATTTTGTTAACTTTAGCATAATTGGGATACTTTACTTCACTGTTTCGGTAACTTCAGTTTTTTTTGTGTATAAAGTCCAGTGAGACAAAAGAATTTTTATCTGTGTTTCATCTGCACATTTACTTTCTGATGGCCTCACAGTTTGCAACTAGAGAATTGATATCGCTAAATATGTGTAGTAGTCTGTATATGCTGGGTTATTGCGTAGCCGCATACTGTAGTCAAATGTTGTTCAATCTAGTCTAGTACTAGAGGCTGGGACGCCCTTTGGGGTGTCTCCTCGCTATCATAGCACAAACCTGTAACCAAGAATACTCTGTTAACCATCAACACAATAACAGATCTGATAGATAAATTGGTGTAATGCAAAACACTGAGCATGAGGAACTCAACCAAACATTATCTATTTCCTTGAAGATAAATACTATCAAGTTGATTAACACGAGTAACTTATATTGGAGTAAAGAAAAATTGCAGTAAGTACCAGCATAAAGTTACTTGATCTAAGTGTACATTTCTGCTAGATCAGTCAAAACTTGATGAAGAAAAATTTAGAAGACACTTAACATGCCCATTCTCGAGATGACATCACATTGCAGCCAAACGCCCTCTCACTTTTCATGCAGTCTTGTTTGAAGCTCCAAATACAGCAGCAAGCTCATGAAATGTGAAACTCTGTGCTACAATATTTTGGCCTTTCTCCCATGGGTTGATAGATGATCCTTCTTAGAGTCCAACTGGATTGAAGTTCCAAATGGTCTCTCAGATTGTATAAATGTAAAATAGCACTAAGTTGGCAGTCAGATTTTCAGTAGGAATCAGTTAAATTGAATAATTCCACCGAAAATGGGTGCTACTCTTAGCTCTAAAAGTATTATTTTGGTGGTAAAACAGGATGAATTCTCACCTGTACAACTAGACATGGGAAAATCTAGTACATGTGTCTTCTATACGTGCATAGTAGCACAAGTAAGGATCTAATTTTTATCATACGAGAGCTTATTACCATACAATAACCATATGCATAAGCCAAATCAAGCAACATTCTGCTGGTACCGAGGATCTATTTTTTTAGTCGTCCAACCAAGTAGATTTGGGACATTAGTGTAGTAGAAATAGATCATATAACTCTCAACCCACATCATCTACAGAATCCAGTGACAAGATTAAATAAGTCTACAAGAACATTGTTAGATCAGATTGTTTTTATAAATACACGATCTCTGGCTAGTTGTTTTGATTTGTACGTACAAAATGTCACCTCATCGAGTTTAGTATATAAACAAATTGAAGATATCAATTTCTGTATCATAGTTACACGAGAATGGATATAAACACTAACATCTAAAAAGTTGTGAATGAGAACACAAGATAATAGCCTTTTGCAGCCAATAGCAGTATCAGATCACATGATGCTAAGGCATAGAAGACAACAATGTCGTAAAAATTGTATTGCAATAATAGAATTCATCCTTGTCCATGGCATACCTAGCAGCATGGTATTGCCTACTCGCATAGCCTGATGGCCAATGAACGTCCAGGAACTCGACCAGACCAGCGATCGTTTGTATCTGGCCGAACCATCCTTGAGCATCCATCAGAAGCAGCACCAGAACAACCAGTTAAACCAAATCAAAGCTCAGAGCAAATTATTCAGATGATTGCAGTGTGTATTACCACTTACCTAATGGTATTGTCTCGAGTCTTTCTCTCGATGGCATTGCCTAGTTCCGCGGTCATGTCAGACACGCACCAGCCCGGCACAACCGCGTTCACCTGTAAACTAAGCAGGCAAAGTTTCAGACAAGCTTGATACTGGTTAATATGTGTTTTTTCTTGTTGGCTTGCCATGACATGGCTGGTACTTGCATTTATGTTCTGCTACCATGTTCCTCTTGTCATGGCCTTGGTCAATCCAATAGTGCATGGCCAATGTTGCCATGATGTGACCTATCTGATGGCCTCTTTCAGCGTGAAGGCTTTGACGGATTATTAGGCAGGAAGAAGCTGCAGCAGAGAGGAATGATAAAGCTGCAGCATACACAAGTTGAAAGACCATGAGCAAGCAATTGCAAATCCAATAGAAGGGAAAGGCAAGAACGTACCTAGGAAATGATCAGCAAAGAAACCGCCATTTGATTATTAGCAGGTCCACCATGAGCGGCAAAGTAGTATCCTCCACTGGTGGAGGAGAGCAGGGGAAAACCATCGGCACCTGAACCATCGTCGTGTCATCTCCAACTCGCTGATGAATATGGCCACGGCTGGTGAGCAAATGATGTGGTGCTTTCCTGCTTTCCTAGTAGCCATTGAGCACAAGTAGGCCACCATTGCGCCACACTCACAGCGAGGCATGCCAAGCAAGCTGCGCTGCAGCTGCCATTTCTTGACCCATGTCTTGTCCCAACAAGCCATGAAAAATCGCACAAGATTGTAGTGCAGCATTTACCTCAGCGAAGAGGAGCTCCATGGGATTGTAGAACGTGGCTCATGGTGCTAGATGAACAACAGCGGAAGAACAATCCTCCACGGTCGCAGTTCCACTCCACTTCGCCTACTCCACCTCGTGCTCCTGCCCATCTCGATGCTCCCTTTGACCTGTCCCATCACCAGCGGCAATACTACCGGGAATCAGATCAGGAAGGGTGCTTATTTGTGAAGAGCTTCACCCTGCCAGGGAGGAGGCGCTTCGCACCGCTCGCTGGTTGCACATTCCCCTTTTTTGGAGGCCATTCCCTCTCCCGCTCCTCCTCCTCGTGCATCTATCTGCTACCACCTCTCCATCGACCTGATCTTCTCCATATCTGCGCGGGCGGTGGAGTTGGGATCTGTATTGGCAGTTATTCGGAGGCGGCCCGTCCGTCGGTGCTGAGACCGAGAGGGTGGGGACGATGCAGGGGCGTGGAGTACCTGCCTATGCATGCAGTACAAGTCAAACAAGGAGTACATAGATCAATGCCCTGCCCGCGCGCGCCACGAATATATCGTGGATAGGCTGAGAGAGCGCCCGAGTAGGTTGCTCTTAACCTTTCTTAATAGTTTACCTAGTCTGTTCAACCTATTATCTTCTCATCTTAGTTACGTTGGTTTATGCCATGCATTGCTCGTTGGCTGCCAAAGCTGTTGACTTCCTGGGTGTTATTTCAGCTGTACAATTTGTATCTGCGTGAAATTGATGTGTTTGGCCTCTTCCTTTTTTGCATTGCCATTGTTGATTATTATAGCATGATATTGTGCAACAAAAAATATCTTCCATTCATCTTCCTGCACACAAACCAATGTTGTTGACACCTCCACATATAATTCAAGTAAGAGTATATTCCACCCTAGGTAATCTGTAATATCTTGGTGGGGCAACAACTAATTGCACTTGGGGAGAAAACTTCTCTATACAGTGCCCAGATTGCTAGAATTGTACTCTGTATACCCTAGGTAACCCTATTGGCTCCCCCGCCATCCCCTCTAGTTACACTCGGGGAGCAATTTCTTTGCAATTCCAGTGTTTAACTTATTCTCCATGCTTGTGCATGCAGGACATCTTGGGTCACATACATTCCCTAATGCTGCTGCAAGATGCTGCTCGCGCTGCTTGCGTTTCTCGTGCCTTCTTTCGTTCCTGGAGAAGCCATCCCCACCTCATGTTTGATGTGTGGAATATAGGCTGTCCTGGACCCGGCACTGGTTTGGCCAGCATAGTTGATCCGATTCTGAAAAACCACTCAGGCAATGGCTTGAAGACACTCAAGCTTGATTTTACTGATTCTTACAATGCCAAGGCCAGTAGCTGTATTGATAGCTGGCTTGAAATGGCTATTACAGCTGGAATCGAAGAACTCTCCCTTGACATGCATTCAGGGGGTTGCGAAGCTACACACAGACCGTTACAGCGATTGACAACACACAAAAAATGTAAGCAATGAAGTCTCAGCTATAAATACACCATAATTGACCCCATCAATCCTATATTTTGACACCACTACAGTGTCTTTTGAGTTTTGACATCACTAGCTACTAGTCCTAACTCCACTGCTTTCAGGGATTGGAGAGTACAACTTCCCATGCCGATTTCTATCTGATGATACTGGAAGCTCCATTGGGTATCTTCGCCTTGTGAATTGTGCCTTCCGTCCCACTGTCAGACTTGGTAGGTTGAGAAGCCTGACGACACTGAATCTGTGTGATGTGCGTATTACTGGGGATGAGTTAGAGTGCCTTCTTTCCAGCTGTGTTGCTTTGCAGCGTTTGGAGCTCAGGAAATGTTCTGAGATACGTAGGCTGAAGCTACCTTTCCTGCTTCAGCAGCTCAGCTCTCTGAAGGTATCTGGATGCTACCGCCTGCCTATGATATTATGTATTAAAGCACCATCTATTTCCAGTTTTCAGTTTCATGCTGGCAACTTAAAGCTCTTGCTTGGAGAGTCATTGCAATTGAAAACCCTAGAAATTTGCTGTCCCCGCGGCATTATCTATTATGCACGTACAAAGCTCCCATCCAGTGCGCCGAATCTTGAAAGTCTTTCCATATCTTCTACTAATGAGGTATACTTACGCCGATGACTAGCAATATAAATATAGCAGTAGTCATACCTTGGAATATTAATGTGCCATATTTTTGCAGAAGCTCACCACGACAATGACGCCTAGCAAGTTCGCTCACCTGAAGTACTTGAGAATTTCTCTTAATTGCACCTATGATTATTTATCTCTGGTTTCTTTTCTCGATGCTGCCCCCTCCTTGGAGACATTCATACTTAAGGTAAGTCACTGTTCACCCTGCAAATATAACCAATGGCTATGGTTGAACAATTGATCCAATTATTTTCTCATCCTCAGGTATGGATAGGTGGCGTGGAACTTCAATCTATTTTTGTAGACACCTCACCTTTTCGGCGAATGCCAGGATACCGCCATGGCAAGCTCAAGAGAGTAGAGATCAGTAGGTTTTACTCGGCAAAGAGCTTGGTTGAGCTGGCATGCCATATTCTAGAGAATGCAACATCACTCGACTCCCTTACATTGGACACCAGTGCAGGCCATTGTGGTCTCACCATGTTAGGCAGCTGCTGTCCCATGAATAGTCGCACGGATATCCCGAATGCTATCTCAGGAATAAGAACATATATCGAGGGAATAGTTCCATCTACAGTTAAGCTGAATGTTGTGAAGCCTTGCAACAGGTGTTATATTAGTTAGTTTTGTAGTGTCACCCCCAATCTGAATCTTTTGTTTTTTCTAAACAATGTCTGAACATTCTTCATTGTAGTTTTCTTTCGTTTCCAGCTTATCTTCAGTTAAACTTCAAGACAAATAAAAACCTTTATTTGTTTGGAATGTTTTTCGGAAGAGCTGTTTTGTTGTCATTTTCTTATTCCTCGCATAAGCTGCCGGTTCCATGTCGGTACTCGCCACAGCTAGACTCGGCTAAACCTGTTCGATGACCCTCAGTACAAGGGGAAAATGCCGTCTGTAACCAGCGAATTGTACGGGAAAACGACCGTCTGTATTTCTGCAGACGGACCTGGCAGTTTTCCGTTTCTATCTCTCCCACGTCATTATTTTCTGACGTGGCTGAAATTACAGGCGATTTTTTTTTTGAGATAAGGCGACTGACTGTACAGTACATGCCCTAAAGGCCCGTTAGGGTGCTGGAAAGAAAATTCGGCCAAGCTCTCGTATGGCCCAAATACTGTCCGGCACTGCTGAGCGGGGCTCCAACTTTGGGCCCTGGTTCGGCAGTGTCGGACACTGTCCGCTCTAGCCCGGCCTGTCATTGATACGAAACGACGCAAAGCGATGGAATGCGGGTACACCTAGGGATAGGGAAAGAGTTTCCTTCGCGAAAGCGCGCACGCGAGCGGAACAGGCCAGCCGCGCATCGAAGGAAAATTTGAGCACGGCACGCGTACATCCTGCCTTGGATGGACGGGGCTTGCCTGCGCCGCGCCCCTGCGACCACTCCGTTAATTCACCATCGCATGGTCCAGGCAATTTTCATCCCGGCATTTTTTTTTGGCTAATTAATACACGAACTAAGAGCATCTCCACCGGCACGCCCAACTCCGCTCCCAAAACGTTTTCGGAGCGACAGCACCCAAAACCCGTACACCGGCGCGTCCAATACGAAAAAAGTTGACGGCACGTCCCAATAGAATTTCGGCAACCCAGCTTCGCGCCCAGCTTCTAGGGACGCAACCGGGTGCGCCGACAACCGCGGCACACACGCCTCGTCCAAATCTGATCGACGGCCCGGCGCGCCAGCGAGACTCGCTATCACTTTTTCCTCCCTCCCGCCACTTTCATTCTCCCGCCATTTGTCTCCCCTCGCCCTCCACTTTCCCGCCTCTCCTAGCAATCTACGTCCATCGGCGAGTCGCCGACCAAACGGAACCGCGGCGCCGGACGCGCCGGAGGAGGGAAGCAAGGTGCTGCTCGCGGGGCCGCCGCGCGCCGAGGCGCCGCTCGCGGTGGTGCTGCTAGCGACTACGTCGCCCCGTGGAAATCTCGCGCGCTACCGCCGGATATGTCTGAAGCAGCCTGGGAGGCCGAGCGGGCGCGTCGTCAAGCGGCGACCGAGGACAGGCGAGGCCGCCGCATCTCTGCGTCGCCTCGGCAAAAGTATATTGATTGAATCCGTCTGGAGATGGCGTACACCGGAGGCGGAGGCGCAAGTCAGGGGAGCACCACCACCGGTGCCGTCTCGCCGTCGGACGCAGCGTACTACGCCGAAGAGGATTTCGAGGACGGTGGCGAGTACGCGGACGGTGGCTATGAGGGCGATGAAGCCGGCCTCGCCGACGCCGCGGGAACGAAGACGAGGAAGACAAAGGGAAACGCTGGAAGACGAAGGAGGACGAGTGTCTTTGCGACGCATGGAAGCTAATCACCAACGTCTCCATCGTCGGCGCCAACCAAACCTACGGACGGTATTGGAAGAGGGTCGAAGCCCAATTCATGAGACGATGTGGTACGGCGGCTATGCGAAGGTGCCCATGGATCGCAATTGGAATGCAATGTCGCATCGGTGGAGGGTGATCCAAGCCGAATGCAACAAGTTCCACGGCGACCTCGAGCAAATTCAAAACCGGAAAGCGAGCGGCAAGACGGTGAAGGACTAGCTCACTGACGCTGAGGTGTTGTTCCGTGAGAACAATGATCACAAATCCTTCAAGTTCAAGCATTGTTTCATCAAGCTACAGTCGAACAAGAAGTGGGAGAGGACGCGGATAGACCTCAACAACGATCAGGGCGCGCGAGGGCCAACGACCCGGCGATGCCAGCGTCCGAAGGCCGCTGTGGTGACCACGCACACCACTGCATGTTGTAGTGTACAAGTCGATGATATAATACTCACGGAAGGACCTTTCCGCAAATATTACATCCCTCAGAGTGGTACAACAGAAACATAGATGGTCCAAGGTAACACTATAGGATTACAACACTATTCAATACAAAATCTCGAGAACCTCCTTTACAAACAGAAGTAGACCTCGTGCAAATAAAACTCCAGAAAGACTCAAGTCGTAGCACTAAGCTGGATATCAGCTCTACCTAAACTCCTAATCCACAACTACTGTTGTCACACCCTAACTATCCATGTGGAATCTCCTTGTCTAGCGTTGTGATTCTCCTTCCAAGAATAGACGTCTTGTCCGTAAGCATTGCCGTCGACGGTCCACCATTGAAGTGTTGTCGCCACTCATCCGTCGGCAGACTCCACCAGGTTGATTTGACTCCTTGTCGAAGACCTCACCAACATCGTGATGGATTCCTGTCCTTCCTCGGCTAACTCCAATAATCTAAGCAGGGGGTCAACAGAAGAAAGGGTGGGCAACACGAGCGTTACTCAGCAAGTTCATATAATAGGAATAAGGTGTTTTATGCACTATCTACCATCCATGCCAAAAGGTCATGGATGAACATGCATATCTTTGTAAAACATTTTTAGGAAAATATTCATTTTATCTTCAGGAAACTATGCCCGTCAATCATTCACATGGGCTAGAACTTCATGGAGCTCCTTTCCTGCAGCGTTCGCAGCTCCTTCCCGGAACAGGGAGTAACATGTCACACTTTTTTACACTCTGCAGAGGTGCGTTGCTTTACCCATAAGAGATCAAAGCCTTGTTGCACAACCGGGCGAATCTTTCCCGTCCACACTTCCTTTGGTGTGGGGCCCAGTCGATGATCCAAGCCATTCACCGTGCTTCTCCACCAACCCCACATGCCCACCCCCTTCATGCATAGCAGAATCACCCTTGATACTCTACCCCTCACGGTAGATATCTAGGCATCCCTTGCAGACCATCCTAGACACCAGAGTTCATGGGCATTAAGGGATCCCACCCCTGTGCATGTAGTCTCGCAAGATCTACAATGTACGGCTCAGGCTGTCCGTTGACATGTGAAAGGAAGAAGATCACATATGACTTCCCCGTCCCATTCAAGTCTTATAGTTAACGCGAGTTTACGGCGCAAGAACCCTGACGGCATTGGTTATTAAATCCTAGGTAATACTTTCCCGTGCAAATGGAACCTCCACCAACCACATCATACCATGGTTCCATCTGCCAGCCAACAATATATATATATATATATATATATATAGCAATTCACATCATTCGAAAATAGGTTTTCCTTTTTCATGCAATGATAAACCATAGTACTTTGTAATTACTTTGATAAACATAATCAAGTAGTACATGAGCAAGAGTGAACTTGCCTTGGATAGGAATAGCAGTTCAACCCTTCGGAGTTCTAGGGTTTGCGGTAAAACCCCGAAATCTGAAAATAGCAACATAATCCCGATAAGGACTACAGAAAACTCTGGCAAGATGCTATTATGCATAAATATGAGATGCATCATAAAATTACCCTAAACATACCCAAGCTTAACTAGGTAAGCTTCATCTAAAGTGATACATCGGAAGTCATCATATTAACTTACTTAAGATTGTTTCATCACCTTTGGGTGGTGTTATTAGTCCTAATTTGTTATTGAGTTGGGCTTAGTGGTATTTTAGGATTTTAGGGACATGTTATGGTTTATTTGATTATCTTCTTAATGTTATTTATTATGTGATAGGGGTGTTTCACTTTCATTTCATTAATAAAGCATTATCTTATTGTTTTTATTTTAGTTAAGTAATAAGATCATATTATGTGAATATTAACACTCAGTAGAAAAACAACAAAGCAATGTTATGTTATGAAGTAACAATGAATTGGAATTAATGACTCAAATGATTTGTAACACAAAATTAATCCAATTACTAGAGGTTATGAGTAATGGTGGTCATATTTTATCAAGGAGAGAATTCACTTTTATGACTTAAGATGCACTTGGATTACTCATTAAACATTATATAATAATAGCATAACCATTTTGTAAGTTTTTAGAGTACTATAGAAAATAATTATTTTAATTATTCACTTTTAATTCCTAACAATTCATGTCTAAAGAGTTTGAATGATTTGTCTTAATTAAATCATTTTTTAAGTTTAAACATGTGAAGCAATTTAATTGAAGTTGAAATGCATCCAAAATAGCATTTCAAATTAAATCCATATTTAAGCTGATAAGTGAATTATTGCTTTAATTTTGTATGATATAATATTTAAACAAATAGATATATTTTTATGACCATTTTGATATATTATTTGTATTTTCCTGATTTGATATGAAATAGTTATGAATTTACAAAGTTTAAAGTATCTGGAATTATTTTCTTATTAATTTTCGATTTGTGAAATGACCAAAATGCCCATGGGTCAACTTGGTTGAACCTAACCCAAAGATTTGGCTCGGGTCGGTCAACCCGATCGAACCCAATTCGCTCCCCTTCTGTCTTCTCTCGCTCTCGCTCCCGCGACTCCATGTCGCCGCCGTCGTCGCCTTCCGATTCCGGCGAGGTCCGGCGACCTCCGTCGTCGTGCTGTGGCGTGACCGACGCGCCCGCGGTCCTCTCCACTCCTACCCCGGCGATTCAATCCTCCTCGCCATGATGCAGCCGTGCACGACCCCTACCCGAACTAGGGTTTCGGCCAATTTCTTGCTCTGCCGAGCTCGTGCTGCCCCGGCTTCGCCATGGCTGGGTAAGCTCCTCTCTTCTCTCTCTTCTTCTCTACCCCAGGCCTTCGTGACATGCTCTGTGATGTTCTACTAGCAGTGAGTTTTGGGTTTCCTATTGCTAGGTAGGATGCTGCTCTACTGCTTCTATGATGAACACACGATATGTTCAGATGCTGCTTTAGTGTTTACTAAAGAATTTCCTGCTAATGGCTCTGGATGTGAGCTTGGTTCTAAGCTTCTGTCAGTGGTTCTGTCCAAGTGATGCTATTATGAACCTTAGGTTCAGAAATATGCCTCTGATGATTTTTCCCTTTGATATGATGCTCTATTAGTGCCCTGTGCAAGTATATCTCATTTTCTTGAGCTAAATAATTTAGCTTTGCTTGCTGTGATGCCTCCTCCGAGTTACACAGAAGCATTCTGATGATTTAGCCTAGGGAAAATTATTTATACTACCCAGTGGTGTTATTAGTGCATGATTTTGCTTGTGGTGCCTCTCCCCTTGTGGGTTTTGTGCCCAGCAATTAAGTACTGGATTTGTGCTTCATCAAGATGTGGATTCAAGCAATATTTGCTTCCAAGCCGTTGCTTCCAGGGTGGATTTAAATCCCCTTGCCTATGATGTAGAGACTGAGGCCATGATTGAATAAGAACAGATGCTATACTTGATTTTTAATTCCCTGTGATGAACTTAGCATAGCATATCTATGCTTAGCTGAGGGAAATATCCAGCCCAACCACATATTTAATCTAGCAAAATCTTTTGCTAAGGAGTTTTGGTTATTCACCTCCTGATGTGTGTTGGTGATGGTTGTGTGGTGTGATTTGAGATATTGTGGAACACTTGATCAATCAGATCTTGTGGCTCTTTTGGGTGGCTTGATCTGCAGTTCTTGTGGATCTCCTCCTTGTTCATCTAGCTGGCCTGCTCCTCCAGCTCCAGAGGGCTACCTTCTCGCTCCTGGCCTTCCCTCCTTGCTCCAGCCTGGCCTTGTGCTTCTACTCCATGTTGCTCTTGCTTTTGACAAGGATTGTGTGGTGGATTAAATGATTGTGTATGACCTTGTGATGAACTGAACTCAGATCAGTGGTGAACTCGAGTTGGAACTATTGTGAGTGAAAAATGAACTTTGGTGCTTGCTTGCTACAGCTTCCCTTTGCTCTTATCCCCACCTGGGAGTGAAATGGATGTGCTGAGGAAAGCACAGTAGCACGAGGTGATTGTGTTGCTTGCTTGTGTGTCTCCTAGGTTCTGTGAACTAGAGCTTCGGCTGGTTGATCTTATCCCTGCATGGTACCTTTCTTTTGCATGCCAAGTGAATTTCTGTGATAGTCCAGCCAATGAGGGTGTCCTGAGGCTAAATGTGGTGATTTAAGAACAAATACTATACTTAGTCGCCTAATTAAACTCGATGATGCAAATAGCAATACATCTTATTGCTAGACTGAGAGTAATACTAACCCCTGATGCGTGTGAAGTACACGTTCGTTAGGAGACCTGAAGTGTAAGGTTTGAAGAGTGTAGCAGCAAGTCTTCCCTCAGTATGAAACCAAGGTTTATCGAACCAGTAGGAAGTCGGCGATGTTCTGAAGGTATCAACGGTGCTAGAAAACTTGTGCGTTGAAGGGGAAGTCCTGGCAGTTGACTTGGAACCTGCACACAAGACAATCAAACTACTTTTCCCCAACGAAACAGTGAGGGTGTCAATCTCACCGGCTTGCTGATAACAAAGGATTAAATGTATAGTGTGGAAAATGATGTTTGCTTGCAGAGAATGAAAGAGAACAATGATTGCAGTAGGTTGTATTTCAGATGTAAAAGAATGGACCGGGGTCCACAGTTCACTAGTGGTGTCTCTCCATAAAGATAACTAACATGCTGGGTAAACAAATTACAGCTGGGCAATTGACAATATTGAAAAGTGCATAATATGCATGTGCAAGTTGTAGTGTCTACTATGAGATTCATTTGGGCATTACGACAAAGTACACAAACCGCTATCCAGCATGCATCTGTGCCTAAATAGTCCACCTTCAGGTTAGCGTCCGCACCCCTTCCAGTATTAAGTTGCAAGCAGCAGACAATTGCATTAAGTAAAGTGCATAATGTAAACAACACATTCATCCTTAGACAAAGCATTGCTGTTTTACCCCTAGTGGCAACAACACATCTACAACCTTAGAGGTTGCTGTCACTCCCCCAGATTAAAAAGAGGCTGAACCCAACTATCTAGCATAAATACTCCCTCTTGGAGTCACAAGCATTCACTTGGCCAGAGTTTCAACGTAACGGAGAGCATGCAAGATCATAAAAGACATAGACATGATAATACAATATTCAACTCGACATAGTATCAATATTCATCGGATTCCAGCAAACACAACATGTAGCATTACAATAAGATGATCTTGATCATGATAGGCAACTCACAAGATCTAAATATGATGGCACAAGAGGAGAAGACAACCATCTAGCTACTGCTATGGACCCATAGTCCAGAGATGAACTACTCACACATCACTCCGGAGGCAGGCATGGCGGTGTAGAGCCCTCCGGTGATGATTCCCCTCTCTGACAGGGTGCCGGGGAGAGCTTCAGAACCCTCCCGAGTTAGGGTTGACGACGGCGGCGGCAGATGTTTTCTGGAATATTGGCTCGGGTGTCTAGGGTTTTCCCGAAAATATTATTATATAAGCGAAGGGGCGGCGTCGGTGGAGGCTCTGGGCGTCCTCACCACGTGGCGGCGCGGTGGTGGGCCCACCCACGCCATGAGGTGGTGAGGGCGGCCCACGGCCCCCCTTCATCTCTCCTTCGGACTCCGTATACGTGTTGGAAAAATAGGGACTTTGACTACTTTTTCGTGCAATTCCGAGAATATTCGCAGAACAACTTTTCTGGAACCAAAAACAGCAGAAAACAGGAACTGGCACTGTGGCATCTTGTTAATAGGTTAGTCCCAGAAAATGCATAAGTGATACAATGTGTATATAAAACATGTAGCATTTGGTATAATATAAGCATGGAACATCGGAAATTATAGATACGTTGGAGACGTATCAACCCCTAACCCCTCTTTGTATATTCTTTGTTTCATATTTGTTTTGCAGGAAAACAGGTTGAAGCCCAGATGAAATTTAAGTGAAGATAATACTCCCTCCGTCCAATAATAACTGTCTCAAGTTTGACAAAAAGTGGATGTATCTAGACATGTTTTCATGTCTAGATACATCCACTTTTTGTCAAACTTGAGACAGTTATTATTGGACGGAGGGAGTACAAGACTGTTGGAGATATGCCCTAGAGACAATAATAATTAGAGTTTATTATTTATCTCCATGTTTATTATTAATGTTTATATCTTTATGCTACAACTGTATTGGGCACTTGTATTAAAAATACAACGTATGCAAGAGGAAAACCTCTGATACACGTGTAGAGATATGAACGGTAAAAGAGTTTCTGGTCTTGTCTCTAAGACTAGCCTATCTTGTTGATTGATGATCATGTTTTCCTGATCATGGACTTTGTATAAGTTATTCAACTATAGGAGTGGTTTATCGGAATGATAATCGCACAGAACCGACCCACCGTATGATCTCGCTATGAGACAAATCGTCGACGATGAAATAGCGATTGATCATCTATTTAGTTATCGTTAGCTAGATCCCTATGCTATGAGAATATCTTGCCACGGCTTATTCGACATTCGGGCCTTATTTCCACCAAACGTCTTGCAGTAACATGGGACTATGATAGGTGGCTTTTGGGTTTGAACTAGGATAATGTATTGGAACAGAGATCGTTCAAGAATGGCACTTACTCCTCCAGACGATGGAGAGATACATCCTCTTGGCCATCTCAGTATTATTGTTGTCACCCCAATCGTCTGGTCAGACACAAGTGTGATTTATCACGGGACAACAAATATACGGAATGAGAAAAGAGAATGATATTGGTACGAGAATAATATGTGTTATGATCAAATGGTTTGATTACACTAGAGCACATTGTCTCAATCTCGAGATATCATTGGTATCATGCACGTAAGGGGATTAAGCGTAATGAGTAACGCACAGGTTCTTTTGTTCATTCACAACACAAGGGTGCCAGTACGAATGCCTAACCCACTGCTGGTTATTGTTTGGTAAGCTCCCAAATAATACTTTGTGATTGCTGAACCTTTCGGGTCACACACTTAAGCTGAAGGTCAATCTTTGATTGAGAGTAAAGATATAGTTTTAGTGGGAATGAGATTGTGTCAGAGTAGCTCCGATGTCGCTGGGATTTGTTCCGGTGAATTATAAGTTAGAGAGAATGCGGACATCTAATGTCCCGGGATGATAGAATGATTTCTATCATCAGCGGATTTATTCCGAGTGTTTATAAAGATGGAAATATTGTTCCGATAGTTTTGTCGGCGGATACTAGGTGTCCCGGTTCATATAAATATGAGTTATATGATAAGTAATTAATTCCGGAAATTTTCCGTAAAAGGAAATATTTGTTTAGGAATTAATTAGACAAAACAATTAATTATTTATTTAATTAATAAATGTTGGAAAATATATATGGAAGGTCGAGTCCGAGTTGGGGGGGTCTCCTCCCTCCCGGCGGCAAGGGCGGTGGCCAGGGCGGGTCCCACAGGGGGTCGGCGGCCAGGGGCGGGCCCCACATGGCAGGAGGCGGGTGGGAGGGAACCTCCCCTCCCAATCCGAGTTGGGGAAGGGGAGGGACTCCTCCCTCCCTTCCTTGGCCGGCCGGCCCAAAGGGGAAGGGCTCGGCCCCTTCCCCAAGCCTCTCCACCCCTTGGCCTCCTTTATAAGCAACCCCAAGCCCCTAGGGTTTGACACACAAGTTTTCCTCCGTGCAAGTTCCCTCTCTCTCTTGTAGATCTCATGTGTTGAGAATTAGACGTCTCTACTTCTCATATAGATCTAATCTAGTTGATTAGATCTACCACCTAAACTACGCCGCAAGGCTGACTCTCTTCACCACGTGCTAGTAGCTAGGCGGTGAACGCACGGGGTGGATTGACAAGGTGTATGTGTGGATACCGCTAGAGCGGGATTCGTGCAAGCGAGTTCCTTGGACAAAGGAGCAACTTCATCAAGGTCTACATCAACGACGACATTCGGCGACAATCTCACCTCCCGGCGTGGACGTGAGATTCTTCATCAGGCTACATCGACATCTACTTCGACAAACACAAGATCTTCCGCAACGGTCTTTGTAAGTATTCTAGATCATCGCATTATGGGGTGCAACGTACCTTCATAGAATAGATCTTGGCGGTAAGGTTACGGATAATTTTTTAAAGTTTTCCCCGCAACCCAATAGTGGTATCAGAGCCGATCTATGCGTTGGTATGATTTGATCTAGAGCACCAGTTGGTGTGAGCATTGCATGGTTCTTGCATTAAGTTTATTTTAGTTGCTTCCCAAAAAGTTATGCATTATATTCCATGGCAGTATTGGCAAGATCTTTACGAACTTCTGGCTATCCGCGGACTTCCGGCTGCTCCTAGTATGCTTGGCGCCAATGATGTGCTTCAGTAGCTTCGGGTCTATACCCTTAGTTGTGGACGTTGATGTATAATGGATTGGGCCTGAGGGTTGGACGCCTCACGGGGGTCACGCGCACATGTGATCGTTTAGATTGGGGTTCTGCAACGTTTTCGTAATGTTGGGATCTCAATCACCCCGCAATGTTAATCTAGCAACTAGCCTAAACGTGCTTCAATACGTAGGTAGTGACGGTAATTCCGTAGAGCCTACAAAGCCACGTAAAACATGCAAACAAAGCGTTAGATACGTCTAACTTGGTTTTGCAGGATTGTGTGCATGTGTTTTGGTATAGCTATTTTGTTACGGTGTCTTAACATGATGGTGGGAGCCAAAACAATTGATCGAGTTCGTCATCGACAATCAAGCGAAGAAGAGTTCATCGTGGAGACCGGGAGGAGGCGCCGGCATTGCGTCGGCGACGTGTACTTGGCGAGTTTCGGATATGGTAATTTCCTTCGGGAATTTGCTATGACCGGGAACAATGAAGATGGTGATCCTCAAGGACGAGCGCCAAGGACTTCCGAGGAATAACAAAGGCTATACCAAAGCACATGAATTATTATTAATTGCCTGTGATGTTTATCCTTTGTTGTTTGCACCTTGATTGCGTAGTAGTCGTTTATTAGGGTGAATCCTCACATAAAATCAAGGAGATCGTGTTCTTACCAACCGTGGCACCGTCAAACCGGATGCTTGTTGCCGTGCGACCTGTATCCAGGAGTAATGTGCACCAAGGGTTCGGGAGGCGGGCGCGAACAGTTCCAGCAGCCAGTGTCGGTTGGTTGTCTTGACGTCCAAGCATAACTAGTTATGAGTTCGGAACACATCCGTCGAAAGACGAACAGGAGTTGTAGCTGCTGCAACTAGCATAGTGCTTACCGATTGGCCGACGGACATGACATGTATCCATGCTTGCTTCGTAGGGCAATCGGGTCCTGAATCACTTAGTGCCAATCAAGAGGATTATTGGACTTAGTGGGAGCATATCTTAGATTCATGTTTGATTGAATTAAAGTAGTGCATTAAAATTAGTAATAAACTAGAAGTCTAAATAAACTTGTTTTGTTGTAGAAGATGGATCCCGTTGAATATGTGCATAAAGATTAGTTGTTAAAATAGTTAACTGTGGGAAGCGTGATCTTTACGGATTGGCTTCACGGGCTGAGAGATCTCAGTAGACGCGATTAGAGCATATTCTGGATACAACTGTTCCAGAAGTAGAAGAAGAATATTCTCCTATGGAGAAACATGAGTATGAAGTGAGTATGGTTATGCTAGACAGATGTGTCCCAAGCTTAGCGAGTTATCCATACTATCGCCCCTTCCGTCTTATGGAAGTTTTGAAAGCTCGGTTCATGTCCAGTTATGTCTTGCTAAACGACAAACTCAATGGAGAACTTAGATCTTGCAAACTATTAAGCGAAAGCTTGATGAGGGAGCACAAGGTTAAGTTCTGCAAAATACTCAGGAAGCTTGAGGATATTGGGCAACCAATTCCAGGAAATCAAGTTTTGACACACTTCCAAGATCACTACCATAATTATACTACGTCTTTATGGCGTGTTATGAATTGATGGGAGTAGAGAAGACAGTCAAGGAAGTCTTCAAAATGCTCTTATCAGCTGAGTTGGATATCTATGTGCATCATCTGATGACAACATCCTTCTTGCAAGACCAGTGGCAAGTCCACAAGAGGTATACGAGTTATACACAAGTTATTGACATAATCTCGACTCGAATATATTTTGGTATGTGAATACTGAAATTTTTCATGTTGCATGATCGCAATGTGAAAAGGGAAAGAGACAAGAGATTTAGGAAGAATTGGAGGAAGTGGGGAAAGAAAGGCACTCAATGCGCCATGATCACCACTATGTCTTCAATCCAAGTCAATAGAGAAGATTTACACTAGAACTTTAAATAAGAGTTATTTTCAGTTCGATCATTATGTAATGAATATTTTAGATTCTGGAACAAGTCATTGTTCGAATTATAAAGTATGTGTGGGAATTCCAAGTTTGGAAATTCAAAGTTTATATCTTCTTTATTGTGTTATGTCATTAATTATTTGTTTGTTAAGTCTTTATTGTTTTGATTCAAGTTATTACTTAAAGTTTTGAGTAATAATAAAGTTAGTTTAATCTTTAATTTGGAGTTATACTTTTCGTTGGTTCTCTTTGAGACTCTTAAAGTTATCTCTAAATTAAATGGATAAAACTAAAATCACAAAGTGTCATACACTTGGAGAAATTCGAAATTCATAAAGTGCTAGGCATTTGATGAAAATCGAAATCCACAAAATGCTAGGCATTTAGTAGACTCGAATTTGGCAAAGTGCTAGGCACTAGTAAATTTCGAGATTTACATAAAGGAGTGGAATCTACCCATTAATTCAATTCTATTGAGATTAATATGAAGTTGCATATTAATGAAATAGAGTTAATGAAATTATTGAAGTTTCAATGTTTCATAAATTCAGTGGGAGAGTGTGAGAATCAAAATAAAGGAATCAAAGGAATTTGATTAAAGTTAAAAGAAAGGACTTAATAAAATATTGTAACATTATTGACAAAGGAAAGTTTTTCTTAGTCAAATTACTTGTGATGGATTTTGGTAACTCGAAATCATCATGGTAATAAAATCTTTTGCAAGATAAAGATTAAAAGGAAATGTTACAAAGTCTTGCTAATGTGTTGTGAAATTAGAATTCCAAATTACCCACTAAAGTAATAGATTATTTTGTTTGTATTCTAGGGACCTATATCAATTATAACTTAGAGTTATTTTGATAGTAAGTTCCATATTTTCAATTAAGGATTTAAAGTTTTAAGTTCGAATTGAAAAGGTGTTTTGCAAAAGTCCAAAATTGTTATTTTGGCAAGTGACTTCCACACATAATTCTAAATGCTTGTTGACTTTAGAATTGGAGAAAAGTGTCTTCTCATGAAGAGAGAGTGGAAATCATAATACTAAATTAAGACTGGAGTCTTTGGGCAAGTGTTAGAATGAGAAGGAAAACATGCAAATGTTTCCATATCATTTTTGTCCAGGAATACATGTAAGGCATACATGATTCGAATTAAGTATTAAAAGAATCATGTGAGGAATTTGATGATTAAATCACTAGGTGATTGAAATCATTTAAATGTCCAGGAACATGATATAAGCAAAACAATTACAAACAAGAATAATGAACATTCATTAATGACGGCATTTGTCATAAAAGGAGTTCAAGAAAAATTCATGAGACTCAAGATCCAATCTTGAGAGTTTTGGATGATGTAAAATCATGTGCATGAATATTTCATAAAGAAAGGACATATATGAATATCTAATATTCATAGAGCTAGTCTTGATTTTATCAAGGACGAATAACTGATAGTGAAAGTTGCAATACTTTTCATATCAATTGCTTGATGCTGTTATTGAACTAAAGTAGCAATATTATTGCTAAGGATAATTAATTTGGATTATGAAAATAATCTAGATAATTATATTATGAATGTTTGAAGTCAGTCGTATTAATGAGTAAGAATTTTATTCTTTTCATTATATAAATCGAAGGGACTTAAAAGACAGTGGGAGCTGATATTATATTTATTGAATGGCTAGGCCGAATTAATATATATAAATCTCGTGATTTAAAGAGTTTAAATAAAAGGTCGGAAAATGTCTTATTAAAGTTTTGTCTCTAAGATAGAATTTAATAAACATGAGTATGAATGTACTAAAGTGCAATTTGAAAGGTAATTTCGAATTGTGTCTTGAGTCAAAGAAATTTGATCAAGAATTCATAGCGTGATATTTGCGAGATACCTTGACCTTCGTAGTCCTGGATGAGCGAATAGAGAGGAATAAGATCAAATCATATTTAATGTGATTTTGCTTATGACATTGCTATATATAGTACATAAAGCCGAAAGTTTCCAAAGTGCTAAACTTTTATAAAGTTTTGCCACCGGCGTTAATGAGAAATTCTTAAAAGGATATTCTCATAAGAGCAGTTAATTAAGATTGTAATTGATCATATAAAGGTTTGGTAAAAGAACCTGATGGTGAGATTACAAAAAGAAAACAACAAGGTAGATTTTGTAAAGCTTCAAATAGTGTATATAGAGAAGTTACTCATATATTATTTGGGTGGAATTATGAAATCATTTAATCTGATAATTGCAATTTCAATTGATAAATACTTGGTGTTTTGATTTTATCAAAACACTTGTATCTTATGCGTGGATCTACAACAAAGATAGTTATCTATCGAGGATAGTTGCGTCATTGATGTGAGACGTCATGATAAGCAAGTTATTGGATGAGTCATTACTCAGGTGAGGTTTCAAAGATGGTATGATAATATCAACCGGGTATTATTAATGCTACTACGGAACCGGAAAGGCCCATATCCAATTCCTAAAATATCCGACTTACATAGTCAAGTTTGGCATGTGAGGAGATAAACAAGTTTATGAACTTTGGTTGGATCAAAGTGCGGACACAGTTTCAGATCCGCATGCGAAAGCGTGAGTGGCACCTTAGTTCCATTTGGTGTCATGTCATCATGCTAACTAGAATCATTATTGTTTCTAGTGCAAGTGGGAGACTGTTGGAGATATGCCCTAGAGACAATAATAATTAGTTTATTATTTATCTCCATGTTTATTATTAATGTTTATATCTTTATGCTACAACTGTATTGGGTACTTGTATAGCAAATACAACGTATGCAAGAGGAAAACCTCCGATACACGTGTAGAGATATGAACGGAAAAGAGTTCCTGGTCTTGTCTCTAAGACTAGCCTATCTTGTTGCTCGATGATCATGTTTTCCTGATCATGGACTTTGTATAAGTCATTCAACTATAGGAGTGGATTATCGGAATGATAATCGCACTGAACCGACCCACCGTATGATCTTGCTATGAGACAAATCGTCGACGATGAAATAGCGATTGATCATCTATTTAGTTATCGTTAGCTGATCCCTATGCTATGAGAATATCTTGTGACCGCTTATTCGACATTCGAGCTTTGATTTCCACAAACGTCTTGCAGTAACATGGGACTATGATAGGTGGCTTTTGGGTTGAACTAGATAATGTATTGGAACAGAGATCGTTCAAGAATGGCACTTACTCCTCCAGACGATGGAGAGATACATCCTCTAGGCCATCTCAGTATTATTGTTGTCACCCAATCGTCTGGCCAGACACAAGCGTGATTTATCACGGGACAACAAATATACGGAATGAGAAAAGAGAATGATATTGGTACGAGAATAATATGTGTTATGATCAAAGGGTTTGATCACACTAGAGCACATTGTCTCAATCTCGAGATATCATTGGTATCGTGCACGTAAGGGGATTAAGCGTAATGAGTAACGCACAGGTTCTTTGTTCATTCACAACACAAGGGTGCCAGTACGAATGCCTAACCCACTGCTGGTTATTGTTTGGTAAGCTCCCAAACAATACTTTGTGATTGCTGAACCTTTCGGGTCACACACTTAAGCTAGGTCAATCTTTGATTGAGAGTAAAGATGTAGTTTTAGTGGGAATGAGATTGTGTCGGAGTAGCTCCGATGTCACTGGGATTTGTTCCGGTGAATTATAAGTTAGAGAGAATGCGGACATCTAATGTCCCGGGATGATAGAATGATTTCTATCATCAGCGGATTTAATCCGAGTGTTTATAAAGATGGAAATATTGTTCCGATAGTTTTGTCGGCGGATACTAGGTGTCTCGGTTCATATAAATATGAGTTATATGATAAGTAATTAATTCCGGGAATTTTCCGTAAAAGGAAATATTCGTTTAGGAATTAATTAGACAAAACAATTAATTATTTATTTAATTAATAAATGTTGGAAAATATATATGGAAGGTCGAGTCCGAGTTGGGGGGGACTCCCCCTCCCGGCGGCATGGGCGGTGGCCAGGGCGGGCCCCACAGGGGGTCGGAGGCCAGGGGTGGGCCCCACATGGCAGGAGGCGGGTGGGAGGTAACCTCCCCTCCCAATCCGAGTTGGGGAGGGGAAGGTTTCCTTCCCCCTCCCTTCCTTCCTTGGTGCGAGTTGGAGGAGGGGGAGGTTTCCTCCCCCTTCCTTGTTTGGGAAAGGCAGGTTTGGAGGGAGGAGTCCTACTCCTCCCCCCAATCCGAGTTGGGAAACGGGAGGGACTCCTCCCTCCCTTCCTTGGCCGGCCAGCCCAAAGGGGAAGGGCTCGGCCCCTTCCCCCTTGGCCTCCTTTATAAGCAACCCCAAGGCCCTAGGGTTTGACCCACAAGTTTGCCTCCGTGCAAGTTCCCTCTCTCTCTTGTAGATCTCATGTATTGAGAATTAGACGTCTCTACTTCTCTTGTAGATCTAATCTAGTTGATTAGATCTACCACCAAAACTACGCCGCAAGGCTGACTCTCTTCACCACGTGCTTGTAGCTAGGCGGTGAACGCACGGGGTGGATTGACAAGGTGTATGTGTGGATACCGCTAGGGCGGGATTCGTGCAAGCGATTTCCTTGGAGAAAGGAGCAACTTCATCAAGGTCTACATCAACGACGACGTTCGGCGACAATCTCACCTCCCGGCGTGGACGTGAGATTCTTCATCAGGCTACACCGACATCTACTTCGACAAACACAAGATCTTCCGCAACGGTGTTTGTAAGTATTCTAAATCATCGCATTATGGGGTGCAACGTACCTTCATAGAATAGATCTTGGCGGTAAGGTTACGGATAAATTTTTAAAGTTTTCCCCGCAACCCAATAAAGACTTCTAGTTCATGAATAGATTTAATTGTCCTTTTATAATTCAGTTTATTGTAAATCAATTGTAAACACAATGTATTGTTGTAATTAATCAATAAAGTTATTTGTTTGTCTTTCTAAATTCTATAAATTGAAATATGTGTTGTAAAGATTTGAATTATTTAAAAGCTATAAATTCATTTACTTAATTACTTTATTGTTTAAATTTGAATTACTTTACAAATTCAATATTATTTGAATATTCAAATTAGGTTCAAAATTCCCACAACAAGCAAATCACCTAAAGGTCATGTCGAAATCCTCGTTGTCTCCTAAGATGATCTAAACCTTAAATCATGGCGATGATCAGACTTCGATCACTCCAGGGTTTTAGTTTGCGGAAAATTTATTCGGGTTTTCAAATGCATGCATGCAGATGCACAAATTCCTATTTCTACCCTCTGATAGCTCCTAAATGTTGGGATGTTACAGTCGCCCTGTTGGGCAGAAGAAGGCCAAGAACAACAAGGGGACGCGGCGGCCGTCCAAGCGTCCATCGACAAGTGCCTCGCCGACGTCACCACCATGTCGAAGCAAAACGCAAGCACATTCGCCGACAGTTGGTCGTCATTGATGAGCAAGCACGACGAGAAGGTCGCCCTCGAGAAGGAGAAGATCAAGTTGGAGAAGGAGCGGCTCGAGGTCGAGAAGGATAAGGCCCAAGCGGCGGTCATGCAAGCCGACACGGCAAGGATGCAGGCCATGTCCGAGGTGTCGCAATCCACCACTCGGAAGATGAAGGAGGACTTCAAGATCTTGACCGTCGACTGCTCCACGTACATGCCGGAGGTGAGAGCTTGGTTACAGATCAGCCAGCAGCGCATCCTGCGTGAGATGGGGGTCATTCCGCCGGAGCCGACGCGGATGATGGGCACGACGGAGGAGCCGACGAGACGGGCACGACGGAGGAGCCTATGACCACCATGCCGATGGACGCCACGGGGGGAGCCTACGACGACCAGGACTTCTTTCCGACGCAGCCGCTGCGAAGCCGATGTGGCCTGGCTAGGAGGACGCCGAGAAGCAGGAGGAGTCGGTCCTCAAGCCGGTGTTAATGATTGACTGATTCGTCGATGTTCTGTAATATTTTCGCCGGACCTGGTGATGTGTGTAAAGCACACGTTCATCAGGAGACCCAAGAGTAAGGTTTGATGAGTGCAGCGGCAAGTCTTCCCTCAGTAAGAAACCGAGGTTATCGAACCAGTAGGAGATGAAGACACTTTGAAGGTGTCAGCGGCGCCAGAAAGCTCTGTCGCCGGTTGACTTGGAACCTGCACACAAGACAATCAAACTACTTTGCCCCAACGAATCAGTGAGGGTGTCAATCTCACCGGCTTGCTGAAAACAAAGAATTAGAAGTGTTGTATGGAAACAGATGTTTGTTTGCAGAGAATGAAAGAGAACAATGATTGCAGTTGATTGTATTTCAGATGTAAAAGAATAGATTGGGGTCCACAGTTCACTAGTGGTGTCTCTCTATAAAGATAACTAACATGCTGGGTAAACAAATTAAGCTGGGCAATTGACAACATTGAAAAGTGCATAATATGCATGTGCAAGTTGTAGTGTCTACTATGAGATTCATTTGGGCATTACGACAAAGTACACATACCGCTATCCAGCATGCATCTGTGCCTAAATAGTCCACCTTCAGGTTAGCGTCCGCACCCCTTCCAGTATTAAGTTGCAAGCAACAGACAATTGCATTAAGTAAAGTGCATAATGTAAACAACACATTCATCCTTAGACAAAACATTGCTGTTTTACCCCTAGTGGCAACAACACATCCACAACCTTAGGGGTTGTTGTCACTCCCGCAGATTAAATAGAGACTGAACCCAACTATCTAGCATAAATACTCCCTCTTGGAGTCACAAGCATTCACTTGGCCAGAGTTTCAACAAGTAACGGAGAGCATGCAAGATCATAGAAGACATAGACATGATAATTTAATATTCAACTTGACATAGTATCAATATTCATCGGACCCCAGCAAACACAACATGTAGCATTACATGAAGATGATCTTGATCATGATAGGCAGCTCACAAGATCTAAACATGGTGAACAAGAGGAGAAGACAACCATCTAGCTATTGCTATGGACCATAGTCCAGGGATGAACTACTCACACATCACTCCGGAGGCAGGCATGGCGATGTAGAGCCCTCCGGTGATGATTCCCCTCTCCGGCAGGGTGCCGGGAAGAGCTTCAGAACCCTCCCGAGTTAGGGTTGACGGCGGCGGCTCTGGAACTTTTCGTGGAATATGACTCGGTATCTAGGGTTTTCCCGAATAGATGAATATATAGGCGAAGGGGAGGTATCGGTGGAAGTTCGTGCCCCCCTCACCATATGTCAGCGCGGCAGGAGGTGGGACCGCGCCATGACGTGGTGAGGGCGTCCCACGGCCCCTCTTCGTCTCTCCTTCGGACTCCGTGTACGTGTCAGAAAATAGGGACTTTGGCTTTTGTTTCTTGCAATTCCGAGGATATTTCCAGAACAACTTTTCTGAAACCAAAAACAGCAGAAAACAGGAACTGGCACTGTGGCATCTTGTTAATAGGTTAGTCCTTGAAAATGCATAAAAATGATATAAAGTGTATACAAAACATGTAGCAATTGGTATAATATGAGCATGGAACATCAGAAATTATAGATACGTTTGAGACGTATCACCTGGCGATGCTTTTGGGTGTGATCGCCGATCCTGACGATTCTTTTGGGTGTGATCGCATCAAACGTATCACCTGGCGATGCTTTTGGGTGTGATCGCCGATCCTGTCGATTCTTTTGGGTGTGATCGCCGAACCTGGCGATGTATTTGGGTGTGATCGCCGATCCCTGGCGACGTATTTTGGGTGTGATCACCCAACCTGGCTATTCGAATTTGAATTTGTGGGGTCGGCCTATTGGGAGCGTCTATTGGGAGTGACCGGTGGGGCGCGCCGCTCCCAATAGGCGGCAACTGCTGCCGGCACGCCCAAAAGAGCCGGTCCGGCAACTTTGTCGGACGCTCTATTGGGCGCGCCGGTGGAGATGCTCTAACTCTGTATCTCCATCTTTTCTTTCTCGTCCGGACGCTGGTCCCGGCTCGAGCGAGGCAGACCCTCCGTCTTTGGCAGAAACCGCTAGTTGCCGCTCTGTTGGCCTCATATCTCCGACGAACGCCGGTCTTTCCCCTGGGTAAAAGAGCAACGGAAAGCTGGCTCGCACTTCACGCTCGACCAGATAGACCACGGCGGCGACGGTCAGGTGAAGGTCGTGTCGTGGTTCAGGCTGCAAGCGGTATTGGGCCGACCGCGGTGCCGCTAATTTCAGCCCACTTACGTACAAACGTGAGCATCCACGGAACAGAGGAAAAAACAAACGGTGGTAGTGGGCCGTCCTGCAGCTGCCGCGTCGCGCCGCGTAGGAGCTCCTGGATAAGGCTCAGAGTGGAGGAGCATGGACACCGGCGACTGCCGCCGGAGGAGAGGTCTTCTCACGCGCCCGCCGACTGCCGCCTCGAGAGGGCTCCTCTTGTGCCGCCGCCATGGCCGCCCTTCCTCCTCCGGCTCCAGGTCCGGGGGCCGCCCTTCTTCCTCCGCCTTCGGGTCCCTCTCCCTTGGTCCCTCCTCTGCCTCCAGGCTGCCTCGATCGATGGCGGCACGAGCGAATCGATCAAAGCGGCCGCTAGCGACCGGCGCGAGCGAATCGATCGGAGCGATGGGAGCTAGCTAGTCAGCCAGCGGAGCCTACGACGCAGCGCGCGCGACACCGCAAAATAATCGCGGCTTATACGCAGCTAGTACACGGCATACCGCGTATAATTTGCGGATGTGTGCGGCGCCTCCGCAGCCTCCGCGGAGCGTCCCGCTTGCATCCTGAGCCGTGGTGAGGCAGGTGCATGGGTGTCGCTGACCTTACGCGAGTTCGTCAACCGCGTCATGAAGCCTAAACTCCACGTTACCGTCACGGGACCATCTCATCCAGCCGATCCCGCAAGGATAGGACACTCGCCGGCTGCTTGCTGGTTGCGGTGGTGGTTGATTCCACTTGTTGGTTGCGGCCGTAGAGGAGGTTAGCTCCGTCGCTTCGCTGAAACCAAAAGTACAACAGACAACATGTTGATAGGAGGCTATCGGGTGTACAACTACACAAACACATGGTGTACAACTATACATAACCAGAAGTACAACAAAAAAGTTCAACGAAACCTATCAACATGTGATCTAATTTTGAAGATCTCGACGCGAGGAGCTCAAAACTGAAAACGTTCGTAATTTGGATAAACGGTTCTCAAGATATTTTGTTTTGAAGTTTCTATTTTGAAAAATTAAAGGCAAAAACTGCTCTCCCACTTTCGGTGTCCCCTTCTCTCTCCTGCTCCCCACTTTCAATCTGGTTATGACACTTGGCAAACTTGCATGCAACAGTTGGTACCGCACGAAGGGGAAATCGACACTTGCGAAGGGAACCCTTTTTCTAGTGATTTTTTAAAGCGATGCAACAATGCAGGGGATCTTGTCAACCGAATTCCCACTGAGTCCACTCCAGTAAAATCCTTCTCTCTCATACCTATCGACCTGGGCGGAGGAAACAACACTCCGGATACCCCCTGCCGATCGATAGTGAGCCTCGGCCCAGTTTGGTCTTCTGTGCTCCGTTCCGCGCGTATATGTTCCCTGTTTTATGTTTTCGTAGGATTCTTTCCTGTAGAGCGTGCGAAGAGCATCTCCAACCAGCGCCCCCATATTTGGCCCTCAAATTGGACATGTCCGCATTTAACTGGTGTAGAAGGAGAGAGAAGAATAAATGAAGGACAAAAGAAAGCAAAAAGTGGTCCATGCGGACAGCCCGGGTGTGTCCGGCATGCTAATCCTACCCTAAACCCTCCCCACATATGGGGTGAGAGCATCTCCAACCGGAACTCTCAAATTCGGCCCCCAAACTATATGTGTACGCGTTCGGACGCGTCCGCGAACAGTGACCGGACAACCCCTATAGTTGGTGCTCTACAATCATGAACCTTATATTCCCCTTCCCAAATCCATGCATTACATGCAACTACATATGTATGATCTATCTAGTGCACAAATATATGCCATACATGGGAAATATAATTATAACTAAAATAGCTATAGCTTCCAATGCATAGTGGATATGCATTTCCTTCTCGATGACATGTTTTTTGTATTTCTTCGTCTTCTTCATCTCCTTGTCCATCTTGTTTTCGTAAGCATCAACGATGTCCGCGAGTTGCAAACTCCATATTCATCTTCTTTTCTTCTATCAATTGCTTCTCTTCTTCTATCATTTTCTTCTCTTCTTCCATCTTATTCTTATCTTCTTCCATCTTGTTCTTCTCTTCTCCAATCCTCTTTAGTTTCTCCTCCAACTTCCAGTTAGTAGCATGAACTTCTTCAAAATTATCTTCAATCTCCTTTTTTTTCCTCTATTGTGAAGTTTAAATCCTCCAAAATGAGCATCTTCCCTCGAAGAGAGTCGTTCAACTCGGATATCACACCACGGATATTGCAACTACATGCTTGTGAATCCTACATTTCAACAAAATACTACTCAAATCCGACACTCACAAGGCACAACTTCAGACTCAAAATGTGGGCAAAAGCTCGTACATACCGAATCGGATGATGTGCTCTTCTCGTATAGCGGGTAGGAGCCGACCGAGTCCTCTTTTTCCCAGGAAACCATGGTCTATGCCGAGAAGTCGTGGAAGATCGACGTACTCTGGCGCCTTCTAGAGGTGGGTCGGTGGCGTCGCCGGCTGTTCCTCCTGCGACACCGGTGGGAGCATTGGGTAGGGGCCAGTCCACGCCTAGGAATGGTTGAGGATCGTTTCAGGGAGGCGCAAGAGGCACACCTCCATGGCCTCCCACCATGGCGCCTGCTCACACGCGGCCGCCTGCTACAGGAAGAAGGTAGAGACCGTCAACAAAATGCGTCGCCATGAATTCATACCAAGTTAATGTTAGTTTTCTGGTCTCTTCACAAAAAATAGTTATTTTTCTGATCCTACGTAGTATTTATTTATACATAAGTATATACTCCCTCCGTTCCAAATTAGATGACTTACTTTTGCCCACATGTGAATATATCTAGACATGTTACAAGTATAGATACATCCATATTTGCATAAATGGTAATCATCTAATTTAGAACGGAGGGATACATGGTATTCATTTTTTTAAATTGATTACAAATGTTTTCATTTTGAAAATTGTTCATTTCTAAAATTGTTCATTTCCGAAATATGTTTACTTCAGAAATTGTCCGTTTAGGAAATTTGTTCAGATTCAGAATTTCTTCATTGTTGAAATTTGTTCAGATTCATAAATTGTTCATTTTAGAAATCTGTTCATTTACAAATTTTGAAATTTGTTCAGGGTGAACAAAAATCATGCCGGGATTTTTTGGTTCACTATTACCGACATGATATAAATTTGTTCATATTTGAAAAAAACGGCACTAGAAACGGTATGTACAACTTTAAAACATGTTTGTACGTGGAACGCCAAAACAGTATGTACAACACGAAGCAGTACCTTGCAAAAAAACACACGAAGCAGTACCTTTACTTAGAGCATCTCCAAGCGGAGCCCTCAAATCCGCCCCCCAAACTGCGCCCGGACGCGCTCGGACGCGTCCGCGGACACCGACCGGACGACCCCCAAAATTGGGCTCCTACAACCACAATGCACAAAAATTGACGCCCAAATCCATGCAAGCCATGCAACGTCCATCATAGAGATAGTTTTGATGTTTTAAAAAAGTTCACACCATGTTATTACAATTAATAATTGTACATAAACAAATAAAAGTAGCCGGACAAATCAGTCCCTCCCCATGAAGACATACATGTGTTCCACCAGATCTGTGAGTAGTTGGGTGTGCACAACTTGATCACGAAGTTGTCGATGCATCTCAAGGAATTGCAAGACATACTCTGCTTCTTGTTCAGGTAGGTGGACATGTTCTCCGGGCTTCTCAAAGTCAATGCGAGCAGCCCCTTCTCCCTCATCCTCCACAATCATGTTGTGCAAACTTACACAACAAGTCATGACCTGCCATAGAACCTCCGGATCCCACATCATAGCCACTCCACGAACTATGCCCCAACGAGCCTGCAACACACCAAATGCCCTCTCCACATCTTTCCTAACTGATTCCTGCGCAGCTACAAATGCTTTTCTTTTGGGAGTAGTGGGATTACTTATAGTTTTCACAAAAGCCGCCCACTGAGGATATATACCATCTGCAAGATAGTAACCCATGGTGTAGTCGTGTCCGTTGACGGTGTAGTTGCATGGTGGAGCTTCCCCATCACAAAGCCTCTTGAACAGGGGAGAGCGCTGAAGCACATTGATATCATTGTGAGAACCGGGCATGCCAAAAAAAGCATGCCAAATCCACAAGTCTTGGGATGCCACAGCTTCAAGTACAATTGTAGCCTCCTTGCTGTGCCCTTGGTATTGCCCACGCAATCCCGTTGGACAGTTTTTCCATTGCCAATGCATGCAATCCACTGAACCTAGCATTCCAGGAAATCCTCTTGCTTCTCCTAGTGCAAGTAGCCTTGCGGTATCCTCAGCATTAGGTTCTCGCAGATATCTTGGCCCAAAAACCTTCACGACAGCGTATGCAAAGTGCTCCATAGCCTCAATGCATGTACTCTCTCCCATTCGGACATACTCATCTACGGCATCAGCAGCTTTCCCATAGGCGAGCATCCTCAAAGCAGCGGTGCATTTCTGCATAGGGGAGAAGGATAACTTCCGGCAACAATCATACCTCAACTTGAAATAATCATCATATTTTGTGACTTCCTCCTGTATGCGCTCAAACAGCCCTGAGCTCATCCGGAACCGGCGTCGGAAAAAACCCTCATGAAACACCGGATTCGGACGCTTGAAGTAATCGTCATAGAGATCTCGAGCTCCTTTGAGCCTGTCACGTTTCACGGTGATCCGCCCCTTAATTGATCCCTTGAAGTTAAGAACATGCTCCTCCTTCTTCTCCAATTCCTCTTGCATGCTCATCATGGACATGGCGTTCTCTTCGTCTCCGTCGTCAAGCTTGTCTTCATCACTCGACCCTTCGACGAACTCCTTGTAAATGAAGTCATCGACGGCCGAGTAATCATGGTCCTCATCGGACGAAGAATTCATGCCTACATGCATGAAAAATTTCTCAAAAATCCGGCTCCGGCGTTTCAACAAACACTTTGAGAGCGAGGTGGATGTCCGCCGATGCAAAACGTACCGAAAACTATGTCAAAACGGGCTCCGGCGGCTCCCAAAGGGCTCCGGCGGTTGCCCCGGACTTGGGCGCGGAGTCTGTGCCTTCGGGGGCGGCGGCGGAGAACAGTGGGCGGGCAAAACTGGACGGAGCGGTGGTGGAAGGGGAATTCCGGCCGATTTGAGGGGAAAGTTGGGTAGGCCCGCCTTGACAGATCCGACGTGGTGGACGCGTCCGGGCGGCCCCAAACCCGCCCTACATATGTGTTGCCTTTGGGGTGTGCCGGACAGCCCGGACGTTTGAGCTGACTATAGGGGAGCTGGTTGGGTCAAGGATTTTGGCCCAAATGCCATCCGGGCTGTCCGCCCGGGCGTTTGGGGCGGATTTGAGGGACATGCTTGGAGATGAACAGTACGCTAAACGAAAGCAGGTTCCGCAACGGATGAGGTTGTGCCGAGCCCAATAACGCGACGTGAAGCAGGGACAGCCCTCTATAAGTATATTCGTCACCAAGCCAGGCCTCCGAGTCCCAACCCCACCAACCCCAACCAAATGGACTTTCCGCAAGTCGAGGTCAGCTCCATGGGCGAGGTGTTCGCGGCTTTGGAGCATCAGCCAGGCCCAGCTCGGGTCCTGGTTGGACTCTTCTACGCGTTACGAGATGGCCGCGCTCTCGCCGAGACGGTCAGCGATCTCATCCACGACCACCAATGGCATACACCGACGCGGACGGCGCTCCTCCGCGTCTACGACATCTCTCTCGTCGTCTATCGGATCGTCAACATTACCATGCCTCGGATCCGTGTGGCCCTGGCGGCGGGCTTGGACCCCCGTCCAGGCCTGCTGGTGCTCGTCAGGGACGCGGAGCGCGCCAGGGATCTGGCGAACCTGATACAGGGGTTCAACCTGGCCTGGGACGTCGTCATGCTCCACGCACAGGCTGCCGGAGCGCTGGCGACGGTTCCTGCCGGGCTCGTGCTCAACCAGGTCGCCCTGAACGGGCTGCTGAATCAATTGGAGCAAATCCAGGACTCTGCCACCGATCTCTTCAATTCGCCATTCAGCTTCGACCCGGTGGAATCCGACGGGACGACGACGGGGACGACGATGGCGGCGGCGGAGGCGAGCACGGCGGAGGCGCCGACGGGCAAATCGGTGGCGCCGACGGGCACATCGGTGGCGCCGACGGGCACATCGGTGGCGCCGACGAGCACGACGCCGGCGGCCAGGACGACGACGACGGCGGCGAGGTGTTCAATCCCGTAAGTTCCCCACCCCCCTCCCTCGCCCCGTCTGGGATTCCGCGCGGTTCGGGTCGATTCTGTCGGGGGTTTCGTCCCGGGCGGTCGAGATTTCCCGTTGCGTTTTCCGATAGCGTGGATTTTGGGTGCTGGCCCGGTAAGGATGAACAGCGGTGGGGGTTTTGGTCTGCTCGAACGCGCTGGTGCGCGTTGAGGGTGAAATTCATAGCGTAATACATTGTTTAAAATATGCATATAGCTGTTTGAATGATATTGGCGATCTGTTGATTGAACAGGTAATGAATTTGCTCCGGATTGCTATATACAGCATCATGTACATCAGAGGCCTATTCCCTGAGCAGTACTTCAATGATAAGTCTGTTCCAGCACTAGGTCAGGATCATCCGCAGTATCCATATACAAAATCTGCAAGTCAGTATGAATTTCATAAACTAAAATCCTTAAACAACCTTGTGTTTGTTGCAGAGATGAAGATTAAGAAGCTGATGCCCATGGATGCTGAGTCCAGGAGGTTGATTGATTGGATGGAGAAAGGTGAAATATGTTCCAGTAGATAACTTGAGCTTACTCACGAAATTCACTGTTTATAATATATGTTTAGATGTGTGAGATGTGCTTTTCCCATTGACCCTATTTATTTATTTTTGTGATTAACCTTCCAATGAAATTCAGGTGTATATGACGCCTTACAAAAGAAATATCTCAAGACTCTTCTGTTCTGTATATGTGAGAAGGAAGAAAGCCCAATGACTGAGGAGTATGCCTGTGAGTAACACTGTGTAGAGTTTTGTTGTAGCATATTAAGTTGAGCTTGCATGCTTGATGAGTCATCTTACATTTGCTTATTATGCGTCAAAATTATCATGCAGTTGCATTCAGCTACCCCTCAAAGGGTGATGAAGTTGCAATGAACCTGAGTTGCACAGGGAGCAAGAAGAATAGTGCTACATTCAAGTCAAACACAGAAGATGTCACTCCTGATCAGATGAGGTGATATCTTGCGCATCTCTTTTGGATGCGATGCTTTATTTTCTGAGTTAGTCCTTTGTAATCCTTAGCACAAGTTGTGGAGGGTGTTCTTCCATATAGCTGTAGTGTTCATGCAAAAGTGAGTTATTGTCGTGAATCGCTGTTTATTGGTCCATGTATGCATGACTTGTACCAGTAAAAATTGTCAGTTGTACCTTGTAATCAATCAATGGCGAACTGGCAATGTCCTGATGTTGCAACTGTTTTCCTTTCAGAAGCTCTGCTTGTAAGATGATCAGAACGCTGGTTTCACTTATGAGGACCCTGGACCAAATGCCAGAAGAGGTAATTTGGGTATGATGTAATATGGCTTTATGTAGATTGTGCTAAGCTGATGCTGTCTCTCGCTTGTTGTTCAGCGAACCATTGTAATGAAGCTGCTATACTATGATGATGTAACAGTGAGTGCCTTTTGCTCTTGTAGTATATTGAAACTTCCAGCTGCCATTGTAGATGACCTAATTATTTTTCACTGTACGGAGGATGATTTAACCTTTTCTTGCTAGATTCAACTTTGTTGTTTGAAACTTACATTCGATATTATGTTGCCAGCCCGACGATTATGAACTCCCCTTTTTCAAGGGCTGTGCTGACAATGAGGCCATAAATATATGGAAGAAGAATCCCTTGAAGATGGAAGTGGGGAGTGTCAATAGCAAGCATCTTGTGCTAGCTTTGAAGGTAGTCGAGATTTGCACACAGATTTTTTGTTGTTGTGTTATTCAATTGAATTTCTCATGTTTTTTCTGTTTTGTTTATGCAGGTCAAAAGTGTCCTTGACCCATGTGAAGCTAACAATGTTAATAGTGAAGATGATATCATGAGCTTGGGTCATGAGTCTGACCAAGATGATGACTTTTCTGACACTGAGGTAAAGGCCAGTCAAATCATATATCAGTAATTGATATCTCCTTCAAATTTAAAACGTGTGTTTGAGTAAAAAATCATGTAACTGATAAGTTTCAGTAACATTATCTTACTTTGCTCTCTACTGTGTTACGGACTTATGGATGCAAATGTGAATGCTAATGCATATTTCATTTTGTTTTAATATAAGTATTCCTGACATTACATAACCCCTGATTCTATTAGGTTCGCCCATCTGAAGTGGATCGTTACGTTGTTGCTCCTAATGGTAACATTTTTTCACTGATGTTCTTGTTGTATCGATTGTTTTTGGTGCTGATATGCTTACTGAAACAGATGGAAATCTCAAAGGTGAAAGTGGTTCAGTTTCAGAAGGTCAGTTGATATGGTGATGTGGTTCAGAGGAGCTTTATTTGCTCGTGCATATATGTACTGTTTTCTTACAACCATACTACATCAGTTTGTTTGCTCTTTGCTAACTTTATATGTTTGCAGAGGATACTCAAGATCCTGCTCATGAGGAAGAGATAACAGCTCAAGTAAGAGAATGGATATGCTCAAAAGACAACAGTACTGTTAATGCTTCAGTTGTCCTTTCTAACTTCCCTGACATATCTATGGTAATTCTTGCTGCCATTTCCCTCTCTGTAGCGATTATTGGTATTTTGCACTGATTAATATTGGTTGTAACAACCTCTTATATTGAGGGACAGAGGGAGTAACTAAACCTGCAAGAAAGTGTGACAATTATATGTGTTGTGCACCTGTGCATGCAAAGTATACTGTGCCTTGTTTGCACTTTACGAATTTCATGGCCTGCAGCTAATAACTGCTTGTTGAATGTTTTGCAGGAAATGGTGGAAGGTAATGCAGGGAAAACAGTTCTATGTGCTTGTCAGATTGATCATGTTCCTGCAGGCATTCTTTCTACGCTCCCATTGAATTACTAGACTAATGACTCACCTTTCAGATATTCTGGAGAAGCTACTTAAAGATGGTTTACTTTCCAGGGCAAGCAAGGATAGTTATGCTGTTAACAAGGTCAACCTAAGTAACAATATTGTTTACCATGTGCTATATTGACTTCAGTAACAAGAATACTTGGATCATTTTACGATTTCAGATTACTGATCCCAGCACTCCGCATATAAAGAAAGAGGTCATTGTGCAAAATGTTTCACCTACCGAAGGAACTAAAACTAACAATGTTGATGTGATGTATATGAAGGTGGCCTTCCTTTGACACTTGACTTGTTATGTTAATGCATCTGGTTTTCCTAACATTTTTGTTGTTATAGGCATTGTATCATGCACTTCCAATGGATCATGTGACCATAGCCAAGCTCCAGGGAAAGCTTGATGGTGAAGCCAACCAGAACACAGTCCGGAAGTTAATTGATAAAATGGTGCAAGATGGATACGTTAAGAATTCAGGCAACCGAAGATTGGGTAACTGCCTGAACTTATCTGAAGTCTAAGATGCATTTCCTGGATTCTAGCCTCTGTTTTTCTGGATCATTCATAGGTTTCATGTTATCTAAACCAGCCCATTTCCTTTTATTATTATTGATGCTCAAGTGATCACTTGATGCATGTTGACGCTCATCTTGTGATGAACTGTTGAACAGCTCCCTTGAAGGAGAACCATCTCTCCATTAAAAATGTTTTAAGTAGTAATAATTGCCTGTGGATCTTTCTTGGATATGTAATAAGTCGTTTGGATTAAGTGAAAACTAATACTATTTTTTAGGATAACTGTTCCTTTCATTTCCTGCTCCACTAGTATAATCAATAGTAGTACTATCGTGTATCTTGTGAAATTTATGAGCCTCGTTATGCTAGTATGATCTGTTATGTGATTTACTAGGTTAGTGTCTTATGAAATACATGTCACTTGTGTAACAGGCAAAGCTGTGATTCACTCTGAAGCCAGCAACAGAAAGCTCCTTGAGATAAAAAAGATACTAGAAGTCGATTTAGACGAAGAAAAAATGGTATGCTATGATTTCTGTAATTCTGCCTGACAGCCGCCTCCAATGTTTGTGCACTTGTGTAGTAATTTTACCACTCACTTATATATATTCCCAGTTGATCTCAAATTCTGCTACACCATGCAGGGCATTGACACCAACCCAGGACCTGCTGAGTTTGAGTGCAGAGAGCGTCCTCCTATGACTGGTAATTACTGCATTTCCATTTCGCTTAAATTTGGCAGCATAGCAGTCTCTGCTGCTGCAGCAATACCGCGACATTGCCCAACTCCTCTGCCTTTTCAACAGACCAAGAAATGATAGATGGCTCGACAAACGGCTGCTTCCACTCGGTCGGATCTGATCTTACGCGCACTCGGGAGCCACGGGAGATAGAGCAGATTACGACGTCCATGCAGAAGGACCCCAGCAGGACTCCGACCAGCATGCGCGAGGTATCACTGTAGCCTGCTCAGCCCCAAGTAGCTGCACCGTTAAATTTTTGGCTTGAAGCTGATGAAGTATGTTGCAGCCGGCTACGTCCCTGGAGAGTGGTGTGCTCGGGCAGAGGACCAGAACGGAGAACACCCAACAAGGCAAGCGAACAAGGAAGGCCAGCCTGGTAAGAACTTACCTCCACTAGGCTTCTTCTCTCTTTTCTTGATAAAGAAAGAGCTAAATTTACCTGATCCATAAATCTCGCACATATGGGTCTGATAGCAACGTGGTGCAGTTCACGAATAATGAATGTGCCTTGGTTCTCTGTGTAACAAACAACGCAGGTGAAGGAGCCGATCCTCCAATGCGTGAAGCGCCAGAAGGCCACGGTTCAGGTTCAGTGAGGGGCAGCAGCGCAACTAACCTCGTAGCTCAGGACCTCAGGTGCTAGTTCAGTTGGGTAAAGAAGCAGACGTCCCTAGTTCAGTTCGTTCAGGTGCTTGCAACTTGTGAAGATTGTCATTGAGACCTGTCCATTCATGCTGTAGTTTCACATTCTACTGAAACACGACAGTAGCATCATACAGTATAATATATCGGCTCGACCTTTGTTACTCCAATCGTTTGGTCGATGCATCCATGTACCGTGATCTGCTCTCCTGGTACTCCAATGCTTATTTGCTGTATCTACTGTTCTGTGATCTGTATGCCGGCGAGCGATTGCTGCTTTGCATTGCCTGCTAGAGTTATGACCATGCCGAGTCACTGATGGACTCACAAATTTGTAAGTTCATGCAAAATCGTAATAGGCTAACAAGACAGGCAGTAAGGCACACGGCACACGCCGAGATAGATGGTCTCTAGGTGCTACTTGTTCTACTAAGGGCACCTCCAACGGGCTGGAACGGACATGTGAGGCGCTCCAACGGCCAGGCGCATACGGCCTGGTGTCCGCCCGGACACCAATTTTCGACCCAAACTTGGCCCAAGTTTCGGGTGGCTTTGGGGCGGGACGGACAGGCGCTCGGTCCGCCACTTTGTCCTCCCTGTCCGCGTCGGACCAAGGTCCAGCCACACAATCCCCTCCCCCAAACCCTCGCTCGGACGCCATTCCCCTCCCCAGCCGCCGCCCTTGCCGCCGACGCCCCAGCCGCCGCCGCCCCCACACGCCCTCGCCGCCGCCCCCGCCGTTCATGGAGGACGGGCTGTCCAGATCGACGACCGCTACCGGCGCCGCCCTCCTCGCGGTGAAGAAGGAGCCGAAGCCGGCCTCCATCAAGCGGCAAGGCCGGAGGGAGCGGACTCGCTCGAAGAAGGCCGAGGAGAAGGCCGCCCTCGAGGCGGCCAAGGAGAAGGAGCGGCTCGCCGCCATCGCGTAGCGGGCCAACTCCGACCTCATCGCCGCCCAGGCCGCCGCCCGAGCCGTCCTTCTCCTCAAAGGTGAGGTCTTTGCAGGGGCCTACGCTGCCGCCTCCGGCCTCTCCCCCGACGCGGTTCCGTCCGTGGAGAGCTCGGTCTCCTCCGCCAAAGGCAGGCCGCCGAGAACCGCGTCCCCTGGCCTATCGACGCCGTCTCCGCCGCCGCCAACCACCCAGTCTCGCGGCTGGGTTCCCGCGAGGAGTCGCCGGAGATTTCGTCGGTCCCGGCCGAGCCGAAGTCCCTCGACCTCAACCTGACCCCGAGCGCCGTCGAGAGCCGGCGTGGCAAATCGAAGACGATGGCAGGTGGCAGGATGAGCATGCCGAGGCCCGTGCCCTCATGTTCGACGGGTGCGACGGGTCCGAGTTACCGCCGACGACGCCTGCCAACCCGGCGTACTTCGCCGACGATGCCATGGACGACATGATCGCCGGCCGCACCCCGTTCGATCCCGCCGAGGGCGAGACACAAGAGGCCAACACATACTTCGACCCGGCCTACCTCGACACACAAGACCCCGACGCGACCATGCCCGAGACGGAGCCCGATGTGGTCGACATTGAGGAGGAGCCACTCGATGTCGACCATGAGCACGCCCTCATCGCGGCGAGCCTCAAGCGGAAGAACATCCGCACGGCCTCCTACACAGACAAGGAAGACAAGGTGCTATGCGAGTCATGGATGACTTGTGGGCAAAATGCAAAATGGGGTGCCCAACAAAGGGGCATCGCATTTGGTTTAGGGTGCACAAGCATTTCCATGAGCAAAGGAAGTTGGCACCCTACAAAACTGAGAGTGATCGCAACGAAGGATCACTCAAAAAAAGGTGGCAACACATCTCGGCCGAGTGCTTCAAGTTCCAAGCGGCCTACGAGCATGTCAAGAACCGACCGGTGAGCGGCTACGGTATTGACGACAAGATGAACCAAGCCTTGGAGTACTTCAAGGTGGCCTTCAAGACCAAGTTCTCCTTGGGCTATTGTTGGGACATGATCAAGACTTGTCCCAAATGGATGGAGAGCTACAACTCCATGAAGAAAGGGGGTCTTGAAGGCTCGAAGAAGAGAGCCAACGATGACCCCAATGATGATGTGAATCCCGGCCAAATCTCGGGTGGCCGGGCTGTGCGTCCTAGAGGACACAAGTCCTCGGCGCAAGACATCAAGCGTGAGGCGGCACAAGCCCAATTGGAGGAGACCTTGAAGACGTTGATCGCCGGCATGGAGGAGTCCACCGCCGCTAGGTACGAGGAGAAGCGCAAGGACAAGGAGGAAGCCATGGCAAGGTATGTGGAGATGCAAAGGAAGAAGCTCGAGATCGAGTAAGAGAAGATGAAGGCCGAGGAGACCCGGCTAATGCTCGAGGCCAAGGCGGAGGAAAATCGCGTGAAGTTTGTGTTGCTCGCCGAAGAGAACCGGATCATGATGGCCGACTTGACCATCATGGACCCGGAGCAACGGGCATGAATCCTCAAGAAGCAGAAAATTATCCGTGAGCGCGAGGACATGTGTTGTTTATTTCAATTTATTATGTGTTGAACTATTTGAATTTTGAACAATTTGTATTGTAATCTATTTGTGTTGAACAATTTTAGTTTTATTTGGATGTTTCTACATATTTTGGCCGTCTTTTTGCGTCAGGCCGTTGGGGGCACCCCAACCCCAAACGGACAAAGGCCCAAATGTGTCCGCTGTCCGTCCCCAAAGGGACAAATGCGGACTATTTTCGGTGTCCGTTTGCGCTAGGCCTTGAAGATGCCCTAATAACTGTTTAATACAGAAATGAATTGCAGAGCAACCGTCTACTTTTCACATTTTGGATTACACACCATACGTACGTTGCACTACAGTTCAAGTGTCGGGTCCAGACGTCCAGGTGATCCTGAATAGCCCGGCGCCCCAAGTACAAAACAGTGACAAAAAATGACATACAAAATTCAGGTTTTATCAGAAGCATTTCTTTACTATCAGCTGAACATCTGACACAAGTCAGAGTGTCACACAATGGGACAAGAGGTAGCAGCAATGCATTACATACACACACAAGTTCACCACAAAGTCACAAACAGCCACGCATCAGGTGGACAATCAGTCAGGCACTACCTGCACCATGCAATGTCCGGCACCAGCAGCTACACAATTAGAGCGTCTCCACCGGCGCGCCCAATAGAACGTCCGACAAAGTTGCCAGGCGCTTTTGGGCGCGCCGGCATCGGTTGCCGCCTATTGGAGCGGCGCGCCCCACCGGTCACTCCCAATAGGTTTTGTAGAAAAAAAAATTGAGACGCATTTCATTCAAACTTAACGCATTTCATTCAATTCGAAACTTTTTACAAAATACGACGAAATTTAAACTAAACCTAGTCTAATGGCCGGTGAAGTAGCCGTAGAACTCGTCCAGGGCCACCGCGTCCTCGGCGTTGTCCGGCTCCTCCAACCTCCTCCTTCACCGGCGCGGCGGGAACAACATCATCCGACTCGAGGTCGATGATGTTGTTGTCGACGAGCGACCAGCCTGGGCGAACGCGAGCGGCGCCGGCTGGACCGTGTTGTACGACAGTTTCAGCGCGATCTCCATTTCGCGCTGGTACCGGGCCTCGGCCTCCTCCTCCGTCGTCGCGTCGGCGGTGGTGTCGAGGCGCGCTTCTTGCCGCGGGAGGAGGACGCCCCCGGCTCGAGCTTCACCGTGGCGCGGGATGAGGACACCCCCCGGCTCCAGCTTGACGCGGGGAGCGGGCGGCGGCGGGGCCCGAAGTCACGGATGGTGACGCCGCTGTTCCTGGCAGGCGGCGCCGACCATCCGTGCTCCTGCTTGATCTTGATCCTGCGGCCGCTGTTGTTGATCGGCGGCGGCGACTCGATCTTGACGAAGCGCGGGGTCGTGGGCGTCGTGGACCGCGCGCTGGAGGACGACGACGAGCTGGCAGGCATCTGCCAGCCGCCACTGCGGCCGCTGGATGGGCCGGTCCAGCCGTACTCCCGCATTGTCGCGTAGAAGTCGCGGCCCTCCCACCAGCGCCGCCTCCATGCCGCGTTGTTCTGTCGGGGAGCCTCCGTCCCCTTGGTCGTCGACGGCGGCGGCGCGCTCCGCCTCTAGCAGTGGGCGCCAGTTTGGATTGTTGAGGGCGAAATCGGATCCGCCCGCTGCTCCGGCGTCATCTGGCGGCCGGTGGCGGACGAGGTCGGTGAACCGCTCCCCCGTCGGCAGCGGGGGCACGGCGTAGCCTAGCGAGCTCACGTTCCAGGCGCTGCCGCTGGGGAGGCGCATCCCCGGCGGCACGGGGATGCGGTGGCGGGCGAAGAACGCCGCCTCCTCCTTGCGGAGGCAGGTCTTCACCCCGCTGCTTCCCGACGACTGCCCGTTGTTCGCCATGGTCGCTGGGGAGAGGAGAAGACGGGGAGTGCGGCGCTGGAGGTGAGCGGCGGGGTCTTTATAGACAGGGGAAGCGGCGCGGGAAGCGGGCGACGCGGCGCGGGAAGACCGGGAGTGCCATTAACGCCGGCGTCGGTTCCCGAGGAGACGCCGGCGACGCGCGTCAGGGGAGGCGACGCGCCACCGCCTGACCTTCTGCGCTCGAAGCGTCGCGTTGTCTGCGCCCGCCAGGGGAACCGTTGCGTCATTAAGACGCCGCAATAAATCAAACCGTCGACCGTTGCGTCGCTGACGCGCCGGGCCCGTCCGTCAGGTTTGGACGAGGCGCGCGTTGCCGCGGTTGTCGGCGCGCCCGGTTGCGTCCCTAGAACCTGGGCGCGAAGCGGGTTTGCCGGACGTTTCTATTGAGACGTGCCGGCAACTTTTTTGGTATTGGGCGCGCCGGTGGAGGATTTTTCCGTG